>JARHVA010002116.1:1992500-2435000 GCA_037957365.1 Torreya grandis
GTTGGTGCCATCTAAGTCATCCTCCTCATCTTTTGTTGCTTTTACTCTTGGGAGCACATATTAGCACTGAAAACTATGTATTTTCACATCCAAGGCCTTCATTGGGATGTCCACCTACTTCATATTGGGGATTTTTTGCAGTGCATCTCTAAAGTACTTAGATGAAAATGCATAAGGAAGTTTTAGCCAGCTAGAATGGTTACCATTCATGAGTGCTAATTATACTACACATAAGTGTTTCATAATGGCAAAAGTTGTCATTCCAATCAAGATATACAAGAGCTTTCTAGGAATACATCATTCCTCTCTAAATGCTTTGATATACTACACACACCATCCCATTACTTAGGATTTATACTTTAGGGTGAAGGAATGGGGGAAAGTATAATTTTGGTATTTCATCACTGGGGAGTCTTTCTATGCTGAGAAGACCCATAGGTTATCCTCATCACCATTGGGCACATTGATATCCTCCACCACAATTAGTATCAACATGGAACCCCACCAAAAGGACTCTCATACCATATAACATTTGAGTGCATTATTTATTATGTCTTTTACGCTGAAATTGGTAATATTAAATTTAACCCCCTATGTAATGTGATAGGTGATGCATAGGTAGGAATTTGTAATATATGACCACTAACCATTGGGGTAGAGTTTTGAGCTTATAAGGAATGAATCTAGCCTTGTTCTTGGGTCCTAGATTTTCTTGATTAGGAATGCAAAACCTCTATTATAGTATCTAAGGAGTTTTTTGACCCTTATAACCTTGACATCATCCATCATCATCTATAAGATGTCTACATTGAAGTCTAAGAGTCTGGTGATTTGATTGACAAGGCTTATAGATAGCCTTATGCACATCCCCATGAATTAGAATCTATCCCTGTGGATGCATGAGAAGAGGAACTACATGATTTCCTCTATCTTTTTAAAACTTGATAACTTATAGAGTTTAGTTTCACTGGTGGTCTCCAGTTTGTCCCAAATTGAGACATCGAATAGTGTTGCACTATAAGAACCAAAATGTTGTTGAAAAGTAGGGGTCTTAAATTATAGGCATTATTAGGCACTTATCTAGCTACCTAGTTAGATATAGGCTTCTTACAACATGACATAAGCTTTGATTAATCTTGTATTACTCAACATTTATCACTTGACCATGCTGATATTATTTCACATAAGGTGCAGGCCTTATGTGTTCACTCAAAGTGTAGTGGAGAAAGGACTGGGGTCTGTGTTGGGCTAGTTGTGTCATGGCACAAGTCTATCTTCTAAGGGGTCTAGTTAGTGCAATAAAAGTGGTAAGCTCATGGGTGCAAGCCCTTGATTTCCTTAATTTAACTTCAGTTAGATGCTTAGGGGGGCTTAGCAGAGTACTTAGATGAAGTGAGTAGGCTTAGGATCACACCTTGGCAAAAGTATCATCACAAGGTGAAGGGCTACTGCTACACATAGAGGATTTTTCATATAGGGTGTTGATGTCATCATGAGCTATATGAATGCCATGAACTACCTAGGTCAAAAGCTCACTGGAACATATTATTCATAATATAAATTTAAACCTTACAACTATTTTAAACCTTACACAAAGTAATTCATCATTAAATAGAGTTCAAATACATAGTATATATATCAATATAACTAAGAAAATGCTCATCATATAAATTCTAAAGGCTTAAATGCTCATAAGTGAGATTGGGAATTATAATGAGGAGCCACTGAGGCATCCATACTTAAATTTAAGATAAAATCAAATATAAAATTCATAAATAATCCTACAGATATTTGCTACTTGATCTCTCCTTTCTCTCTCTAACTAGATGCATCTCAGCTTTATCATTCTTCAAGGTATCTTAGTGCCATGGTAAATAGAGCATGCTAGTTTCTAAGATGGTGTTAGATGTAATCATTCCATTGGATCTACTACCCTACTCATATTAAGACATGATTGTCTCATGTGCCCACTTCTCAATGATGATTGTGTCAGAAGGGAGTTGGTTAGCAACTTGCTAGTTGACACCACAAGCTGACAAAATGGCAATCGTACCAAGTGATTGCCTTGTGCCCAAGTGTCTGGTTTGTTGGTATAGATCATATACTTAGATGGATTTGGGGCCCAAAATAAGTGTTATGAGGTAAAATAAAATGGCATTGATCATATTGAGATGTACTAATTAATTATCAAAAAGCCCTTGAAAAGCTTCCCAAGAGATATAATTAAATTTTGTGTTTCATCTATAATTTCTATAATCTTGATAAATGAAGTTTTTGTGATTCTTGTATTGAAACATTTTTTCAAGAGGAGTAAATTTGTTTGGCTTACTTTCTTATTTAAGTTAAATTGATTTTACATGGATGTGATTTGGCCACGTATTTTTGACCCTATTATTGGGATTTGAAGTTAAAGTACTTTTTTTTTGGCCAAAATGTTTAACCCTGACTCTGCATTGAGATATCACACCTTGTTTTCATCAATGAAAAGTTAATATTTATATATTGGTATGGTGTAGACTACTTATGCCCTCACATAACAATAATTTAGATAAGCACATAAAATTATTTCCCAAGAGGTGTTTTAGTTAATAATTATGATTTTGTGTCACTTATTTTAATTACTATTTTGGGGTCAAATTTATCTCTAAATATTAGTTTGTAAATTCAATAAAGGTGACTCATGCACATATATTTTAATTGGTGAATTAAATTATCGCAAAGGTATTCTAGGGGGTTAAGAATTAAGGACTTAAATCCCTATTAAAAAATTTGCTTATGTTACATCTTCAAAAAATGTGGATTAATCTCCACTTATTATACAAGAGCCTATTATTTTTAAATCATTACCATCGATTTCAAAATTTCATGATGATAATTTTACTTCTATTTTCATAGTTGAGATTTTATAATTATCATCGTATGTCTTGTAACAGATTATTGAACATTTTCTAGTTTTGATGAACCCTTAGATGTGATCCAAAACCCATTGTAGGAGTCCCATCAAGGATAATTTGTTGGGACTCGTATAAGTCTTGAATCTTATATCTCAATGAAAATCATCTATTAGTAGAATTCTTATGGCCCTAGTGGAAATTAAAATATGCATTCTCATCATAATATCCCCATGGAAAAGGTTTAATCATATCAACCTCTATAGGTGTAGGGAGAGATATGAGTTGACATTCATCTTGCTTCCTAATAAGAAGCACCTAAGGCTTTTTGAATCTAGTAATTTTTTTACATGGTACATTTTGTAATATAGCTCACTGTGGCACCACCATGTTCATTATTTAATTGGTTTGACATTTTGGTTCATTCATATTAACTTTTTAAAATAGATTGATATTAAATTTTCATATATTGTATGAGGATAATGTAGTGGCCCAAACATTTATCTTGTTTAATGGAAGGAGTTGCATTTATCGGTCATACTCAGGGTCACCCAATTATTTCTCATAAATAGGAAATTTCACTGCCACAAAGTGTGGTGGAAAGGGATGAAATGATACCTCTAATGAAAGAGGGTTATGAAAGACATGTTATGAATCAAACACATAATTTGGATGCCTTTTAGGTGTTCTTCTCAATAAGAGATTGTTTTTATACCAAAGCTTTAATCATTTGTAATGAGGATTATGAAAAAGCCCCACCTTGGTTCATTAACCTTGATTTACAAGATTTTGTCTCAAATATAAATCTATTTCTAAAGACATATATAAAAGGAAAGTCTATATAATAATATATGGAAATCTATTTATAGACATAATATATAAATAGAAAGTGTTCTTGTGATAGTTGTAAATGATATTGGTCATCATAAAATGGACCAATCAATCATTAGAATGCCTTATAAATGCTTTCTAAATGATTCCATAGCTGAAAATGGAATTGATCATATTAGGATGTACCAGTTAATCATCAAAATTCCCTTGAAAAGATTCCCAAATGAATTTGTTACTATATTATTGGAATGAAATTCACTAAATTATACAAATCTACATTTAGATATAATCTATAAATGGAAAGTCTATATATAGAGATACTATATATAGTAAGTGTTTTGAGGTAGTCAAAAATGGCATTAATCATTTTGGGATGTACTATTTAATTACCAAAATGCCCTTGAAAAGCTTCCCAAGAGATATAATTAAATGTTGTGTTTCATCAGTAATATAATTTCTATAGTCTTGATAAATGAAGTTTTTCTAATTCTTGTATTGAATTTTTTTTAGAGAAGAGTAAAGTTGTTTGGCTTGCTTTCCTATTTAAATTTAATTGATTTTACATGGATGTGATTTGGCCACATATTTTGACCCCACTATTGGGCTTTGAAGTTGAATTACTTATTTGTTGGTAAAAATGTTTAACCCTAAATTTTCATTAAGATATCACTGTGAACTAGGAATTTGACTCAAGAGAGGATGGTTAGTATTGTGTTAGTTTCAAAATGAAATAAACACACTAACTAGCATAACATATCTAGACCTAGACACTAGGGAGAGATTAGTTAACAAACATGAATAAAACACACAACTAAAATGCAAAAAAAAAAAAAAAACCCTCTTTTACCTTCCTTGGATGCTCCAAAATGCTTGTTGTAGTGGATTACTCAGCTTTGTGCTCATGAAGTTCTTGGCAATGGAAGCTTAGCTACCTCCATCTCTCCTTGGCACCTTTGGATTATGGCTTGGATTGGCTTGGAATAAATTTGGCATGATAACAATAGTTTTATGAAGCTTTGTAATCAATTATACAATATAAATTTTCATTATCCAGACTTAGAAATGATGTGGTAAGCCCTCTCTATTTATAAATTTTTGCAAATGACTAGAATCAACCTGAACCGTCCATCTCAGGATTGAGATGTGTGGCTAAGGATTAATCCAATTATGTAATTAAAATTGATAAATAGGATCATCAATATTTGGGATAGAGGAGCAACTAAGAGGCATGGAGGGCTCTAATGAGGCATGGGAGGGATGAATCTTGATATTTATGGCATTTATGGCCTAGAGATGTCTTCCCAAGAAATGAGGTCACTTAATGATGCAAATATTCAATATTCATTTTTAAAAACAAGTATTCAACAAATTTCCTTTAAAATTTTGATTAGGCCTTGATTTAGATTAATTATATCTTAAGCATGTTTAAGCACTTTGTGCACAAATTACTCAAATTGATCATAATGCCTTATTAGTGGTCCAAAATTTGACTAGATTGGAATTGGAAGGCAATGTTAGATGCATTGGATCTATTTTCCTATTTAAGATGTTACCAATAACAAATAATGAAATCAAATGTCTTGTGAAAAATATTTGATAAAAAAGATCAATCTAAAGCACTTAGGTGCAAAATTGGCATTTTGACTCAGAATGATCTGATCAAAGCTAGCTAGCCCATAAATTCCATTGCCCTATTTAGTGATACATTAGCCAAAATAGGCACTTGAATCTATCATTTTCACATATTTTAACGTGTTTTAGTGTTTTAAGACCAAATTATGCACTTTGGTATAAATTGGCCAAAAGCTTGATTGGAAGTTATTAGTGGCCAAATTTAGGTGTCTACAATTTACCACTATTTGGGAAGGTGTTGCAAGCTATAAGCACAACAATGTATTCTCAAATAATGAGAGATGGCTTATATATGAAAATAAGATGATGGTTGAAGAAAAAATCTCCAAATGGTTTTGGGAAGCATATGATGATGCCCCCTTGAGGGAGTGGTCATCACATTTGTTGATGGGCAGTCCTTAAAAAAGAAATAAGAAGAAAAGTGGAATTAACCCATGGTTGAGATTAATCCAAATGAGAAAATTCTTGCATGAATTGATGTAAAAAGGATACTAATTTTCTCAAAGGTGGTTATAATCATGATTAAAATTCAAAATAATGATTTGCCCATAGGTGATTATAATCATTAAGAGGACCTAGATTGGCTAAAGATGATTGTGCCTTAGTTAGGGCTGATTAGCAAGTATAACGCAAGGACATAACCTAGAATATAGATTAAATATGAGTGGGTGAAAAGTGATGAAATAGATGAATAGAAGAATAATATTAATCAAATAAAAATAATTTAGTTGGACCTGCCAATGAGGAGATGATCATCCTTATTATCAATGATACAAATAGAATGGCCAATGGGTTAATTTGATCAAGGGCGGGATGGAAGGGTTTTCCAAGGTGCCATTGAGAAACTTCTATAGCTCCATTGATTTTAGACCTTTTTGAAGATAATTTTTTTATAACATGTGATGGTAGGCTTCATGATAGAACACCATGAAGACTTGACCAAAATATGCATAATGACTGACTCCCAATCCAATAAACACTAAAAAATAATGCACCAATGATAAAAACCATGATGATAATGTTAATGGATGAATATGGATGGACTAAAGAATAATGTACTTGAGGAATCACCCAATGAACACATATAGACTGAGTTGAGGCAATAGTACTGAAAGCTGACAAACAAGCAAGCGAATAAACAAACAAACAAATAGAAAACAAACAAAAAAATAAATTAAAATAAATAAAGAAATAGAAATCCTAAAAACAAAAGCAAAAGAAAGCATCCTAACAATGACTGTGCCCCAGTAAGGTAGATTAAGGATAACTAACTAGGCTTAGACAAGACAAATATTTTGGATTTTTGAAATGTTATGAATGTTTTTGGCATTTTGAGGTATCTCAACTCATTAGAGAATGAAAAGATACCTAGTCACAAATTGGTGAGAGGGTTTGGCTTAGGTTGTTCGTAAAATGATGAGAGCATATGGAAAGGGGGACTGAGGTGACCTCAACATAAATTGAGCATGACCCACATAGTCCTAAAATGACCTCAATTCATAGTAATTGCATCCACATAAAAGGAAAATAAAAACCAACTAGGTCCCAACAAGTTCTCAAATTCAGCAAATGGGTAGTCAAATGAAAATAATAATGGAAAGGTGATGCAATAATTCATGATAAACAAGTGTTGCCCCTAGTTTGCCTATAAGCGGATATAACTAGGATACAATGGCATAGGTCAATCATACTAGTTTGCCCATAGGTAGTTATAATTAGTAGCAAGATTGGTGAGACACTAATTTATCTATAGGTGGTTATAATTAGGCTCATATAAACAAGCTTGATAAGATGAAAGATATCTTGTCAGATCAACTGTCACACTACTTTCATAGACTATCATTATAAACATAGATTTGATTGATTGTTAAACCCTGATTGGAATCCTCCCATAAAAGGTGTGGGAAGAACCAAAGTAAGCCAAGATCAAAATAGGATTGGGTAGGATGAGTAAAAATAGGCTTTGGTCTAGATAGGAATGGAATGGTTAGATGGCATGGTTTTGATCAAGATAATGATGGTTTTTGATAGATTGGATAAAATGGTAAGAGGGTTTACCCCAAGTGATGGGGTGAATGGTAGCAATATGTGACAATGGAAAATGGATATGTAATAATGGTAATGGCATGGCAATGTGAAATAGTATGGTACATGTTTTTGGCCTAGGTGTGGTTTTGATTTTGTTGTTCCTACTGATGGGGTGATGGACATCCTAATCAACAAGTGATACAAAAAAAATACTTGATCATGTTAATTGCTATCCCATACCTCATCTAAATAGTTGTTCTATCAATAACTACCTATAAAATGTGATTTGGATGCTGAGAATGCTTTTTTGATCTTTGTTGGTCATTGATTATTATTCCTTCAAACATTGAGACAAGGTATCTTTATAGCCTCTATAAAGGGAAGCGAGAAATGGATGGTAAATAAGGATAAATAATGGATATTAGGTTTGATTGTGAAATTAAATGGTAGATGATAATGGAAAGGGTAATGGTGGGGAAATAAATGAAGATTGGGACTTTCAGTCACACGTAATGTTATTGATGCTAGATTCAACATAACTTTGGTTGTGGTGGGGCTGAAGACTTATTTTCTCAATAGGACCACTAAAATTTTCTATTGTTTGATCTTGAGAGTAGCTACCATCTAATTATGCTATATATTGGAAGCTATTTTGATTTTATCTTCAACAAGTAGTGAAGAACTTTTGTGTTCAGCTATTGGTGCCTCAAAGAAGTTTTTACCAATGAAGTTGTCTTGATTTTATTGTAGTGCCTTCGAGAAGGTTTCACTAAAAAATTTTAATTTTGACTTTGATTGTCTTCTAGCATTTCCAAAAAAGTTTCACTAGAAGATGTTGAGTTCTAACTTTGATTGTCCCCTAGCACCTCCAAAAAGGTTTCACTAGGAGAGTGTTCTTTTAATATATGGATGTGGTCTTGGCCTCCTTGCTCTTCTTCAACTATTATGTCACCATGGATGTAGTTCAATAAAGTGTGATTCTATCGGTCCCAGTCAACACTTATGGGAAATGAAATGTTAATAATATGGTTATTTTAGTTGATGGTAATGGCTTGTGGAATGATAATGGAATGGGGAGAGGCCATAAAATCCTTGTTGAAGATACTAGGAGAACTTGTGTTGATGTTGAAGTACTCATCCTCAAAAATTGTAGAAGGATCACAAATGTATTTAAATTGATCTATGAGGCATGCATAACCAATATTGTAATAACCATGAACATATTCTTCTTCTAAATTTGATTCTAACTCAAGGGACTCTAAATCCGATGTTGAGATTGATGTTGATTCTAATTTTGATGGTAAATGTGATGTCAATTTAAGAATAATACCTAACTCTGACTCTGATTCTTTATCTGATAGGTACTCTATTACAATGATGTCTTGTTGAATATTTGGTATTAGACAAGTAACAGCCTATAATGGCATAATGGGCTCCACTAGAAATGGTTTTTCACAGTGAGACTCCTCTAGGATGGGAAAAAGGTCAAGAGATAACTCCTTAGAGACTAGCTTGTCAATAGAAGGCTCTTGAAAAATAGGCACATGGTCGAGGTAATGATTTACCCAAAGGTAGGTATAATCATTAAGAAGTGACTCAACAAGATTGGCTTATCAAAGTAAGACTCCTCGCCAACTGGTATAGGATCAATAGCCAATTTATCATAAGTTGACTTATAACAAATGTTTGATTCAATAGAAACATCTCAGATTGGTTGGTTTTCTTATCCCTAGTTTCCACTGAGTTAAAAAAAATACTAGTTTTGAACATAGCTTGGTCTTCAAATGATTAGATGGGTTGAGGTTTGGATGGGGTTGGTACTGGATGAGGAATGACTTAGGTTGAATAATGGTAGGGCCTTAGGGAGCATGATTTATCACATGATCCAAAGGAAGAAGTCTTGAAATGGTAATGATAGGGTGTTATGGGGCTTGATTTTCTACATAATCTAAAGGACTAGGTCTTGGAATGATGAAGGGGCATTATGGAGTTTAATTTCTTGCACAATCCAAAGGACTAGGTATAGGAATGGTAATGGTATTCCTTGGATATTGTATATCTTGATAACTCATATAATCCAAAGGAGGGTTATGGGTAGTTGATGATTGGATAAAAAAAAGATGTCATGGAACTTGATTTCTTACACAAGCCAAAGCATCCAAGTCTTCCTCATAAACCATATCATCTTAGTTGTGAGTTGGCTCATAAGCTAGTTCTTGACTGTGTTCTATGTACTTATTATTGCAAAGAGGGTATGGATCCATATCCCAAATAATATTATCTATATTTAGGTCTTTAAATTCCTCATCACAAGCCTCTTCATCCTAATCAAGGTTTCGATTTGGATTTTATGGATTTTGACTATGTTCCCCATATGGAGGATTATAGGGAGAATAATAAAACTCAAAAAATATTTCTCTATAGGGGTTCCTAGTGGGATTTTGTGTAGCCATTATATCATAATTTGGATTATAAGTGACTCCACCATAAGTGTATCTAGACATATCTACATAAATTATGAAAGATATGAAACAAAAAGGCTTAGAGTTCTACAAACTTTGAAAAACTATGTCCAAAAGAGAAATGGTTCAAAATTAGTCTAACTTGGTCGAAGGTGGAGCTGTATCTCTAAAATGATTTATGTTAATACTTGGCATAAAATAGTCTAACAAAAAATGTCTAATGTCAAATGTCATATGCACAAAAGGTCAAGTGTTTGAATAAACACTAGCATGTCAAAGGTTTAGGTCAAAGTGTTCCAAAGAAGGTCTAAACTAGGAAAGGGAAAAGTTGAGTTACTAAGTCTTTTGTCCAAAAATGGAGTCAAAATCTAGGCTCAAACAAACAAGCATATGCTAGGACTTTTGGCCAAATGGTATCAAAAGCTAGGCTTGAAACAAAGGCATGATGTGATTTGATTTAATTTAACAAGTTTTGAAATAACTTTGAAATAGATCTGACACATAGAATCAAACATAAACATGATCAATTAGCATAAGGCATAAGACAAAAGGCTCTTTGAAGAAAGACTATGTTTTCTCAAATAAAGGGACAAATAATGATGTGAATAGTTATTAAACAAACAAACCATCAATTGTTTTCAAATTTGGGTAATTGATTAACCGAATTTATGCAACCAATAAGAGAAAGATCTATGTATTAGCCCACGAATTGAGGCTTAAATAGAAATCAATCAAGGTTTCGATCAAAACTTAACAAGGTTAATTGAAAAATCAACTTTGAAAATTAGGATTTGATCAAACAAGTTAGATGAGATTGGACAACATGACAACATAAGACAAAGGTCTAAATGGTATACAACATGGTTTGAAACAAATGGTTTTTGGCACAAGGTGAAATAAGTCTTGAAACAAATTGAGAATCCTAATGATGTAAGCATGCTCAAATGATGTGATCTATGTTATGATTCAAAATACTCAAAGGCAAAATGGTTTTAACATGTTTTGGGCAGCATAACACTACCCTCCTCAACTCAAATGACACACACACAAATAATTTTAGCAAAAATTTCAAGGCACAAGTGTGGTGTAAAATGGCGAACATAATGCCTCTTTAAACAAAAGAGTGACGTATAGATAAATTGATTTTGACATGGATTTATAAACAAATAAACAAGTTTTAGTCTTAAAACATACCAAGCAAAAATAACCAAAATAATCTAAGTATAACCATCCAAAACCTAGTAAGGGTATGGCAATGTGGGGTTGACTAAACTATCAAGCTTTCAAACATTTCTAGGGGAATCAATTACACAATGACTTTCACGTCAAATGATGCAAAATAAAAGCATGGATTTTGGGTTCATATCACTCAGCTTGTTGTAAAAGGGTCTAGTCCTTTTTGCAACCACTACATCTTGTTGTTCACTCAGTGTAGTCTGATGTCTAAAGTGCCACTACATCCCATGTGTAACTCTAATTAGGATCCAAATGAAGTCAATGCTAGGAGTGTGAAACCTTGGGTCAAAGCTTCCCTAAAGAACTCATGGGAGGTGATGAAGTCCCCATGCAATCCAAGTTTGTATAAAAATAAAGAAATCATGAAATAGAAAGACTTTAGGGTCATTTTCAAGGTCACCCAAACTTTGACGAGTTTTTAGGGAGTGCTTTAGATGACTTTCTTTCTAAGCCTTAGACTAGGCTATTTGCAATAGGAATGGCACTTTTGATTCCAAGGGTTCCCTAAAGGGGACAAATGGAAGAGCATACATGTGGCATCCCTCTTTTTTCCAAACACAATCTAACTTAAAAAACTAAGTGAATACAAAAATCTTGGAAAGGTGAGTTCATTTTTAAGCCCAAATTCAAAAAATGAGTTGGTGTTCATTTGACCCCTTAGTATTAGTTATAAATTTGAAAACTAATGCTAAAAAATACTTATTTAAGAACCTTAAAGGTTACTTTAAGCACCAAAATAATATTCCTAATTCATTTTTAAATCATGCCAAATATGTCTTAATATCATGTTTTAACAAGTTCCAAGACTGTTGGTTACCTGTCTACCCTTAAGCCATCAACTCAAAAGAAAATATGTTAGATTAAAAACATTTTAAATATATTTTCCAAATTTTGTAAAACATTTATGAAACTTGAATCTAAACTAATGTCAAATTCTAAATATTTATGAGAAAACATGTGGTTTTAAAAAAAGTATCCAAAATGGAGTCTATATGACCCCAAACCAAGCATTTTAAAATAGCCTATTTAGCTCTCAGGTTTGTCTTTTTAAGAAAAAAATAGTGATCGATGTCAATTATATAGCTAACATCAATTACACTTATTAACTAATGATGGCTATCTAATTGACATTAGTTAAACCAATAGTGACCGATGATGGCTATGCTAATCGATGACAGTTTTACTAACCGATGTTGATTATTGTGTAAACTTGTCACAAATAAAAATGGTAAAACAAAGTTAGAAAATCAAATTGCAAGAGTTTTAATGATCCAAATGAAGATTTTAAAGTTTTGTAATGATATTTTTCATGTGTGGGATGCATTTGGTCCCATCGGGCATGCCATTATGTGAACTAGGAATTTGACTCAAGAGAAGACGGTTAGTATTGTGTTAGTTTCAAAATGAAAAAAAAAATGAAAGAAACACACTAACATAACATATCTCAGCCTAGACACTAGGGAAATCTGATTTAATAAACATGAATAAAATACACAAGTAAAATTCAAAATAAACCCTCTTTTACTTTTCTTAGATGCTCCAAAATGCTTGTTGTAGTGGCTTGCTCAGCTTTGTACTCATGAAGTCCTTAGCAATGGAAGCTTGGATGCCTCCATCTCTCCTTAACACCTTTGGATTATGGCTTGGCTTGTCTTGGAATCAATTTGGCATGATAAAACTAGTTACATGAAGCTTTGTAATCAATTCTACAATATAAATTTGCATTATCCAGACTTAGAAATGATGTGGTAAGGCCTCTCTATTTATAGATTTTTGAAAATGAGTAGAATCAACCTTAACTATCCATCTCAGGATTGAGATGTGTAACTAAGGATTAATCCAATTATGTAATTGAAATTGATAAATAGGCTCATCAATATTTGAGATAGAGGAGCAATTAAGAGGCATGGAGGGCTTTGATGAGGTATGGGAGGCATGAATCTTGATATTTATGGCATTTATGGCCTAGGGATGTCTTCCCAAGAAATGAGGTCACTTGATGATGTAGATATTCAATATTCATTTCTAAAAAGAAGTATTCAACAAGTTTCCATGGAATTATTGATTAGGCCTTGATTTGGATTAATTATATCTTAAGCATGTTTAAGCACTTTGTGTAAAAATTACTTAAATTGATCATAATACCTTGTTATTGGTCCAAAATTCAACTAGATTAGAATTGGAAGGCAATGTCAGATGCATTGGATCTATTATCCCATTTAGGATGTTACCAATAATAAATAATGAAGACATATGTCTTGTGCAAGAGATTTGATAGGAAAGATCAATCTAAAGCACCTAGGTGAAAAATTAACATTTTGACTTAGAATGATATGATCAAAGCTAACTAGCCCATAAATTGCATTGCCCCATTTAGTGATACTCTAGCCAAAATCAGCTCTTGAATATGTCAGTTTCATATCTTTTAGCGTGTTTTAGTGTTTTTAGGCCAAATTGTGCACTTTGTTGAAAATTGGCCAAAAGCCTAATTAGAAGTTATTGGTGGCTAGATTTAGGTGTCTACAATCACACCTTGTTGTCATGAATGAAAACTTAATATTTATAGATTGGTATGGATTATAATTCTTATGCCCTCACATGACCTTAATTTAGATAACCCTAAAAAATCCTTTCCCAAGAGTTCTTTGAGTTACTAGGTCGGATTTTGTGTCACTTATTTTAATTACCATTTTGGGGTTGCATTCATCTTTGAATATTAGTTTGTAAATTCAAGAAAGGCAACTTGCTCTCATAGGTATTTGAATTGCGGAATTAAATTATCTCAAATTTATTCTATGGGGGATAAAAATTATGGAGTCAAATCCCTATTAGAAAATTTAATCATGTAATTTAATTAACGAATATATATAAACTTTTAAAATAAGAATAATGATAATAAACAATAAAAATTTGTAAATATTTTTATATTAAAAAACTAAGTTTATTATTTATTATTTCTTTATGTTTAAATATTTAAATATTTTTATTAAATAATGTATGTTTAAATTTTTAATATGTTTAAATAAAAATATTTTTTAAAAATAATTTTATATGTTATAAATTTTTATATAAACTTTTAAATTATTATAGAATCAAAAATTCTCGTGCACTTCAAAATTAGGGTTAAGTTTATCTTTTCCTCTTTCCATTATTTTTTCTTTCAATTTTTTCTCTCTATTTAGAAGGCTAATTTTTTATTTTATTGACTATTCAGTTAACTGTGGTCTAAGTGGTGGAATCATTGACCCCTTTTTTCACTATCATTTTTGCAGGCCCTTCTTATTAGGTATTTAATCTATTATTTTTTTATATCTAAAATGTGTGATTTGTTTGGCTTGACATGGAATTTTTATTAATTAATTACTGATTTAATTTATCAAATCATTGAGATTCAGAAAATCCTAAATTTTTGTTATGAAATGGCCAAGAAAATAAAATGGCAGATATTAGGATTGTTTAATTTTTACTTGTATTCAATAAGGACCCAAATGGTGAATATGAGGGGAAAGTAAACATTTTTTTATTAAATGTAATCAAATAATCATAGTAAACAAGTGCCTTGATGTGAGAGGGTTTCAATGGTTCCACCTTGTCTCTATCTCCTTGCATCATTCATTTGTTGGCTTTATTCAGGATATTATGAATTATTTCCATTTTAGACCAAGTTCAAAAGTCATTTTTTGGTCTGTTCTAGGTTATTATTATTTGGGGTGATAAAAAATTTCCCTCATGCTTATATATTATTGGGTAGAGGGGTCCCATGCTTCATTATATATTAAAAAACCTTCTTATAAAATATATGCAAGTTAAAAATAGGAGCAACTACCATAAGTGATAAATTTTTGATGGGTAAGAAGCAATAGGGGGCTGAATATTTGTATGGATGCTCCTTTTTTTTGGTTGCCAGCTATCATTTGCATCCAATAATTCTTTTTTCAAACAATTTTTTGTAGTAAAATGCTCCTAATTTCTCTCAGTAGCATGTATTGCACAAAGTTTAAAAAATCATAGGACCACTAATAAGGAAAAAGACTCCTATAATTTCTTAGGAGTGCCCCATTAAAAATAATTAGCTATCCGCTAGCATGGGGCCCCACTCTAGTCCCTCATGGCATGGATTTTGAGCATTTTAAATTAGTCATATCATAGTTATGACCTTTTGGGAGATTTACATCACTCATCTAATGTTTATTCAAATCACCCTTGACCCCTATGTTCGCCATGTGATCAAACCCTTTATTTCCGTCCCTATAAATGTGGGAAATAGTGAATCCTTTGTATGTGAGGAGGAGAGTATAAAATTAGTGAATCCTAAAATAACACCTAATATTGGGATTCATTCCTCATGGCATGGATTTTAAGAAATATAAATTAGTCATATCACATGCATGAGAAGGGTTTTTCATTTTGTGTAATAAGAGTGACCCATTTCAAGAGATCCACGTCACTCATCCAATTCTTATGTGAATCACACCTGACCCCTATGTTCACCATATGATTAGTCCTTTCATTTCCTTCCCTATATATATGATAAATCACAAATCCTTTGAATTTGAGGAGGAGATAGTGAATCCTTTGAATGTAAATTAATTCATTTTTGTTCAAATGATTGTTTGGATACCACCTTTAGTTTTCAAGCAAAACCTACTATAGGGTTAGTAGGAACTCAGTAGTAACATGATCTATCTAAAATTTCTTTGTTTTTACAATGTAAATTTCTTTGTATTTTACTACTTTACTACCCAAAATCTAAATAAATAAATAAGTAGTTATAATGAGCATTAATCTAAAGTGATTCATGTTAAAAAAAATCTAAAAAGGAAAGTAGGGAAGAATAGAAAAAAATATTTAAAATAAAAAAATAAAGGACTAACATATTTCCTTTAGTTCTTCCTAATAATAGTGAAAATAAAGCTAACATTCATGAGATGCTAGTGCTAGATTTGAAATATCATAAATACAATGAGGATTCTAGTGTAAATATAATGTATATATCTAAAAAGTATGCTTTAAAATATCTACCTACAAAAAAGTACTTTTAAACACATTTATTTATAGGGTAGAAGGAAACAGAGCATACATACATAGACTTTGTTAGCATAATAGGAAACACAAACTAACATGATGAATTGAAGACACTAGTATCAGACTTAACGATTAGAAAAATGAAATTATCTATCATTAGAAAATCTTGATAAATAAGAAAACATGAAAGTAATAAAATAGTTAACAATTTGTAGGAATTATTCTCTCTATTTGCAATAGTTTCACAAAAGTTTTATTCTGAGTACAATTGAGGGGGGAAACCCCTATAAATAGGCCTTTTTCATGCCTATGATGATTACATTAGTTTCAAGAGAACCAAATACATCACATATGTCAGTGGACAAAGTTCCTCCTGTCCTAAAAACTAAAGAATATTCCTTATTCAAATTCGGCAATATTTTACAATATATTGAGGGGAATTAAAACATGACATTCATCAAAAGAAAGCCTGACAAGTGGTTATCTCACTCCTGAGGTGCCAGTATGGTATTCTGATGGTGTGGATGATGATGGAGCTCCTAGGTTATAGTGTAGGTACTGGAAGACCCTAGGACTTAATTCAGTCCTATTGGAACTATTATGTGGCTACCATGTTTAGCCTACAAGTAGGCCCTGCTATAGGGACAACATGAAATCATTAGTGGCATAATCTATCTAAGATTTATTTATATTATGATGATGAAAAATTGATTTTGTATTTTTACAATGTATGCTCAAACTTTAAATGAATAAGTGGATATTTATAATGAGCATTATTCTAAAGTGATTCATGTTAAAAAGCTTCAAAAGGGAAAGTAGGGTAGAGTAGAAAATAAAGTTTTTTTTAGAATAACAAAGACCAACAAATATCCATATTGAAAATAAAACTAGGATCTATGGGATCCTATTTCTAGACTCATAATATCATAAATGTAGTATGAATTTTAGGATAGATACAATGCATATATCTAGAAAGTATGTTGTAAAATAGCTACCTACAACATATTACTTTAAGCACATTCATTAGTAAAATAGAAAGAAAATAGAGCTTACATAATATATATTTTTAGAATATCTAAAAGCACAAACTAACAAGATACATTTGAAGAACTACTATAAGATTTAACCATTGAAGAAATAAAATCGTGTGTTATTAGCAAAGCTTGAGAAATAGGAACATATGAAAATAATGAAACAGTGAGAAAATCGATGGAATTATTCCTTATCTTTACATTACTTCCAAAAAAAATTATTCTTAGGTATAATGAAGGGGGAGGGCCACTATATATAGGCCTTCAAATGCCTAAAATGGTTACAAGAGAACCAAATATATGACACATGTCAGTGGACAATGTCCCTAGTGTCATAAAACTTAGAGAAAATTATTTACACACCTATATTGAAGAAACATTTGGTGGACTAAGTCCACATAGGGGATTACCTCTAGGTGGGATGTAACCTTGTTTAATCCTATAGACTTAAGTGATAGTGTTGGGACCCCTTTTTGAGAAGACTTAATCTTGCATCAGCTAGACCGGCCCTGATGTATAAAGACCCTTAGAGGAAGTGAAGGACACATTTTGTACACCTTGTCACTGACTAGATAGACTCCCAAAATCCTTGGTCCATTTTTTTGATGGTTGTATAACATTGAGAGTCTCAAGACATACCTACCCAGTCCTGCATGTGATGGTTTGAGGCTTGAGGAGCACATAGATATTAGTGGAGTAGGTAGGTGTATAGCCCCATCTAATAGCCTGGCACCTGACATGCACCCTAAGTGTCCTATATGGTGTAATGGATCTGATAATCTATTAATTACCCCCTTTGGCATGTACCTATCTAGTCAACAAGAAGAGTGGCTAGTGTGTTTATAAAGGAGGCAACCTACAAGGGAAAGGGGGAATTAACAATGGAGCTCTATTGAATTTGAGAGTGATAGAGGTATTAAATATTGAGTGGTATAGTAGGGGATGTAAGCCATGCTCATATATGAGCCTCTATCACTAGTAAGAATATAATTGAGCAGTGAAGGCTACTACTAGTTATTGTAATGAATACCTAATGATAATAGATGAATATTAGTTGATAAGTGTTATATATATTATTGCATTATATTGGTTAAGTTGCATTCTCCCCCATGAATAATGTTGATGAATTAGGACTTAATCCTATAGTAAGTGGCACCTTGCACTAATTAGACCTCTTACCCATTACAAAGGCCCTTGTGCTAGACCTAGTGCCAAAAGACAAAGTTATGATGAATGGCCATCCCCATATCTATCCCTCTTTATGTAAGCATGCATTCATGAACCTATCCTTTTGAACCTCTACACCAGATACCTAGTGAACCTCTTAAACCATTACACCCTTCATAACCCTTGGCTACACCATGATGTAACCATCCTGACATAGGCCTAGTCCCCTTGCTATCACACTTTGAGTGAGCGCATAAGGCTTGCACCTTATGTGAAACTAATGCTAGCATGCTATTGTGTTTAAATGTTGTGTTCTAAACCTTTATCCCCTTGTACATAACTCCCATAACCATATAAATACTTGATAACTAGAGTTATACACATGACTGAGCATTGTACCTACATAAATAAATACTTAATTACAACATTTTGGTTCTATTACTGAGATGTGTTGAATTCCATTGCTAAGATGTTATAGTAGAGCAATGCTCTAAATTTCACTCGAGATTGTTAAGTGCTAGCTAGAGAAATTTGAAGATTGCTTCATGTAGAAGCATCCTATGTGTGAAGGAGAGAAGCCACAGAAATGGGTGTAGACTTATCTATATGACCCATTATATGAAGTGTTCTTCTATGAGCTACCTAAGAATGTATATAAATGGTTGACTTCATATGTTGATAATAGATGAAAAAGTTATGGACAGGGCCTCAAGTGGACTGCAAAGCACATAGAGAGGCTAGAAATCTTGGATGAAGTGTAGATGTGTATCATATACAAGTGATGGGATGACACTTTGAATAGCTACATGTTAGATTTCATAGTGTCAACCTTTTTATGCCTAGAAGAAGTAGAGTATGAGTTTCTTCAAGAACCAAGTGATGCATTCATCGAAAGACTCTACATCAAGCTAAAGAGTTCATGGTCAATTACGTAATATAAAGCATGAGGATGGAAGGCTAAAAGTCCTTACATGCATGGAAAAGTGTGAGGGGGATAAGGGGGAAGTGTAGGAAAGGTACTATGGAAGAAGAACAACTTGATACTTGAGAGCTCCAAAGTCTAAACTAAAATAAGTATAGACAGAGGATGATGGAAGACCTAGAACCTAAAAGTGTCAAGAGGACCTATAGTGAGTAGGAAGGGCATGGGGAAGGATCTTTTGAAAAACCACATCACCTTGAGATGAAGGAAGAAAAAATTGGTCAGATTCTATAGATGGGTGTGGGATGTAGTGAGCCTTATGAGATAAGGTGCTTAAGGGTATGTTAGAGGCACCTACCCCCTTTGGACTTGAAACATAAGACCATGCACTAGATTCCCTCTTTGAAAATAGAAGGAAGGTAACTCAACCTATTACCCTAATAGACTATGATTAGACCAAGATTTTGGATCATAGATTTGTTATTGAACAAGTGATCTCGTATGAGGATATGAGCAACAATACAGTTAAACAAGTAGGTGCTAGTCTAAGTGTCATGAACATAAGTATAAATATTCCTATACAAGGTGCCAATCAAGGAATAACATGTAGGAAGTGGTATAGTACCACCAGTGGGTGGAGCTATGTCATCAATATTTACAACATAACCTACTCCATTAGGGTCAATGCTTAACCCTACCAGTGGGGGCAGCAGAGGACCACCCCCCATGTAGACATAAGGAGGTCAAGCATTGTATATTACTTTGCCACTTCCATAGAAAATATACTAAAAGATGGCCATGCATCTACTTGAGTATCATAGATTTGAAAACACCATAGAGTATGTGCTAAAATGTGAGTTATAGTGGCATGCTCAGGGCATTACTCAGCCCGAGTGTAAGGCAACATAGTTTGTGACAACCCTATTAGATCGTGCTCATACCTAGTATCACAAGTTTGATATGAACCAAGCTATGGTTGAATATGATGTGTTGAAGGAAGTTTTCCTAAAGGAGTTTGACATTATTGAGTTTGAATAATAGAGCATCATGGTGCTCAAGGATATTAGTCAAGGGTTAACTAAAAGCATGCACTTATATGATGCATGGTTTAAGACTCTCCTCTCCAAGCTTCCTTATGATATCTACCCATCCTAACATGTGTAATGTTTTTTTGGGGGCTTATTGGTGCCATTTTTAAGGTTACTATCCATGAAGACCTTCACATAACCCCATGAAGTTCTTGAAGCCATGCTCTAGGTCGAGGTAGTAGGAAACACTGACAATAGGATTAGTCCCTTCATGAAAGCATAGATTATGTTGATGGCTTCTCAGTTATAGAAGCTTACTATTGAATAGACACATGACTCTCATAGTGGGCTATGGTGCATTGATTGTGAGATAGAGGGGAACAACAAGAACAACTACCCACATAGGAATGTCCATGTAATACTCCCCAACTGTGAAGTTTTCCATGGAGTGCATGACTTCCAAAATTGTCCCTTATTACAATGTATTGGTCAAGTAAATACTATAGTTTACTACAAGATATATGATACCTACACACACAGGATGGTGGACTATAGATTCATCAATGAGATGTGCCAAAACATGGAAAGAGGTGCAAGGTAAGCTATGACTTTAGGTGGTGGCCAGATAGGCCAAGTGAATGAGGGTTATGGCTAGAACAACATAGGTTAAGACAACAAAAGAGGAACATGTGGCCAAGGAGGTGGACGAGGGGGAGGGAAATTCCCACAATGATCTTATTATAAGTGTGGGTTAACTGAGCATTATTAGTATAAATAACTAACACACCCAATATGTGGGTACTATCGAGGCCCACACACAGTCGAAGACTACCCAGATCTCTATAATAAGTTGACATAGGGCTAGCTTGGTGTGAATAGAGGAGCTGTTATGGTGCAATGTGAGTCAAAAGAAGGGAGATGGCCCCTAAGCCATAATAAACTCCCAAAGGGCCTTTAAAGGTATAGATCAAGATGTAGAGTGGGCACACCACTCAACCAACTATTATACCAAACCAAGACCTATGCCTAGAATATGGTGAGTCAAGCTACATTGAGCACATGACATGACTAACTTTAAAATTAGTGCCATATCCTGATCCTGCATACCAAAAAAATGTCTTATAGCAAGTGATGACTACGATACAAGTCCTATAGGGTGAGATCTAATTGGCTAGAGACTTAGAGGCATAGGCCACCATGACATGCAGAAGGCAAGACCAATAGGAGGCTATTGTGTAAGATTTGATCAAGATCCTATACCTCCTATAGATGGAAAGGGTACTACCCCTACTAAAGGACTTACTTATAAGGCATGTAGAGAAAGCACCAGCACAAGAAGCTATTAGCTAAGAAGTAGAGATTACATCACCACATATGGAGCAGCTATGAGAAGTGAGGCATACTCAACACTAAGTATGACCAGGAAAATTTAATGGATGCCACCATTAATGGGTGGTTGGTTTGTGAAGTACTAGTTGACATAGACATATAGGTCAATATCCTAACCAAGAATGCCTAGGAGAAGATGGGGAGGCCATCCTTAAGACCATTTCCACACACATTTTTCATGGAAAATAAGACTCGAGTGTAACCCATAGAGTTCTTGAATGCTGCTATTGTAGACATCATGGGCATTGATTTCTAAGCTAACTTCAAGTTCATAGAGATATTAGAGGAGGATAACTACCCAACACTCTTGGGAAGGCCATGGTGTTATGCAAACAGTGCTCATATGTGCTTTAAGAAGTGTTATATGACCTTCAAAAATGGCAAAGAGAGGGTGGTGATTCCTCTTTCAAGTCACCAAGGGCCACCTTATGTTGAAAGTGTTAACCTTAAGGATGAGGTCAACCACATTTATAACATCATGACACATGGCATCGAGACTCTCAATCCCAGTGAGCAAGGGGTGCTCACTTGGGAAAATGCCCAATCAGCCTTAGATATAATAGATGTAACTTGTGCATATTGGGTCTAAGAAGCCTATGAGGTCACTAGGCATAAATGTTGCCTAGTGTGCAAAGCTAGATCTGGATTGTTTGACATAGGCTTAGTAAGAATTATGTAACCCCAGAAGAAGTTGACTCCTCATGACAAGTAGATAGGAAAGAGAGTGCTCTGTTTTAGTAAGGGAAATCTCATAGCACTCCATAAGTAAAAACTAATCCAACCTATTGAGAGGTATGTATAGGATATTGAGGCTTGCGTCCCAAAGGAAATTAATCGGTTGGGTGCATTGGTGTATACATTAAAAATTACTACCATACACTAGTGGGCCACATAAAAACCTAGCTTACCCTCTTGGAAAGATGTGAAGGTAGCCATGTGCACCACATTTGGTAGAAGTAATGAGGATTTAGACATACATCCCTATGATGGCAATTCTAAACCCATTTAACACATGTGGCTTTATGAAGAAACTTGGGTGATCTATGGAGAAAATGCACGATGAGGCTAGTGGGTGCATGCATTCTATAGAAATTTGAAGACATGGGTGTGAGCATGGTATATTGTGAATGAGACATGTCAGGAAATAAGAAATTGAGATGCATTGAAGGAGAAGTTTGTGCACACTTTCTAATTCTCTTCATATAACCTTAAATTACTAGAGTTTCTATAATTTATCCATCGAGCTATGTTTGAGGACACATCTATCTTAGAGGAGTGCTTAAAAGAGATGTTCAAAGAGAAAGGATTGGTACTTCTAAATTTATTTGAAGAAATGATGCTCCATAATGAATCTAATGAGGAATATGATGAGACTTAGAAGGAGCACAATTGGAGGGCCCTAGTAAGTAAGCAAAAGCTTATGTGCCTCATTGATGACAACTCTCTAGATGATGGAGACCTGATGCACCTCTAGGTTGAGATGATAAAGCGAATAAGGTAGGTTGAGGACTCCCACTAAGAGAGAAATGAACCCTATCATGTACCCATCAAGACCACCCAAGTAGATATCAATGTCAAAGGAGAGCCCAAGATGGGCACCATAGGTGCATACTAGTCTAAGGTGGAGATCACATGCATCACTAACCTCTTGAGAGAATTTCATGTTCTATTACCATGCAAATTTAAGGAAATGAAGGGAATCCACCCTTCATTAGGAAAGATGAGCATCAAACTAGTAGATGGTGTAAGACTAGTCAAGAAGCACCCTTATCAGGTAAACCCCAATCTCCACACCAAAGGTGAAAGTGAAGATTGATAGAATGTTGGTTGTTGGTGTCATATAACTAGTGAAGGAATGAGAGTGAGTAAGTCTAATGGTCATCAGCATCAAGAAATATGGGCACATATAAATCTATGTTGATTATAAGATGTTGAATGCCATCTACATTAGTGACCCTTTCCCAACACCATTCACTATTGAAATCTTGGATGGGGTCATAGGTTATGAAATCTACACTCTCATCGATGGGTTCTCAAATTACCATCAGGTGCAGATAGAGGAAGATAGGCCCAAAACTACCTTCATGACTAAATGGGGTTGTTTTTCTTACAACATGATGCCCTTTCAGCTCAAGAACATGTTAGCCATATTATTTAAAGTGGTAATCTTTGCTTTTGAGGACTTTATCCACAAGTTCTTCCAAGTATATCTAGATTACTAGACCATGTATGGTCTTGTAAGGGACCACCATGAAGACCTATACCTTATGTTTAAAAGGTGTAGATATCCCCAAATATCATTAAATCTAAAGAAGTGCATATTTTCCACCTCATTTGGCACACTACTTAAGCACATCATTTGTAAGGATAGATTACTCATTAATCTAGTGAAGATTACAATAATCATCCAACTCTAGACCCATTCCAAGTAGAAGGATGTTTGCACCTTCCTAGGCCATTATGGCTACTATAGGAATTTAATAAGGGGCTACATAAAAATCACCACATCTCTAAAGGAACTCTTGTACAAGGATGGCTAGTTCTACTAGAGTGAGGTGTAAGAAGAGGCATTTGACACTTTAAAGCTAAAATTGGTGAGTGCACTAATACTTTAGTTTCTCAATTGGATGACTCTTTTTCACATCCACATTGATGCATTAGGATCATAAATTAGTGCCATTTTGGTGTAACTAGGTAAAAGTAACATGAACCACCCCATCTCATTCATAAGTAGAAAGCTGATGCAGGTCAAGTAAAACTATACCACCACTAAGTGTGAAGCATTGGTAATGGTCTACATAACGCAAAAGTTTAGATAGTATCTACTAGAAACACCATTCACTTTCTTCACTGATCATGAGGTGTTAAAGTACCTTGTGAATAAACCTATTTTACATGGGCACATTTGTAGATGAGTTGTCCTCTTCCAAGTGTTTTAATTTTTAGTCATGGTTAAACCTAGAAAGTAGAATTTAGGGCCAAACCAATTGTCTCACATTAACTTTGGTGATGTAGTAGTGCCAATTGAGGATGATATACTAGATGCATAGCTCTACTAGGTTCATCACATTCCTAAAGACTTAGTGGAGATTACCACTTTCCTAACATCAGAGCTAGCACCACAAACACTATCTTCCAAGGAAAAGAAGTAGCTTGTTATCTACACCTCCCCCTTCCAACTCATTGAGGGTGAGCTATACAAGATGAGTAGGGATGAAGTCTTACACTAGTGTATTTTATAACATGATCAAGACTCCATACTTTAGGAAATGCATGAAGTGATAGTTGGAGGACATTACATTAAAGACATAATGATGTGTAAGATTCTATAATTAGGGTTATGGTGGCCAAACATATTCAATTATGCTAAGGAATACGTGTGAGCATGTGATATATGTCAGTGTATTTGAAAGTTGAACCATCAGGATGAGATGCCTCTCATCCCTATTGTAGCCTAAACACCCTTTAAGAAATGAGCCATTGACTTTATAGGGATAATCAACCATATAACACAACACATAGGGGCCAAATATATCCTCATGACAGCTGAATATTTCACTAAGTGGGTTGAGGTAGCACTAACCAAAAAATACACAACCATAACATCCATGTGATTCATTTAGGATAACATCATCAACCAATATGGATGCCCATTAAGTTTGACTAGTGATATAGGCACTCATTTCATCAATGAGATAGGGCACATCCTTCTGATAGAACACAATGGTACATCACAATACCACCCCCTATCATCCCCAAGCCAATGGCATGACTAAAAACTTCAATAAGATCCTTTTAACATGCCTCACCAAGATATGTAATTTAGGTTTCAAGGACTAGGATGATCATGTCTCTATAGTACTCTGGGCCTATCACATGACACACAAGTGCTTAAACTAGGCTACACCATTTCAACTACTGTTTGGTGTGGAAGTAGTTTTTCCCTTAGATTTTTTAGTATCTTCCTTGCACATCACAAGAATTAGTCCCCTTGATAGTTAGGAATCTTTGAGAATAAGGTTGAAAGAATTGAAGTGCTTAGATGAGATGTGTGCCTGGGCCAAATAGGGTCAATAAGTTGAGAAGGCATGCTAAAAGGGGTGGCATGATAAGTATATAAAGTGTAAGGTACTGACTAAAGGAGCCTTATTCCTATTGTATGACTCTAAATAATTTTAGCACCCAAGCAAGCTATAGGTCTGATGGAGGAGTCTCTATGTCATCCATCACATTTTAGAAACATGTAAAATGTGTACCTTTTCTGATGAAATGCTTCAAGGGATTTTCAATAGCAACTGATTAAATCCATACCAAAAGATAAGATGGAACTCATGCCAAGGATTCTCTGAATCTTTATTCAACAATCAGTTTGAATTGAGCTGACCAAAATAAGGTTTGACACAAGTTGAAGCATGTGATTTTTTTAGCAATAGGTAGCATAAGATGGTTGTAGAGGTCCTTATGTTTTACCACTCCAAGAATAAATCTAATCAGGTGATTCAAGAACTTATAGCACTAGTGCATGAGGCCAGACACTTAAGTTATGGGAATTTTAAGCCTTTAGGTCAAGTAGTAGTAGAAAAAGAAACATCTATGCAAGAGGCTCATGGTGAGATGGTAGGAGGAGCCCTTAAACATGATAAACCATTGGAGGGCTGGCACAAGAGAAGATGTTCAACTTTTTTGGATGTAAGATGAGATGAGAAGACACTCAAATTAGTTGAGCATGAGATCAATGAAAAGATGCACTTCATATGAAGTATGCAGAGCATATGGAAATACCAGGCACTAGAGGGTTAACACAAGGAATTTGTATGGGGTAGGCTAGGCCAAGGAAAAATGATGCATGAGAAATCAATCAAGATAAAGGAGTGTAATAAAAGAAGAGTTCAATTAGAAGAAGTGGAATTGAGGAGGTTGAATTGCATGCATTTGAGGTGATGTTCCTAGGTTTCCATATGAGAGGTGAGGTTCATGCCAAGGAGATGTGCAGAAAGAGATCATCAAGGATAATTGGTGTCCACCTAGGAAAAGTGAGAAGTGACCATTTGAAAAAGAATGTCACATCACTAAAAAGCTATTAGAAGTATTTAATGTGATGGAGAAATAAAGATATGCATTTAATATGGATAAGACATGGAATTTTCAAAGATCTCATAATATCTCAAGAAATCTAATAATCAAGTCCAAATGGAGGCACTAATGATTATGGTTGACATATCAAGCTATAAATATGGTGAATGGTGAATGAATAGGGTTACAAACTTATACAAAATTGATGAAGAACCAGAGCCAAATGACCCCAAGAGAGTGAATCCCCATATAGTAGATAATCCATCAAGTGAGGGATTGGTACAACAAATTAGAGTAGAAAGTGCATCAAGAGTAAAGTGGTGTAGAAAAATTGGAGTAGAGAAGGTGAACTAGAATAGACACTAGGCTACCATTAATTGCTAGAGAAGCTTAGGTAGACAACTTACACCAAACCAAAATTAGGGGTTTTAGCAAGCCACACCTTTTGTGTTTTAGTTCTATTAGATTCAAAATGATAAAGAAGTGGAAGGCATCAAGATATGAAGATATGCGACTTGAACCCAAGTGGGTTCAAATAGTAGAGGAAACAACTACTGGCAAGACAAGGGCACATGTAGTAGAAGTGGTCAACAATGTGACAGTGGAACTTGAGGTGCTAACCAAGATGTCCTACCAACACATGCAATTCCCACCTAAAGTGTTGATGGATGTACCCTGGTGCTCATTCATGCATGTATGTTAGATATGGGATCACAACCACTGAACTTTAATTCACTTTCAAGACTTGATGCAATATTGGATGGTGGACACTAGGTGTAAGACCCCAGAGGGAGATACAATCTTTGACATCTCAATAAGAGATAAATTAAAGGGTTTAGGTATAAATAAACTCTATGAGTTGCCTTATTTCAAAAATCTAGAGGAACTTGTTTATTTTCTCCTCTTTCATGTACACAAAGACTACATGTACTCCATACGGTGATGCATGAAGATATCCACGTGCTTGATCAATAAGATAACCAGACTACCAAACTCTAGAAGAGATATCCATTAGCTAATAGGTGATGATGAAGAGGTGGATAAAATCACAAAGCTCCTCAATTACTTCAAGGATGGATACACTTTCCCCATCATCAGGTGTGAGGACCTAACCATAAAGGTGGTGGTGTGACTGGTTAGCTCAAAATTATGCCTAGAACGGAGATAGATTGATGTATCTAAGGCATACCTCTATTTAGCCTATCACATGGCATAGGGGGCATAGTTCAACATGGTGTAGTTCATTACCAAAAAAATGACCAAGAATTCACTAGAATGCCATAGTGTAAAGAGGACATTCAGATGGGGCTCCATCCTCATCTTAATAATCATGGAAGAAATTAGGATCCTTGACGGTAGAAAAGATAACTTGTGGGTATTCTTGAAACACCACAAAATCTCAACATAGAAATACAAGGAATTCACCTACCCCATGACCTTTATCAATAAGTATAGGACTCATGTACTAAATTGGTATGAGTAATACATAGAGCCCTTCAGGTTAGAGTGTCACATCTCACAAGGGTTCCCAATGGGCATGTTTGGAATGGTGACCTTCACCGTCATACATCACTACTACATCATCCATGTAGCACTCAAGTATGGGAATAATTTTGGATAGTTGAATATTTCCTTTGCCTTCTTAGTTGAGTTCTTTTGGGATGTGCTTATCAGAATCCCCAACATGTAGAGCCTTGACATTCTAGTGAAAGAGTTGGATGCAAAAAGCTAGTAGATGAGGTGTAGATTCCCTTGTGAAAATGGAGGCATGATAGAATATGAATATGACACCTAAGATTAGATATATATCGCTCTTATGTAAGAGGTAACGATCCTCATCTTCATCTATATATTGTATATATTATGAAGCCTAGAAGAAAGGATGATGGTGTGGGGTCTAGTATCGAGAAATGAAGAGACCCCTAGTCCTAGTTAGGAAAGAACCCCTAAACCCTAGGAAAAGAAGAATATCTCCAAAAAGAAGAGGGGGAGACACTGGAAGATATCAAGGAGAGGTTGAAGCTAAAGATAGCTTCAGAAGGGGAAACATCTACTATATAATCACAGTAGAAGTGTGTGTGCTTCACATCTCGAGCTCCCACAAGCCCAAAGGGGAAAAATAAAGAAAAATCCCCTTCCCTTACAATGAAATAAGACACATTAGAAGAGGGATCAAAAGAGGAAGAGAGGGGATAAGGTACCTAAATTATGCTTGAGGACGTAGAATCATCCCCTAGTGAATAATCCACTTCACCTCCTCTATATGCATAGCTAGAAAAACTAAGGTACAAGCTAAGTAAACTTGGCTCCTATGAGGTTGAGACCAAAAGGGTTTAAGAGTTAAGGGAGTAGAATGAGGAGATGGCCAAGGTAGGGGTGTTTTTTGAGGTCATCCAAATGGTAGAGGTAGAGGAACAAAAAAGTGAAGTAGCACATAGGGCACAAAATGAAGAGATGAGTAAAGTAGATGAAGTGCCTAAAGAAGCAACTCCCTCTAATATAGGTAATAAAGAGGAAGAGCTATTAAATAAATGGAGATAAATGGTTTTGGACCAAGGCCACATCGATGTAGTGCTTACCTTGCATCATAATTGCAAGGAGTTAAGGGCCTTGGGTCTAACCCAGGCTGATATTGATTGGCTCAAGGTCATAGAAGTTAAAAAGAGGGAAGGAAAGTGTGCCACTCAAGCAATGCAAAGAAAGTCTAAAAAAGGGAAGGAAAAAAAAAGAAAGGATGGATAAGGCACATGCATAACACATCCAAAAGAAGGAATGAGAAGAAAAATGGCCCAAGAGGGAAAGGTGTGCATGTTAAAGGAGTAGGAAATAAATAAGGGTTATAATATCATGGATCTCAAGGGAGAAGAAGCTAACCCAACACTCAGTATTGAAACCCAAACAATGGAAGAAGCCACATAAAAGACACACCATAGCTTTGAGGGGGTGCCTAAAGAGTAAAAGGGAGATGCTAGTGCCTTAGAAAAATAAGTAGAGGATGAGGAGGAAAAGTCCATTGAATAACCCCCACAATAATAATGAGATGATGAGCTTAGTGATAGAGAGGAATGAGAGGAAAAAGAGGACAAAATTAAAGAAACAAGGACTGACATCAACACCAACAAAGAAAAAGAGAGAGTTGAAGAAATAGGCACTGGCACCAATGCTATTGAAAAAGAAGAGCTCAAGGGAAAATCAGATGTTAAGCCCAAAAACTATGAGAAAGCATGGATGGGGTTCAAGTAGGATGATGAATTATAGATGATAAAGTGCATGTCTCCAAAAACCATCACAACCCTTATGTACCCCCAAGTTTCATTAGCCATGGATTGCTAATGAATGAGTTGGAGTATGAGGTCCCTGCAAAGGCCATCTGACATGCCAAAAAGCCAAAAGAGGTCCATGACTACCATTTGTTGAACCCCTATAACATGAACCCTATGTGCTTGACCAATACTTTGATCAAGATGGAAACCTCTTTGGTGTGCAAGAACATCATAAACAATGTTCACATCAATAACTAGAGGAAATTTTCTAGAGACATGGAGAAAGATCTTGAGGAAACCAAACTCAAGCTCTAATAACTAATCAAGCACATCAAAGAAGTAGAGACCTCCCTTTGAGACAACATTGACTACTTTGGCATGAGGGAAGTTGATTATGCCTGCACACTCATTGAGTAAATGATCCATAGGGTAAAGTTGGTGGTAGAGGAGAAGGAAGACCCCTATAAGGATATAAGGGGCAAACTAGCAAAGAAGATGGAAGAGGTTGAAGACCTATTAACTAAGCTCAAAGTAGGCAACAAAGAAGTAGACACCATTTTCTGTAACTTTGTGCACTAGGTAAAGATCATCAACATTTGCCTCAAATAGATAAAGGAGGAGAAAGATGCCTTACTCTAGTGTTCCTTCATAGTTTTAAGGACTGAGCATGTGTAGGTGATGATGCAAGTCAACTCCCTCAACACCTAACTAAAAATGCAAGAGAAAGAATTGGGGGTAGTATTTCATGAATTCCAGATGAAGGCCAAAGAATAAGGTGAATTATTGGTTGGAGGAGTGAGAAGGGCAAAGGAAAGGTTAGAAGCCTTTAAAAAGGAATTGGGAAGAACAAATGTACTTGCTCTATAAGTAGCATCTTCAAAAGCAGATGGATCCATTGAAGATTTGAAGGTTTCCATCTAGGGATTTGAAAAATTTAAGGAGGATTTATAGTAGGGTGTGCCTAAATTTTGTGTACCTAAGGTGTTTCAGGGTTAGTTCAAGGTGGACTAGCAATTTTATATGGGATGATGTTGGGACCCCTTTTTGAGAAGACTTGATCTAATACCAGGTAGACTAACCCTAGCATGTAGAGACCCTTAGAGGAAGTAAATGACCCTTTTTCACACCTTGGCACTGACTAGATAGACTCTCAAAATCTTTGAGCCAACTAGCCAATGGTTGTATAGCATCATGAGTCTCAAGGCATACCTACCCAATCCTATATAGGGTGGTTAAAGGCTCAAGAAGCATGGAGAAATTAGTGGAACAAGTAGGTGTATATCCCCATCTGGTAGACTATTACCTGACACATGCCTTGAGTGTGCTCTATGGCATAATAGAGCTAAAAAGCTCTCAATTATCCCCTTTGACATGCACCTATCTAGTCAGCAAGAAGAGTAGCTAGTGCCTTTATAAAGGAGGCAACCTCTAAGAGAAAGGGTGAATTAACAGTAGAGCTCTAGTGAATTTGAGAGTGATAGAGGGATTAAATATTGAGTGTTAAAGTAGAGGATGTAATCCATGCACATTTGTGAGCCTTTGACACTAATAAAAATAAGATTGAGTAGCGAAGGCTACTACTAGTTATTGTAATGAATACCAATTGATAATGGATGAATATTAGTTGTTAAGTGTTATATATATTATTGTGTCATATTGGTTAAGTTATGTTCTCCCCCATGAATAATGTTGATGAATTAGGACTTAACCTTGTATTAAGTGGCACCTTGTACTACTTAGACCACTTACCCACTACGAAGGCCCTTACACTAGACCTAACACCAAAGGATGCACTTAGGATAAATGGTTATCCCCATGTCTATCCCCCTTTTTTTAAGCATGACTGATGAACCTATCCTTTTGAGCCTCTACACCAGAGACCTAGTGAACCTCCTAAACCACTACACCCAACATAACGCTTGGCTGCACCATGATGCAACTATCCCAACATAGATTTGGTCCTCTCATCATCATGCTTTGGATGAGTGCATAAGGCTCACACCTTATATATGAAACTGATGCTAGCATGCCAGTGTGTTTAAATTTTGTGCACCAGTCCTTGTTCCCCTTGTGCCTAACTCTTGTAACCCTAGAAATGCCTAATAACTAGAGTTGTGCACATGATCGAGTGTCATGCCTACTTAAGTTAACACTTAACTAAAATAGCTAGGATAACAAACCTATCTTCTATATCACTGGAACCTTCCTTGTCATCACTACCTTTATGTACAGTCTTTCCCACATGGTATAATATATCATTATAATGCTTATCATTGGTGGTTCGTGTAATATAATTAAATAACCTTATATATATGATGTTTTTTTCTATGTATATATAGTGCTCATATATATATATATAATTATAAATCACCTTATATATATTTATATATATAAGGTGCAAAAAATATATATAAGGTACTTTATATATATATATAAAACCTTGTATACATAAAACACCTAATTTATTACAAAAATCTTATACATATTTAACAACTTACATATATAAATAAATAGCCTTATATATATGGCATTTTTTTATTTATGTATGTACGGTTCTTATATATATAATAACCGTACATACATAAATAAAAAACACCATATATATAAGGTTATTTATTTATATATATAATGTGCTAAATATGTTGATGTATATCTATGTCAAGGATATAAAATGAACAACAAAACAATATTCCTCTTTATCTCCTCTGACAATAATGGAAATAAGACTAATAACTATGAGATCCTAATGCTTAGACTTAGAATATCATAAATGTAATGAGTATTCTAGGATGAATATAATGAACATATCTAAAAAGGATGATTTAAAATGTCACCTATAGTAAATTGACTTAAACACATTCACTAGTAGAGTAGGAAGAAAACAAAGGATACATAATAGAGTTTTTTAGCCTAGATAAAATAAAAAACTAATAAGATACAATGAAACATTAATTTCATATTAAAACCATTGAATAAATGAGATCGTATATCACTAACAAATATTGAGAAACAAGAATGCATGAAAATAATGAAAAGGCAACGAGTCAATTACAAGAATTTCCTTTCTCTTTGGATTAATATCACAAAATTATGTCTATGAATTATAATGAAGGGGGATAACCCCTATATATAAGCCATTTGAATTCTTGAGTTACAAAAGGAAACAAATAATATGAACCCTATCAATTGACAAAGTTTCCAATCTCCTAAATTTAGATAATATTCCTCATTCAAAATAGGGTAATATTTTACAATGCAATTCAAAGGAACTTGAGACATGATTCCTATTTAGAAGGATCAAAATAGATGGCTATTCTATTCCTAAAGATCTAGGCTAAGATCCCATTGGTGTAGTTGATGATGAAGCTCCTATTGTATAAGAAGATGGTGCGCTAGTGCCAACTAAGGAAGAAGATATTTCAAGAGGGGATGACAAGGTGGTGGCTCTTATGATGGTAGTTTGGTTTTGGACCTCAACTTTCCCCTTTCAGGATTCAAAGCATCTCTTGTATTTTCTATCTATCAATCTCATATCAATGATAGGCTCCTTCAATAACTTGGCTATGAGTCTAGCCATTGCATCATGTTTTCTTAGGAGAATTCCTATAGCTTCATTGATGACTATAGCCCTCTCGATCATCTGATTATTAGAGGATGTCAAATATACCATCTCTTACCCAAAGGTCACCCCCTTGGCCATGGATTATTTTTGGAAGTTCACGACAAAGTTCTATAGCTAGGCCTTGAAGGCATCCTTGTTGATAATTTTAGCATCCTTCAGTAGGGTGATGACTCTATCACCTTGTTGTGTGAGAAACTGGCCCAATGACCTCATTTCATCAATCCACTAGTTTAGTTTTCCTTTTGCCAATCACATATGATTGATCAATTCTCAATTCCTCCAAGGGAATCATATTCAGGTCCTCAAATTTCTAATTTTGAATAACCTTACCAATTTTATTATTTTAGTATCATATCTACCATATGTAGCTTCTACTTTGAGGAATCTATTATATATTTTGTCTCCCTTTACCTTATATCGATCCAAGGTATTCAACATGTTAAACATATATTGCGTGGCCCATTCCACTTTTATTATGGTCTACTCTAGTAAGGTGGCCTTGTGATTCTACTCTAAGTCAATTTTTATTTGATGCACTCCCTTAACCAATTTAGTAACCACATCCATAGCTTCTTAGAGAGCTAAGAGGGGGTCATCCTTATACTAATGTTGTTGGCACTGCCTAGCCTTTTTTGTCTATGTTATCTCAAACATGGTTTCCTTTAACTTGTACATGATTGTCTAGTTTGGGTGGGTGACCTTCCTCTTCGTCACCCTCTTCATTTCCCCAACCTCCTTGTTAAATTTCAATGTGACTTATTTGGGGTCCACTATTACTAAATTTAGGTTCCTCTTTGTATCCAATTACATCTACTTAATCCATGTCCTATCTGACGAACCATTTGAAGGATATATTAATGGAGTCAATGGTTGAGGTAGAGTTATCCCTTGGAAGGTAGATGTCTAGGAGGAATTAGTGGTCATGACCAATATAAACACAGAGGTAGGGGATGAAGTACTAGTTCTAGTTGAAGAACTAGTAGAGAATAGGGGAACTTATGGGATGATGATAGTTGGCATCTTTTTAGGCAATCATAGACTAGGTTTAGTCATAGGTCTAGGAATGAATGTGGTAAAACTGGCTATTACTAAAAATATATAGATGGATGATATGCTAAAGTGGGTGATAGTGGGCAATGGCATCATCACAGGCCTAATTAAAGTTCTGGTGAGAGGCCTATAAGGTAGGAGGTTGACATAGTCTAGAGTTAGGGGTTGACTAAATATGTTTAGGGGTTTCTTATAGAGGAAAAAGGGAGGTAAGGAAATATGTTCCTAACCTTTAATACTTAGCCCTTCCCTGGTAGAAGGAAGGGGAGGCAATGGCTAACTTGAATTTGGTAGTATAAGAGTTACTATTACCTCCATTGAAGGGGTTATCTGTGTAGAGGTGACACCTTGTATTTGGGATAGGCTACTAGATGAGATCCCTAAGGTGGAATCCTACTCAAATTATTCCCTTAAACTAGATCCTCCCTCCTCCAAAGTGGGATACAATGCCTAGAGTATTATTTGATTGATTTATGGGCCCATTGGGCCTTCTTATCCAATACTAAAGTGTAGACTAGAGATTTTGATGCTCTAGCTTGAGTATATTGTTGCATGAACACTATAAAAAATTCTACACCATCTAATATTCCTTTCAAAAATGTGATATTCATATCCCTCACCCTCTACTTGACTTCTACGCCATTATCTGCATTGAGGTAGAATTGATCTCCCTCCTCAAGCTCATGATGATATATAATGTTGAGATTTCCCTATGATTGACACAATTATTAAATAAAAATTACATAGGGTCACATTCCTTATCAGTGTCCTTTTCTAGACTGATTATAGACCTATCTTTGGTAGCATCCATGGCTAACTATAAAGTCTTAAATTCAAATTGGCCAATGTTGGTTAATTGGGGATGGATCGGTCCCTTATTCTTATTTTTACATAGTCCATATACTACTGTGATTAGTTGGAAGGAAATATCCTAATTAGCTATCTTATCCAACACTATGATGGGAAATATAAATGGAGATGTTCTGATCCACTCAACTCTTATTAAAGTTCAATTGGGCTAGTACCAATAGTCTCCCAATGTGCTAAGTGTTACCCCGATCTCTTTTGACAACCTAGGTATAGTCCTTTCATGGATGACCTTGTATACAATTGGGTATAGCTACTAAAAAATGGCACACATATCCTACCTATACGTATAAATTCCAACTTTCATGAAGACATAGTTCATGGTCTATTTCATGTTTAGATCCTAATTGGTAAACTCAGAAACTTCATAGTGTCATAGATGGTATAAACCAAGTAGGACATCATATATAAATGATTTCCTTTGTTGTCCTTGTTATTAATAATTTGGGTAGCTAAATTATAATAAATGATTTCCCTAAGAGGGGAGTGGTGGAGTCATCTATGATCATGGACAGGAGTGGAACCCACTTCTCATCTATATGGTTAGTGTCTTCTACTCCATGTAACTTGTTCATCATGGCCATCCCCATCCTCATCCCTTCCTGAATTGGATGATGGGTATGTAATTTATTTTGGACTTATAGACAAACTTATCCATTTTTTTCTCCTATATTCTCAAGACTTATTTGAGTTGAGCTATTGGGTTATGATTTCTTGATTATAAACAATTTCAAGCTTGGGTAAATCATAGTAGGCTTGAAAGCCTAACCCAACTATAAAGGTGATATTATTACCTAAATTTATAGATTTTATCTTTCTATATACACACAAATAATGGATAAATATTTGTTGGACTAAATGCACATAGGGGAGTACCTTTAGGTTGGATGCAATATTGTGCAATCCTATAGAATTGAGTGCCAAGATGTCATACCTTTCTTCTACAACATTGACATCTTCCTCATCATCAATTTCCTAGTATTCCATCCTCTTCACTTGGTATAATAATTCATTTTAGTGTTTATCATCTATGGCCAATGTAATGGTATTGAAACTAGTGTCTCAAAAGAATTTGTTTGTCCCATATGAATAGAGAAACAAAACTTGTTCTAACTTGGCAATTATAGATGTTCCTACTTTGGCCATGGATTTTAAATTTTAATTGATGAGATCATATATTATATTAATTTTGGATGAATGCATATAATTCCTTTTATCAAATAGCACATAATAATTCAGAGTTCTTCAATAGATAGCAATTGAAAGTGAATGCAAAGCCTTGAGATTGCAAGATTCAAACTTCGGATATTTTGGAATTCTACTTCAACTATGGCTTTTAAATTTTGATTGATGAGATCATATATTATATTAATATTAGATGAATTCATAGAATTAATTTATAAAATAACATAGACTAATTCAAAGTTCTTCAACAGATAGCAATTGAAAGTGAATATAAAGCCTTGAGATTGCAAGCTTTAAACTCTAGATTTTATAAAATTTTGTATTGTAAGATATGATCCATAGATTGCAAGTATCTTTTACTTTGACTTAAAGTGGGGTGGCTCTTCAATTCTTTTCTAATGGATTTGAAAACCCCCTTTTAGGAACTAGCCAATCACTACTCTCAATTTTTCCATGCATCTTCCCATCATAGGCTTGACTTTTCCCTTGAGGTGAGTTGGACTTATAACTGTCAAAATGAGTCCTATAAAAATTTAATTTATACTAATAACTACAACTTCATGGACATATATGTTATTTTTAGTTGTCATACTCGACATGTGTTTAACACTTAGAGTTACCTTATGTACCTTAGCCTTTTATTTCAAGTACCAAGTTACCCAAGTGTACTACATGATATTTTTCCAAGTGACACCCTTTGATTGGCTCACACTTCACTGGGTTGAGCAACTTATTTTGATCATGTATTACCATGAGGTACCGAGTCCATGTGTCATCATGCTATTGGTCCTAGCTATCAGGTGGATTAAAAATAACATCTAACTATTCAAGATTGGGTGACTGAGTGACAGGTGTCACATTGTCATGTACTCACAGTGTTGTCATGATATGGTTGGATCACTCTATTACAAAACTTGTTTTGACTAAAATCCCAAGTGGACCTTCAATTTTATTCTAACTATCATCTTCTTTCAAGACAAGGGTCAATTTGTCCTCAACCTATTGGTTCTAATTGCTGATTGGTTTCCATATAGTATCTAGGTATCCAAGATTTAAGAGACTAGTTTCCAGGTGTCATTTTGTCATGTGATCAATGTATTAAGATATTAAATATTTTGCATTATCTATGAGGGTGTGAAGGGTTAGACAAGTTCCAATTGGAATGATGCGATTGGATCATTTTGTCATGAGACTGTAGAAAGTAATCATGGTCTTGAAAGGGTATAGTTGGGTACCACGTGGCATGTTATGGTTGGGTTATAACTCCTTTATGGGATGAAATGAAAATATTGAATGACAAGTGGCACATTCCCATTGGGTTGTTAGGTTATGAACATTATAACTCTTCCTTGGATTTGAAATGCCATGAACAGGTGCCAAGTGGCATGATGCAATAGGATTGTGAGTTCATGAGACTTTATAAAATAATAGGATACTTGGAATGCCACAAATGGGTGCCCAGTGATATACTTTTATTGGGTCACTAGGTCATGAGAATTTTCCAAGAATAAAATAAGCTTGAAAAAGTTTAGAACTTTATGTGGCTGAGTGCACAGTGCATGCAACACTACCGCATGTCAATTGAGGTTGAGTTGGCATTGGGTTCCTTACAAAGTAAAAAGTGCAAAAGTAATACCTTCATGGGTAACTTGAAGGTATCACCTAAGAGATACCTTGAAGGATTAATCCACTCTTATGACTATTTGAAAGGTATCTCTTAGGAGATACCTTGAAGGACAAATCCACTCTTGTGCATGTTTGAAAGGTATCTCCTAGGAGATACCTTGAAAGTATTTCAAGGGCATTAAAAATATCACCAAGTAGTGCCTTTTATGTAAAGGAAAATTATACTCATGCATGTTAAAGGTATCTCTTATGAGATACCTTCAACACTCCATTCAATGTCTGATAATTCCCTTTGAAGTATCTCCTAGGAGATTCCTTCAAGGGCCTTGTAATTCCTTCAAGTTACCCATGAAGGTATTACAAGTCCCTTGAATGGATCTTGTAGTAGATATCTCTAAAGGCATTTTCATACATTGAAGGGGAATGTTGAAGGTATCTCCTAGGAGACCTTATATACAATAGTCAATGTATTGATAAATACCTTCTTTGATTGAAACACCTATTTACTCATTGAATCCCTTATACACTTCAATAAGGCTGGGAAAGTTCAACCTCAAGGTATATACTAAGATATTCCTTCAAGGGCCTTATAATACCTTCATGGGTAACTTGAAGGTATCTTATAAGAGATACCTTTAAGGAAAAATGCACTGTTGAATGTTTGAAAGGTTTCTCCTAGGAGATACCTTGAAAGTATTACAAGGTCCTCTAAGTTATCACCCATTAGTGCCTTCAAGGTCAAGGAAAATTCCCATCATATGCATGTTGAAGGTATCTCCTATGAGATACCTTCAATGTTCCCTTCAATATATGACAATGCCCTTTGAAGTATCTCTTAGGAGATTCCTTTAAGGTCCTTGTAATTCCTTGAAGGTATGGAAACACCTTTGAGTGTAATTCTTGTTCAATATAAAATGATGCAATGAAGGATCTACCTTATTCAAGTCTCTCTTGATGATGTCTACAATTTTGATGGGTTTCACATTGAATTTTGTAATTAAAAAACTTTGACCCCTTGATAAGATATATGGAATACCTTATACACAAAAATCAATGTATTGATATCTATCTTCTTTAATTGAAACACCTATTTACTCATTGAATCCTTTATACACCACAATAATGGTGCGAAAGTTCAACCTCAAGGTATCTACTAGGAGATTCATTCAATGGACTTATAATACCTTAATGGGTGGCTTAAATTGTCTCCTTGAGGGTAATGTGAAGGTGTCTTAATGGGTGAATTGAAATTATCTCCTTCAAAAAGTTTCACTATGGAAAGTTTCCCATTGAGATCTTTCATGTTGAGAATGGGAATGAGAATGGTTCAGATGTTGTGTTGACTGGGGAGGCTTAAGAGCTATGCATATGCATTCAAAATTCATCCTTGATTATGTTCTAGGGTGTAGGTGATCACAATCATATTGATCTTGCATTAGTTGGTACTGTTACTAAGGCCCAACATATGGTTAGATCCTTATGATAGTATTTTCAAAAATTTATAACTTTTTAAAATTGTAATCAAATTAATTATTGCCACATAATAGGGAAAATTGTTAAACTATTTTGAGGTGTAAAGTGCATGTGTGTAGGAGGACTTAAAATGGGTGCTCTTATGTATGGCCTATCATCATCAATATACATTCTCCCAATAGTTTACATCCTCATGTGCACAACATAAGAGTGCTCAGTCTTCACCTCTCTTATTTTTTTACATGTTCTTCAAAAAATTAATTAGTAAGAACATGAATTTATCTATGAAGTTGCACATGAATGGGTCTACTAAGATAATAAGGTATATTTTTAAACCCTCACATCTTGTTGATAATAATAATTCATTTGTTAGTGGTGAGAAAAGTCATGGAAAATTGTAGGGGAGAAGTGAAGTCTAACACAGGGAATAAGTAAATCCCTTTTCTATTGGCCTTGTATTTGAAGCCACTGTAGCCTATTGATATCCTACTATAACAAGCCAAGCCAAGCCAAGACAATCCATGGGAAACATATGAATTATGAGTTTAGTGTTATTTAAGGTATTTCTGGTGTGGTTAATTCTATGCCACTATGCCATGGCCATCCTAGAGTTTGTAATAGTTGTACATCAGATGCCTCAATGAGACTAAAAAATAATTGAAAGACTCAAACTAATCTCTCTTCACGTGATAGTTTGGAAACATTAACACATGCTTATTTCATCTATAATTTTATGGGAATTCAGTGTTGGTACAATGATAAATTTATGGGAACTTTTAAGCATTAAGCTCCCTAGAATGACTCTAGAAGGAGGTTTCCCTAGTGGATTGAGGAACTATGGTAACATGTCTTAATTGGATGTCTTTGGTAATAGTCTTCTAGGTAAATCCCAAAGTATATTTATAAATGGATTCACTTTTTTGTGCAATTAGATCTTTATAACAACTAGTTCATAGGACTCATTCTCAAATAGATCGCTAATTACACCTATTTTAATCTCCTTCATCTCACTAGAAACCAAATTAGTGGCCTAATTCCATGGGAATTAACATGGCTCAGGCACCTTAATGACTTTAATTTTGTAGATAATCTACTTATAGGTAAAATATGTGACAAGTGGGCCTTTAAAAGCATTGACCTTTTTTAGAATAACTTGCTAAGGAGACCTTATACACAATAATCAATGTATTGATAACTACATTCTTTGATTTAAACACCTATTTACTCATTAAATCCTTTATACACCTCAATAACACTAGGAAATTTCAACCTTGAGGTATCCATTAAGATATTCCTTCATGGGCAACTTGAAGGTATCTCCTAGAAGATACCTTAAAGATATTACAAAACTTAATAACACTGGGCAAGTTCAACCTTGAGGTATCCACTAGGAGATTCCTTTGAGGTCCTTCTAATATATTCATGGGCAACTTGAAGGTATATCCTAGGAGATATCTTGAAGATATTACAAGGACCTTCAAGGTAAAGGAAAATTCCACTCGTACAATGAAATAATTATTCAAATCTAAAACTATTAAAATAACTTCATTTCATACAAAATGAAGCATCAGACATCTACCTTATTCAAATCTCTTAGAATATATACATCAAAAAGTTTCACTTTTGGAAGTTTCCCATTGGGAGCTTTCACATAGAGAATGGGAATGAGAATGGGCCAGATGTCATGTTGACTGGGGAGGCATAAGACCTATGCAGATGCATTTAAAATGTACCCTTGAGCATGCTCTAGGGCATAGGTGATCAAAATAATATCACCCTCATAGAAATTGGTACTACTATCGAAGCTTATCCTAGGGTTATATCCTTATGACAATGCTTTCAAAAATTTATAACTTTTTTAAACTACAAGAAAACTAATTACTATCACATAATAGGGGCAATTGTTAAATTATTTTGAGGTAAAAAGTTCATGTGCATAGGAGGACCTAAAATGCATGCTCTTATATATGGCCTATCATTTTCAATGTGCACTTTCCCAAAGGTTTACATCCTCATATGTGAAACATAAGAGGCTTCATTCTTCACCTCTCTTGTTTTTCTACATGTTCATTAGAAAAAAATCAGCAAGTTCATGGATTTGGCTTGTGAAGGCTCACACAAAGGGGTCTATTGAGATAATAAGGGATAGTTTTGAATCCTCACATCTCACTAATAATAATCATTCATCTAATAGAGTTGAGAAAAATAATGGAAAATTACAAGGGAGGAGTAGAGTCTAATGCAAGGAATAAGTAAATCCCTTTTATATTACCCTTGTATTTAAAGCCACTATACCCTATTGATATCTTATTTTAAGAAGCCAATACAACCTAAACCAATACAAACCAAGCCAAGCCATGGGAAACATAGGCATTTTGAGTTTGGTGTTATTTGAGGTATTTCTAGTGTGGTAAATTTTGTATGACTGTACCACCCCCATCCTAGAGTTTGTAATAGTTGTACATCAGATGCCTCAACAAGAATAAAAAAGAATTGAAAGACCTAAATCAATCCCTCTTCACATGGAGGTTTGTGAACAATAACACAATATTGCTTCATCTACAACTTTGTGGGAATTTAGTGCTAGCACAATGAAAACTTTGTGGAAACTTTTGAGCATTAAGCTCCCTATAATGACTCTAGAAGGAGGTTTCTCAAATGGCTTAAGGAAAAATGGTATCATGTCTTACTTGAATGTCTCTAGTAACAATATTTCAAGGTAAATCATAAAGGATATTTGTAAATGGATTCTATTTCTTATGTAATTAGATCTTTATAACAACTAGTTCATATGACCCATTCCTAACTAGCTTACTAATTGTACCTATGTTAATCTACTTCATTTCAATGTCAAACAACTTAGTGGTTGAATGGAATGAGAATTAACGTGGTTTGATCACCTTAATGACTTCAATTTTTTAGATAATCTACTTATAAGGCAAATACCCACTAATTAGGCCTTTGATAACATCGACCTTTTTCATAATAGCTTGCTAAGGAGACCTTATACACAACGATCAATGTATTGATAACTACCTTATTTGATTGAATAGCCTATTTACTCATTGAATCCCTTATACACCTCAATAACATTGGGTAAGTTCAACCTTGAGGTATCCAATAGGAGATTCCTTCAAGGGCCTTGTAATACCTTCATGTGTAATTTGAAGCTATCTTCTAGGAGATAACTTGAAGATATTATAAGGAAATTCAATGTAAAGGAAAATTCTACTTATACAACGTGATAATTAATCAAATATAAAATTATTAAAATAACCTCATTCCATATAAAATGAAACATGGGTAATCTAACTTATTCAAATATCTTAGATTCTCTATGTTAGAAATTTTCACTCTGGGAAGTTTCTTATTGGTAGCTTTCATGTTGAGAATAGTCTAGATGCCATGTTGACTAGGGAGGAAAAATAGTTGTGTAGATGTGTTCAAAATGAATCCCTGAGCATGTTATAGGGTGAAAGTGATCGTAGCCTACCTCATTCACATCAATTTGTACTCCTACCAAGGCCCATCCTAGGGTTGCATCCTTATGACAACACTTTCAAAAAAAAAAAAAATTAATTAAAAGCCAATTAATTGTAGTCATGTAATAGGGAAAATTGTTAAAATGTTTTGAGATGGAAAGTACATGTGTGTAGGAGGACCTAAAATGTGTGCTCTTATGTATGACCTATTAGTGTCAATGCATGCTCTCCCAATGGTTTACATCCTCATGTATGCAGCATAAGAGTCTTCGATATTCACCTCTTTTATTTTTATACATGTTCATAAATTTTTTTTAGCAAGTGCATGGATTTGGCATATGAAGGTGTGCATGAAGGGGTTTATTAAGATAATAAGTTATAGTCATAAACCTTCACATCTCAATGGATAATAAGGTATAGTTATAAATTGTCACATCTCATTGATAATAATGATTCCTTTGCTAGTGGTGATAAAAGACATTGAAAATTGTAGGGGAGTCTGATGTAGGGAATAAGTAAATCACTTTTCTATTGGATTTTTATTTGAATCCACTATATCCTATTTATATCCTCTTATAACAATCCAAGCCAACCTAAATCAAGTAAAGCCATGGTTAACATCGGCATGCTGAGTTTGGTATTATTTGACATATTTCTAGTGTGGTTAATTATGTGCCATTGCTCCACCCCATCCCAGAGTTTATAATATTTGTAATCATATGCCTCAGCAAGAATAAAAAATAATTGAAAGAACCAAACCAATCCCTCTTCATGATGTGGTTTGGTAACATCAGCACATGTTTGATTCATCAACAACTTTATGGGAATTCAATGCTGAAACAATGATAACTTTGTGGAAAATTTTGTGCATTAAGCTCCCTAGAATGACTCTGGAAGGAGGTTTCCCTAATAGCTTGAGTAACTATGGTAACATATCTTACTTACATGTCTTTGGTGACAGTCCTTTAGGGAAAATTCCAAAGGATCTTTGTAAATGGCTTCCATTTTTTATATAATTAGATCTTTCTAACAACTAGGTTACAGGTTACATTCCTAACCATATCACTAATTGCACCTATCTTAATCTACTTCATCTCAATGACAACTAACTTAGTGTTCTAACGTCATGGGAATTAACACGATTTAAGTGCCTTAATGGCTTTAATTTTGTAGATAATCTACTTACAAGGTAAATAACCACTAAGTGGGCCTTTAATAGCATCAACCTTTTTCAGAATAACTTATGAAGGAAACCATATACACAATAATCAATGTGCTGATAACTAACTTATTTGATTGAAACACCTATTTACTCATTAAATCCCATATACACCTCAATAACACTAGGCAAGTTCAATATTGAGGTATCCACTAGAAAATTCCTTCATGGGTAACTTAAAGGTATCTCCTAGGAGATACTATGAAGATATTACAAACTTCAATAACACTGGTAAAGTTCAACCTCAAGGTATCCACTAGTAGATTCCATCAAGGGCCTTGTAATACCTTCATGGGTAACTTGAAGGTATCCCCTAGGAGATACCTTAAAGATATTAAAAGGACCTTCAAGGTAAAGGAAAATTCTACTCATACCACATGGTAATTATTTAGGTCTAAAACTATTTAAATAACCTTGTTTAATACAAAATGAAACATGGGTGATTTACCTTTTTCAACTTTCTTAGATTCTCTAAATTAGAAAGTTTCACTCCAAAAAGTTTTCCATAGGGATCATTCACATCAGGAATGGGAATGAAAATGATTTGGATGCTATGTTGAATGGGGAGGTAGAATAGCTACACAAATGCATCCCTAATCATGTTGGATGGTGTAGGTGATCATAGTTGTACTTACCTCATAGCAGTTGATACTTATGCCAAGGCCCAGCCTAGGGTTGCATCCTTATGACAACACATTCAAAAATTTATAACTTTTTTTAAACTCTAATTAAATTGATTACCATCATGTAATAAGGAAAATTCTTAAACTATTTTGAGGTGGAAATTGGATGTGTATAGGAGGACCTAAAATGTGTGCTCTTATGTATGGCCTATCAACGTTAATGTGCACTCTCCCAATGGTTTACATCCTCATGTTCATAGCATCAAAGTCTTTATTCTTCACCTCTCTCTTTTTCTACATGTTCATTATAAAAAATTAGCAAGTGCATGGATTTGGCCTGTGAAACTCTGCATGAAGGAGTCTACTAAGATAATAAGGTATAGTTATGAACACTCACACCTAACTAGTAATAATCATTCATCTACTCGTGGTGAGAAAAATAATGGAAAAGTTTAGGGGATGAGAAAAGTCTAATGTAGGGAATAAGTAAATCCATTTTCTATTGGCCTTGTATTTGAACCCACTATAACCTATTGATATCTTCTTGTAACAAGCCAAGCCAACCTAAACCAAGCCATGGGCAACATAGGCATGTTGAATTTGGTGTTATTTGAGGTATTTTTATTGTGGTCAATTCCATGCCATTGTACCACCCCCATCCCAATGTTTTTAATAGTTATACATTAGATGCCTTAGTAAGACTAAAAAATAATTGAAAGACCCAAACCAATCCCTCTTCACATGGTATTTTTGGAACAACACATGCTTTCTTCATTTGCAACTTTGTGGGATTTTAGTTCTGGCACAATGAAAACATGAAAGTGTTGAGCTTTAAGATCCATGAAATGACTCTAGAAGGAGGTTTCCCTAGTGGTTTGAGGAACTATGGTAGCATGTCTTACTTGGATGTCTATAATAATAGTCTTTCAGTGAAAATCACTAAGGATTTATGTAATGGCTTCACTTTCTTATGCAATTAGATATTTATAACAACCAGTTCACTTCATCCTTTCCCAAATAGCTCACTAATTTCACCTATCTTAATCTCCTTCATCTTAATAGAAACCAACTTAGTGGACCGATCCCATGGGAACTATCATGGCTCAAGTGACTTAATGACTTTAATTTTGTAGATAATCTTATTATAGGGTAAATACCTACTATGTGGGATTTTAATAACACCAAACTTTTTTTGTAATAACCCATTAAGGAGACCTTATACACAATAATCAATGTGTTTATAACTACCTTCTTTGATTGAAACACCTATTTACTTGTTGAATCCCTTATGCACCTCAATAACATTGGGCAAGTTTAACCTTGAGGTATCCACTAAGAGATTCCTTCAAGGGCCATGGAATACCTTCATGGGTAACTTGAAGGTATCTCTAATGAGATAACTTGAATATATTACAAACCTAAATAACACTGGTCAAATTCAACCTCGAGGTATCCACTAAGAGATTCCTTAAGGGCCTTGTAATACCTTCATGGGTAACTTGAATGTATCTCCTAGGATATGCCTTGAAGATATTATAAGGACCTTTAAGGTAAACTAAAATTCCACTCAGATAATGTAGTAAGGTGATTTCATCCATACTAACCTCATAGTAGTTGGTATTACTATTGAGGCCCAACCTAGGGTTTCATCTTTATGATAGCATGTTCAAAAATTTTAACTTTTTTAAACTACAAGTAAATTAATTACTGTCATGTAACAGGGAAACTTGTTTAACTATTTTGAGGTGGAAAGTGCATGTGCACTGGAGGATCTAAAATATATGCTCTTATGCATAGCCTATGAGTGTCAATGTGATCTCTCCCAAGTATTAGAATATCCTTCAAGTTATCAAGTTATCACCAAGTAGCAATTTCAAGGTGAAGGAAAGTTCTACTTGAGCGCATGTTGAAGGTATCTATTGGGAGATACATTCAATGTCCCTTTAAATGTATGACACCACTCTTTGAGGTGTCTACTAGGAGATTCTTTCAAGGGAATTGAAATACACTAATAATACCATCATGGTTAACTTGAAGGTATATCCTAGGAGATACCTTAAAGGTACTTGTTGATAGGCATCACATATTAGAAACATACTTCCCCTTCATCTTTCTCCTTTGAAACAAATGTTTGTGGATTTCTTTGCCCATCATATTATATTGGTTGGTTCTTGATATGTTAGAAATCTACAATCAACTTTTAGGCCATCCCATTTGATTTTCTATACATCTCTACATATAATTTATTTTTGGTTTGGCTATACATTATTAGTTTAAGTTCAAGTTAGTGAACATATTATGAAGATTTATTATGTATTTTGTATTCTAGTTTAAAATTCACATTTATTGATATATAATTAATCACTACTTAATCATAAATAATTCTGATAATCGATGCAATATGCAATTTGTATTTTATAAAAGATCAATATTTACATCATTTCAATTGAAATGTAGAATTTCTTTAGGTGAGAAAGGAATTTCCACACTTAAAATGCTAAATAAGGCCTCACTCAAAGAGAATTTAGATATAGTACCATTTAAACTACCAAAACCAAAATTAAATCCACATCACCATCTTCCATTTTATGGTGGCAACAAAATTCCTCTTGTTGATTGGTATTTTGATTTGTTTAGTTAGCCAAATATACATGTAGATATTTACTTGTTTAGCATTATATCAGTAAAAGAATCTTTTAAGATTGGAATAATCCTTGCTTGTGATAAATATGAACTTGAAGATGCCCTTCAATTCTAATTGGAAGTATGGAATGGAGAAGAGGGAATTCTCTATCATGTTATAGATAATTTCAATAAATTTATACCTAGTAAAATAAAATTGACAAAAAAAATCTCCTTATTTTGAAACATTTGGGTTTCATTTGAATAGCTATGACAAGCTTAAAAAGTTTGGGTTGATAGATAGAGATAATTTGGTCATTAGAATACAAAACATGTTGAAATAAAAACATGAACAAGGGGAAACAAATTCTTCTACTTTCCACCATGTAAACATGTATTTAAGATACCTTACAACTATGATATAAAAACATTGAAGAAAACAAGACAAGGGAAACATATTTGTATGTATATTTGAAAGAGGCTATATAATTACTCATATCAGTGGGGGAAAATAAGATTGAACAAAATCTTGATACACTTTTATTGACACAAACTTCTGATTAAACACACATTGAATACTCTACGTGGTATATTTCCTTTAGCATTTATGCCTTGAATATTCCTATAGAACTTTTTGAATTCGGGGATGCTAATATCATAATAAAAAATATGAATAAAAGAGAGGTGAATTCTATAATTCATTCATTTTGAAAACATAATGAGTTTCCAATGAAATATGCTTTGTAAATTACTTTTGATCCAAATAACACTCAATGTATTATTGAATGAAAAGAAGTCCTACAAAATATGATGGAGAAAAATTTGTATGGTTTAGAATTGCAAATGACTAACACACAATTATATAACAATGGAGAATTATTTCATAAGAGGAATAAAATTCACTATCATTGAGAAATAAATGTTTTGTTAGAAGGAAAATATTTCTTAAAACTTGTACTCCATTCCATATTGTGGATAAAATATGTAACCAATATAATGAAGCCAATGAAACAATTTATAAGGATTCATTTTTAGAAAGAGTTCAATCTGCATGTAACCTTATCCAACTAAAATGTTGGAACAATCTTGAAATAAGGAAAAAAAAGATAGAAGAAATACATGAACAAGATATACATTTGTTCATACATATGAACTATTCAACACAAAAATTGTAGGAGAGAAAATACCTTCTTTTCATGGAATAATCTATTTGGGATTGTTTTGATAAGGCATTTAATTTATTTGAAAGTGGTATTGTACTTGGTTTAGATAAACAAGATAGAGATGATTAGTACAAAAATACTTAAAAATATTCAAGGTCTTTCAAACAAAATAAAAAATATAATAGTATATTTATTGATAAAGGGTCTCTTTCCTTCTTGAAATCCCCTAGGTACAACAACATAGATACATGGTACAAAAGGGTGAAGCTGAAAAGTAACATATTATCAAAAATTGCATATTATTTCACCAACCATGATTTGCTACTACCATCATAAAAGAAATCACACTTGAAGAGGTAATGGAGCATTATATAATTTCTAAAAAAATGTTTGACAATTAGTGTGTCCTGAATGAAGGTATTTCAAAAAATAAAAAAAGCTGGGAAACATTATCTCCAGATTCAATAATCATATTGATAAAATATCTATATAGTAATAGAGCTCAACTTCCCTAGATAAATACAAAAATATTTAGCTACCATTATGGGCCCCCATGTCTTTGGCCATCTATTTTAGAAGATTTCAGTGAAATGTTCATTGTTGGTGGGAATGTTGGTTTGATAATCATTGATATTTTAAATATCATTAAAGTTTTTAAGGAAGAACATCTTCACCTATTTATTTAGGCATTTATTGATAAATTTATTATTGGGGCTTTCAATTTATTCATCATTCACAAACTTGCACATTTTTTGGCATTAATAACTCTTTCAATAATGTGTTGATGATTTCCATTGCATGAAAAAAATGTGTGTCATAATTTGGGGTCCAAATAGTGATGGATTTAGTTGGACACATATTACATGTATCAATTTTTCTTAGAATCTCGCTACTTTTTATCTTGAATATTTCATCCTTCATTCATAAAAAAGCAAATTAGATGAAGGTATCAATAGAGATGTACCAATATTTCAAATGATTGGTTCACACATAAAAAGAAGGCCATTTAAAAATGAAATAGATAAATTAATTTGGGAAAGACTTATCTCTACTTTTAACAATTTAGATAAATGTGAAGTGTTAGGGGTATATACAGGGGTTATGTTGGTACGTGCTTGTACACAATTTCAAAGGAATTTATCTTGCATTATATAAATTGAATAACAAATAATTTTTAATGTTTAGTTTCAAAATTGTTTGATAATTTAAAAGCAATCAATACAAGAATAACCGCTTCAATTAGTACTAGGTGCATAACATTTTAAACTCATTTTATAATCATGCTTCATTTCTAAAATATAACATCTTAACAATATTTTAGTGTGTATGCTTTATTTTTCAAACCTAACAACATAGCAATCTTTTAGTGTGTATCACTAATGGCATTGCATGGAAGTGAAGAATCAATAATAATGAAAAATCAAATTATTGAAAATGACACACTACAAGTTGAATAAGGGAAGATAAGATCATGCATATTTTTACAATTATATAAGTTTTTATTTATAAACTATTTATAATACTAAAAAAAATATTTCTTCATCTATTTATGTCTCAATTAAAATAATTCACAACACATCACTACAACTTTGTGTCTCCAACATAACAACCCACGACATAGATCTACAACTTGTTGCCTCCATGAAAACAACACAAAGTGAAACTCTAGAACAAGACACATTTTTAAAATACTAATATCAAATCAATTGATGATGAGAATTTCTAGCTACTTCATTATATAATACCTTGCAAGGAATAAAGAACCAAAGGTTTAATGAAAGAGTGCACTTGTACAAACTAAAAAAAGGAAAAAAAGGTGAAAATGCCTTTCAATGAATGTGTAATTATACAATTTTATACACTAGAATATATTAATTACATTTATTTATTTAAACCCATTAAAATTGAATTTTCTTTATGCATAGTAGATTGTAGAAGACAATAAATTATAGACTTGCATCATCTTGGGATTTAGAAGTGTGGGTTCATTTTATTGTTCTATCAACTTGAATGTGGTTGTATTTACCCATTAAAGTGTTTTTTACATGTTTAATTTACCTAGTTTAAAATAACATAATATTTGTTATACCATGTCTTCAATAAAATAAATATTGATGCAGAGTATCCATGTGATCTTTATCAATATAAAAATAATAAAGTATATTGTGCTAGAAATAATTATATTTCTATTGATTTAAATAGTTATAAATTTTATTTGTCTTATTAGAAGTATATGAAGGAGGTTCAACTATAGGTGTATATTCATTTTAAATTAGTGATAGTGAACTTTGGCTTAGAATGAATAAATCCTATTTTGTTTGCTGTGATGGGTTGTATAAACATATAAATATGTATTGGTATGCATAAGAAGAGACAATACTTTCATTACTGTAAGAATATAGATGTTTGTCGATCAATGTTAAATTCATATAAAAGTCTATGAGAAATGAGTTATGGCAAAATGGGATTGTTTTAGAATATGATCAAGTTACAAGGATTCAATATGAACATGTATATGCATATGTATGTTATAAAACTGGCAATATAAATAGTACATCCATGTATAATGAGTATTGTTACATGTGATTGAGAATGTATTTATTTTTATATATGTTCATATGAATATTTATAATATTTAAGGAAATGTAAATAAAAAATACATCAAATGAAAAACATTATGTTTATATGTTATAATATAAAATACAAATCAAAAGTGCATCAATGACCAATCTAGTAACATGTAAAACATTTTATTATAATTTTTTTGTGTTATATTTATTATAATATAATATTGTTAATAAATTATTGCTTTCTTTTTAATAAATTATAGACATTTCAAAGGAGGAGCTAACACTGACTTCTAAAAAACTATTGATATTGGGGTTAGATGACTTATTATTCATTATGCACAAAACAAAAGATATGCAAATGAATGATATGGGTAAAAAAGAATATTATAAAATATAAAATATGTCATACTAAATTCAATATCATTCCAAATAAATTTTGAAGGTGGCACTACATTTTCTTTTCCTCATGTTGGCATTTGGTTAATGATAAAGGATAATCATTTGAGGCTACTAATTCAAGCCATGGGTTACACAAGTTCAAATTCCACGTTTATTTTGGGGAAAATATATTCTAAGCCCTTAAATATAAACATAAATAAATTACATGAAATTAATTCTAAAGAGAACTTTGGAGACAATTTTTCAATTGCCAACACGGTGTTCATTGATTGTAATTCTCAAAATTGTGTTACAAATAAAAAATTGAAAATGAGTTATGTTACATTAAGTAGATATAATAGAAATGGAAGTAATAAAGATGAAAAGATTTAAGAATAAAAATGATGTCTATCATCACATTTTTTGGATAAAGAAAAAAATCCATGCCAACAACTGTGAACCATTGTTTAGAATGATGTAACTTCACCATATGATTCTTTAAAGTGTATTTATTGATTATAAACTATAATTATAGTAATAAATATTATAATCAATTTCATAAAAATAAATTCTAAATTATTTTAAATGTAGTTCAATTTATGTCAAATTTATCTATTTTAATTTAGAATACTTTGATCTTGTTAAGTGAAATTTGATTTATAGTTTGAGATACCTTAAAAGTATTGAATCAAGTCTAAGTTTCAAATATAATTCCCTTGCAAGTGGATACTCCATTAGTTTATCTTTAAATTACCAAATTTGATCCATTAGTATATTGACACCTACTCATAAAGATCTTCCTAATAAACAATATATAATTCTCAAGTCTCTCTCTCATTAAATTTATTTTCCCATGCCAAGTTACCTTATACTCATGAAAACCTTAATAACCTATTGAGAATTTAGTTGTAGTCCCTATATTGCCTTGGTTCCATAATTGAATGGTTATTTCCATGCCCTTAACCTTTGATGCGTCTAGGGATATGTGTGGCCGAATTGTGGTTTACATACCTCTTTTATATTCTTATTACATTTCTCTACGTTCTTAGTTAGGTCAACATATAGAATAACCATGGCTAAGTAGACTATATATAAGAGGTAGTGGTTAGTTTTTTTATCACTATATTAATTAGTGTACTCTTATTACATTTTTGTGGAGGTTGCCCCCTCAATGTGGCTCTGCTATATTATCCAATATTCTACTCTAATATCAATTATTGTTATGTGATCTCTTATCTTTGATTATTCTATGAGATATATAATTACTTTGTGTGAACATATAAGTATTTTCCATACAAGTGGTATCAAAGCTTCAATTTGGGTAAGTTTCCTACGACATTTTTTTAAAGATTTGGTGAGACACAAATTTTGCAAGTGGAAGGAGAAAAAACACAATTTGCAATCTAAGAAGAATTAATGTTTTCTATTAGTGTAGTATTGTTCGAAATGATTTTTTGAAAAAAATAAAAAAATAGTCTAGATTTTTTTTCCCTTTGCACATTTATAGTCATTGGATTTGTCATGACGAGATGATCACAATGGTATATTTTTTTGTGCCAAACATTTTCATCCTACTATGTAAAAGTAGTCATTGGATTCATCTTGGTGAGGTAATCACAATGGTACCATCTCTTGGTACACATTTTTTGGGGTGAAAACCCTCCTAGGGTTTGTGCATGGAGGGTCCCACTATTTAGGGTAAAAATGGAGAAAAAACTCCTAAGACTCCTTCTAGGGATGACATGGAATCTAGAACTTGAGATTTGATGATTTCTCAACTTTAGGCTAACATGAAGGGCTTAATATAGCAAGATGAATTTACTCAAGTTTAAACTAATGTTTCAGGGTTGTGTAGAAAGATTAATGGGGTGAAAAATCAATGGTATTAGATCACTATGCAATTGGATACCATTTCATCTTAGTTACAAATAAACAACCCTCCACTTCATCATTTAGGTCCTCCTTCTCTTAACACTAATAGATCCGATCCTAGTGTGAAATTGATTTTTCCAAAAGTGGACATGTGTAAGTTTGATGGTAAGGATCCTCTCACATGGATTACTAAAATTGAGAATTTGTTTGATCTTCACCAAACTTTTGGTTCTTAGAAGGTGAAAGTGGTATCTCTATATCTGGAACCTGATTAGTTCATTTGGTATCACTAGTTATGTACTCAAAATAAAAAGAATGGTGCTCTTGTTACATGGTCTAGTTTCACTAACTATTTGTTAGCTCATTATCATAATATTGTCTTTGGTAACTAATTCAACCAATTATCCAGACTACATCAAATATAAAATGTGCAAGATTATATTTATCAATTTTAAAATCTATCCTTATGGGTGGAAGACATCATTGAGGTAAATTTGACTAATCTTTTTCCAGGTGAACTCAAATATAACATCCAATTGGAGGTTCATATGTTTAATCCATCATTTGTATCAGAATATATCCCAAGGACATGCATGGTATAAGAAAAAGAGATGGTCAAATAAAAACTTTCATTTTTCGTCATGATCACACCTTTCTAGCACCATCATTTCCTCAACCCACCAAATTGACACCTCAAAAAATTGAGGAGAAGAGAGCCAAAATGTTGTGTTATGGTTGTGATAGAAAATGGATCAAATGACATTGCTATGCTAAAAATTTGTCTTACATTGAAGGTGATAATGAGGATGTAGATGATGAAGAGGTAATTAGTGAGGATGAAGAAAGGCCTGAGGAGGAATATGAAGACTATCAACTATTATTTCCTATCATGCCCTTTTAGGTATTAGTACTCCCCAAACTCTTAAGGTGGTGGGTTTCCTTAAGAAATAAAAGGCCACTATTTTGATTGATTCTAGGAGTACACACAACTTCATCAATAGTAAGTTGGTTTCTCATTTGAACTGGTTCATTTATCCCACTCCAAAATTTTAGTTCATGATTGTAGATGGTGGTATTGTTAACTATTTAATAAAATGCCATAGGATTGAGTTGGCCATGGGAGACTACCTATTAGATTCTCCTATGTTTTCTATTCCCATGGGTGGAGCTAACATTATTCTGAGAGTATAATGGCTCACCACTTTGGGCACTATTGAGATGCATTTCTAGGAATTATTCATGCCCTTTCATTCTAAAGGAAGGATATTTGAGATAAGGGGATTAAGGGATAAATATCCACAAATTGTTATCTCTCATCAAATAACCAAGATTATTTGAAAGGGTGCTAAAGGATTTGTGGCTCACTTGTTTTTCATTGAAGTCTAGCCAACTCAACCATCTACACCTCTTGATCTACAACATGTGATTGATGCTCATTTTTTTGTTTTTGGTGACATGCCAAAAGGAATTCCACCTAGTTGTATGCATGGTCATGCCATTAAAATTATTATTAGTACTACACCACCCAACATTAGGCCATACAGGTATCCCTACACCTATAAAAGTGAAATTGAAAAGATGTTGGATGCAGGAATCATTCACATATCCAAATAGAATATTCTTTACCAGTTATCATGGTGAGGAAAAAAGATGACACTTGGAGGATATGCCCCAACTATAGAGATCTAAACAAGTGCACTATCATAGATAAGTTTCCTATTATTATCATTGATGATTTTTTAGATGAATTGAATGGTGCTCTTTATTCTACCAAGTTAGATATGCATTCTGGGTATCATCAAATCTAGATCCATATGAAGACATACCAAAAATATATTTCATAACACATGAGGCCATTATAAGTTTATGGCTATGCCTTTTTTTCTAACAACTGCACCATCTACCTTTCAGAGTTTGATGAATACTATTTTTAGGCCATTTTGAAGAAAATTTGTTCTAGCATTTTTTGATGATATCCTCATTTATAGTAAAAATTGGGAATACCATTTGCATAATGTGAAACATGTACTCTCAATTTTGAGATAGCATCAATTGTATGCTAAACCTTCCAAATTTAATTTTGGAGCTCGTGAGGTTGAGTATTTGGGTCATATGGTTTCACATGAAAGAGTGAAAGTGGATCCTAAAAAAATCTAAGCAATGGTGGACTGGCTGGTTCTTAAGACACCCAAGCAACTAAGGGGATTTCTAGGGTTAACTGGTTACTATCATAGTTTTATCAAAAATTATGGTAACATTATAGCCCCACTCATCTCTTTATTGAAGAAAGACTGCTTCTAGTGGAATGATATAGTAACTAAAGTATTTGAATAATTGAAACTAGCTATGTTCACGATTCTATATTTTTCTAAGACTTTTATGGTTGATTATGATGCATCTGGATATGGTATGGGTGTTTTGATCAAGACCACCTATGAGAAGAAAATGATGGCCATTCTTCATTTAGTCAAACAATGGAGATCTTATTTGATGGGTCATCACTTTCAGGTAAAGATTAATCATGATAGTCTTAAATATTTTGTGGAACAACGATTTTCATCAAAAAAATAATAGAAATAGGTAACTAAGATGTTAGGCTATGATTTTGAAATAGTCTAAAAACAAGGAAAGGAAAATGTGGTGGCAGATGCACTATCTAGGAGGGATGAATTAGTTGAGGCATTGTTATGTGCCATGACCATTTGGTAGGTAGATTGGCTATAGGAAGCAAGATTAGAATGAGAAAATTATAGTGCTACCCATGATTTGATTCAAAATATTCATCAGAGTTTGGGTAGATTTGAAAAATTCACATGGAAGGGTAATGCATTATGGTATAAAGATAGATTATACCTATGTAGTAATTATCTTCTCAAATAAAAAATCCTTCAAGAACTTCATGCAACTCCACTTGCAGGGCATTCAAGATTTTTGAAAACTTATCATAGAATCAAGTAGGATTTTTTTTGGGAAGGACTCAAGGGGGATGTCTAGTAATATGTGGATGAATGTATGATCTATTAATAAAATAAAGGTGAAACCATCAAAAACCAAGGTCTTTCATAGCCTTTATCCATCCCTAGCCAACATTGGGAAGAGGTGTTTATGGATTTCATTACAGGGTTACCAAGATATGGTGGTCAAAATGTTATCATGGTTGCTATGGATTCTCTCAGTAAGTATGCTAATTTTTGTTCTTTATCACAACCCTTTGTTTCTAGTATAGTAGCTTCTGATTTTCTCAATACAGTTCAAAAATTACATGGTACTCCTAAGATCATTGTTAGTGATACAGATCACATTTTTACTAGTAATTTTTGGACTAAATTATTTGAATGTTTGGGTACCAAGTTGGCTCATATCTCATATTAGCATCCTCAATCAAATCGACAAACTGAGGTAGTCAACAAATGTCTAGAAGGATATTTCCATTGTTTTGTTTTTGATAAATAGGATAAATGGGTTCATTGGTTGCCACTTGTTGAACGATGGTATAATATTTCTATTCATAGTTCTTCCAAAATGTCTCCCTTTGTGGCCTTATATGGATACCACCTTCCATCAATCACTTCAACCTTGAAGGTCCATCCTAAGGTCCATTTATTTAAGAAACATATTCACCATCAATAGGAGGTCCTTTCAAGTTTGCGTGAAAAATTAGCCATGGCCCAAAATTGTATGAAGGAGTAGGAAGATCAATATAGGAGTGAGAGACATTTTGACATTGGTGATTGGGTATTTGTATGCTTATATATATATATATATATATATATATATATATATATATATATATATATATATATATATATATATATATATATATATAAGCATATGTCCTTGAAGCAATAGAAAAAGGATAACAAGTTGTCCCCTAAGTATTATGGGCTTTATCAGATCTTTTATAAAATTGGTAGTGTGGCCTACAAGTTAGTTAAGTCAGCCTATGGAATATCCATGGATAATTAGACTATATATAGGAGGCAGTGGTTAGTATTTAATCATCATATTAAGTATTTTTCTATGATTTCATTATTGTGGAGGTTGTCCCCTCAAAGTGGATTTGTTATATTATCTAATATTCTACTTTGTTGTCAATTATTACTATGTGATCTCTTATCTTTGATTATTTTGTGTGATATGTAATTATTCTATGTGAATCTCTAAGTGTTTTCCTTATAGTTATCCATAAAAAATCACACATTATTTATGACTAATAAACCCTAGGAAACATCAAATGAGATTAAGTTAGTATATGAACTAATTGCTTACTATATTTTCATTCATAATTTGGCCAGTCAAATGGTACCATTTGTCCCAGTAATAGAAGCTACATCAAAGGATCAATGATCAATTTGAAGGCCTAGAAGGGTGCCACATGTTCAAAATATTCTAATCTATTCAAAATGATCTGTACCTTAATGGTTTGAAATAATCCAATTTATTTGGAATACATAAAACATATTTATGGATAAAATATTATTCACTCCACTTTAATGGGTAGAAGTCCAAATTATTCAAAATAGCCCATTTTAATCAAAATAATCTATGCCCATTTTATTTGGAATATACAAAATTTATTCTTGGAGATCTTATTCACTCCACTTTATTGGGTATAAGTTTAAATTATTTGAAATAGTCCAATTTATTCAAAATGATCTATGCCCAAATGCTTTGAAATAGTCCAATTTATTTGGAATATAAAAAAAAAATTGGGGAAAATTCTCTCCACTCCACTTTAGTGGGTATAAGTCCACATTATTTGAAATAGCCCAATTTATTTGAAATTATCTATGCCTAAATGCTTTGAAATAGTCCGATTTATTTAGAATATAGAAAAATCATTTTTGGAGAAAATTTTCGTCACTCTACTTTAGTGGGTATAAGTCCAAATAACTCTAAATATTCCAATTCATTTGAAATGATCTATGCCCAAATGGTTTGAAATAGTCCAATTTATTTGGAATATAAGAAAATTATTTTTGGAGAAAAGTTTTTCTAGTCCATTTTTAAAAAAATAGTCCTTTTGAGAGTAACTTAGAAGTGTCCATGCCCACTGGGTCTCTATGTAGTAATTACCCCTACTTATCACACCACCTAATCTTGAAGGATGAAATAAATTTATTTTAATTAATTTAAATTAAGAATATTTTTGGGTGCCACTCCATCATTTACACCTTCAATTTTATTTTGAGAGGTTAGTATTTTTTCATAAGAAATAAAATTTGTATTAGAGCCACATTGAAATTTATAAAGTATAAACACCTAATTTTGGTACATAGTAGTTATTATTCCTATAATTGCATTCTCTATGATCCATGAGATTGTATTCAATCTTAATAAATAATATTCTTTGATTGTGTACAAACCATCAAATATTATATCATCGTTACTTCCACGAAAAATATCATATTATTGTTACTTAATATTGTGTGCAAAAAAGGTGAAATGGGGTCAGTGGTCATGGATTTTGAGTGACTTGTAACTACTGAGATATACTTTTTTCACTTCAAAAAACCCCACTTCACTAAAAAACAAACCCTTCTCACATAGATTAAACCTTTGGGATAACTACTTGTTATCTAAAACACATTGCCATTTTACATGAACAAATTCTATGTGATGTGTGAATATATCAAACTTGTGGATTCTTAGTTGATGGTTTAATCTATTTGAATATTGTAGGGGGTCATAAGTCTTTATATTAAAAATAATTAGGTGTCACATGGAGGAATATTGTGATCAATTTAAGGATTAATACAAATGTAATATTAAGCTTTTAAATTAGATGTAATACTTATTTCTTGTAAATGCCATGAATTATTTCTTGATTATGTGGTCATGTATAGTATGGATTGCATTTCACGAATGTAAAAAGTATGCAATTAGTTGTTAATCTTGAATGTCTTTAATTTTTAGGGAAAAAAAAATTAATATTAAAATATAAGCTCAGAATATTAAAAAACAAAAATTAGGTAGTTACAAACAACTTTACGTCATGCATTATTTTTTAGACTTTTGTCTTTTCCAATAAGACCAGTTCCAATGCCTTAGAATAAAATGCACTCAAATATAATACAAAATTCAAAATAAAAAATATCACACATCTAAAAATTGATAGTAAATATGTAATCAAAATTTAGAATCATGTAGAACATGTTTAAATTCTTTTAAGAGATAATGTTCATATTTGGGCCTATTGACTAGATATTAATGTGTCTTAATTGCATGCAAAGGATGTGCACATAATTCTTAAAGTTTTTAAAGAAAATAAATTTAGTAGGTTTAGATTTAAACTCGATAGTCTTTGCTAGTATATTTTTAGTGTATTGCAAAATACACATTGCGTATTTGAAAAATAATGTTTAGAAAAGAATTTAAACCTAAAAAAAATAACTTGAGGACTCAATTATCTCTTTATAGTTGCTAATTTTGATGGATGTCTAATAATATTATTTCAAAAGTAGCTTATTATGACAAGATGGCCATTAAGTATCTAACACTGCTAGTTGTGCTTGAAACAAACCATAAACATGGTATTTTTGTTTGTTTAATACCATAAATTATAGTTAACATTGACTTTGACTCACTAACATAATTTATCTATACAATAAACCTCTAGGCTTTATGTCCTAAATTTTAGGCTCTACATTTTTCACCTCAAATCAAGTGAATATTTAAATATACTTTTTAAGCATCAACTTTCAAGTTGTATAAATGGAGACCTTTGTGTAGTGAGCATGTTTATAAAATTTGGTTGAATGAAGTATTTATCCCTTTCCACACTGATTAGAGTTTGTGGGGTTATGTAACCATTTTATTATATCAATATCACTATTTAGAATTTTTTTCACACATTACAATGTAAAAAAAGAAAAGGATAATTTTTTTTATATTTAATTAGCTTCTTTTTCCACTCGGTCTACTCTCTTGGTTACTTTCTTCAATTTATATAATTTAATAAACTTAATTTTCTTTAGGTTCATTGATTTTGTTTATTCCATTTTTTTGTGTGCCTCTATGTAATATTTCCATGTTTTACTTATGGATCCTTAAAGATTAATTTATGCCTTTAGTGTAAATGCTGAGAAAATTTCAGCCAAATATTGCTACCCTCATCATGTCTACTTCAACCCCTTGAATAAGAGGAATGAAAAACATCCTAAACATTGAAAGGGAAAAAAGAAAGTTCTAATGGATCACCTATGCCATGGAATGCCAATCCCCCAACATGCTTCCATGCCTATGCATTTTATCTCATTGAATAAAGTTGCTAGAGAAATACACGAGTGCCTATGCAAGGAAAACCCATATACCATAAAGAATTTACCCATTAGACATGGTCGAGATGCAAATAACCTTGATTTTCCCCTTAAAGGCTTAATTGAGAAAATAATTGATATAAAAAAAATATTCTATAAGAGTTTAAATAAGAATACCTTCAAGATATTGTTAAAGACATTCCTGACGAGCATGCTAGAAGATTTTCATGCCACATCAACCTACATTCCATCATATATTACATATTTATCTTAGTTACACTTGGGGAAGAATCTCGATGTTTTTTTTTAAAAAAAAAATGGTTCCTAAAAACTATGTCATGTTTTATCATGAATACTTACACTAATTTTTCTACTCATTTAGAAATGAATATGTATGACCTAATTTTGGATAATTTCAGAAAATGGCTCCATTATAAGAAACTTAATTATGATTTTTGCTCTAATATATCCTCTTATTGAATTACTAGTTGTGGTCATATATATGAAATATTGAACACATTTCTTTGTCTGTTTTTCCCTTCTCATTTCACCTTTTATTGTTGTGGATCGTAACATACATTTTCATTATCAATGACTAGTTTTATGGTTCTTTTTAAATCTCTAAAAGTAACAAAGTTTTTTTCTCTTTATTTATAGTGTGTGTATGTACAATACTTTATTGTTTTTTTCAACCCTTGTTTATCAAATTTATCTTAGTTTTTACCATCCATACATGTCTTACTTTATTTCATAAAACTAGATAAATATCCTTTACTAGGAAGTATTTTTTATACAACATAGGTCCATATCTCACATAGCATGAGAAGAAATACCATTTAAACTAGTAATGAGATCCTAGTCTTTCTGAATTTGAAGGTAGCATCCCATCATCTGTCGTATAAGACTAACCAATATTTGATTACTTCTCGACTAAGATTGAACTCATAACATAGCTTTAGATTTTCAAACATTTCATATGTTGCTTCCACGCAACTAACATCATTAACATTGTCAAAACATTACAATCAAAGTTTAAATCCTAACAAAATATAAATATTACTCTTCCCAATAGTTATTAAAGATACATCATGACACTTATTAAAATTTCAAAACATGCAGAGGAATGTTAAATAAATTCATTCTTTTGGGATGAATTATTTTTGGGTGTGGGTGGATCCATTAATGAGACAAAATTAAAAAAAAATGATATTTATTTTGGGAAGTGGGTTCCTTTATTTTCTAATTGCATAGGATTTAATCATATATTTTGTAAAAATAAAAAATGTTGATAGTTTAATTAAGAGTGAGTCCACATTATTTTATCAAATATGAAAAAATGATAACCATATATTTAAGGATTTTTGTATTACATTAAGGCTTTCTATTTTCAATAAAACACATTACACCAGAATAGTTGTGTAATGTTAGAAATATAAATTAATTACATAGGTTAATGGGTAAATATAGATAAATTTGGATAGAGTCTTTCAAAAAGATTATCCTATTTATTTTACAATAAAAGCATGTGAAGTTTAAAAAAATGGTAATGTTTTGATAGAAGATATAAAAAATAACTTCATCATGAGGATTATAATCTAGTTGGACCATGAAATACTACAATCTATAACCATACAACACTAGGAACTTGTTCAAGAGCATCCAAAACTTTTAAGACTTGTAAGATTAAGGAAACCCACATAGAAGGCACATGAATCATATGCACTTTATGTAAAAGCTGATGAACCAATCAATATTAGAGAAGAACTTGAAATTATTATGTAGTATATTAGATGCATGCATTATATGTTGAATATAAATCACTCATAACAAAATCAAAGTTGGTAACTCACAAACCTTCCACCCAAAAGGAAAATCGTTGGGTGCAAATTGTTTTTCAAGCAAAAGTATAAGTCAGATGGATCTTATACCACTAATAAACTCTATGGAAAAAGGATATACCCTAGTTATAAGTTTAGATTACCATGATACCCTCTCACTTATAGTCAAAATAACATCCATTAAAGATTAAAATAAATTGTAACAACCTTAAATATTCATGCACATCATCTAGATATTAAAGAAACATTTTAAAATGGGATTTTAAAGAAATAATATTATATAGAACAACCAAAAGGCTAAATATAAGAAATAAATATGTACTTGGTATGCAATCTTCAAAAGACATTGCATGGATTGAAACAATCCTTAATAGTATGATATGAGTGTTTATATGGGTTGCTAAAAATCTAAGGATATGTTAGTGATTTAAATGTATACATCAATAATTTTAGTGAGTCAGTGGTATTTTTATTTTTATATATTCCTGATAATATCATTATGAGTAATGATCTAAAAATTCTAGACTTGATTAAGTATTTGTTACTTTCAAAATTTGAGATTACCAATTATAATTCAAGTTATGACTTCTTGGGAACTTAAATTTTAAGGGATAGGGTGAAGAGAAAAATCCATCTTAATCAAGATAATTACATTAGGAACATTATCCAAAAATTTGGGATGAAAAATTACAAGCCAATAAGTACTCCAATGGAAACATGTATGAAAAATTCATTAGAAATGTATCCTAAAACACAAGAAGCAGATTATATGAGTGAAATTTCATATCAAAAAAATGTTAGGAGATTAATGTATGAAATGGATTCTAGTAGACTTGACATTGCACATGTTATAAGCATTATGACCTAGTTTTCTAGTAATCCTAGATTGAATAACAATAGGTAGTACTTAAAATGATTGTTATATTTCTTCAAGTAAAAATTAAGCACAAATTTACATTTAATGGTAGTTAATATAATATTTAAAGCTTATAGGTTATTATGATGCACATTTGGCAGAGTATATTGATACTAAGAGATCAAATTCAGGATACTCTTTTATCCTTAATGCATGTGTAATTTAATGGGCAAGTAAGAAACAAGATATCCAATTTATATTTCAATTGTATAGGTAAAATAAATATCAGCATGTCAAGCTGTGACATAATCAATATGATTAATAACATTATTGTAGGATACTTAGATTACTCACACCCAACTAAAAGTGTTGAAGTGTGACAACCAAAGTTATATTGCCATGACAAAGCATTAGAAGTATCATTAGAAACTTAAACACATAATAATAAAATATCATTTCCTTCATTAGCAAATTGAGAATAAAATTGTATAAGTGGAGTATGTGCATCTGAAATTATGGTGGAAAATGCATTGAGAAAGGCATTATGAAGAATAAAGTTTGAGTTTTGTAAGGAAGGATTCAATGTAATACACCTTGATTGAGTAATATTTGGAAAAGTGGTGTGTAATATATGAGGAAATGGTAGACATATTTACAGCTTTAATATTAAATTTAGGAATTTTCGTTTTCATTAATAGATAATAAAAATTATGTAAGTATTATTAGGAATATATTAGTTATGGGCTAATGAATAAATATATCACATTTTAGATAACGTGTTTTAGGAGAACTATCCTACTTGGTTTTTTATGAAAGCATGTATCTTTGTTATATATACATACACATATAAAGAGAAGTAAAATTTTTATTTTTATATTAGATTTGCATATTTATCTAATTCATTTTCAATTAATATTTTAGGTGTGAAATTCACATGTAGATAACATGTAAAGAAAATATGAGAAGTGGAATGTGTATGCAATTAATTATAATGGATCTACAACTTATCCTACTTGGTGAATTCCAAGTTTAGAGAAGGTAATATAACTAAAACATGCATTACATAACTACTATTATCAGGATAAAACCAATTCAGATTTGATAAACCTAACCAAGGGATCTCTTAATCCACAATACCAAAGGAGAGGGTTCCAAATCCTTTAGGCAAATGATACTATGCAATAACCCTAGTTATGCCTATAATACATAAAATAAATCTAATCTAGTGCTCGTTAAATATTATATCACAAATTGGTATGGTTAAATAAAAAAATAAAAAAAATGCAAAGATAATTCTACTCAATTCAATGTAGAGGTCAACTAATCAAAGATTAAAATACTCATCCTACTACTTTGTGCAATATCTATCTACTTAATGAAAGAGTGAAAGTTTGGAAAATTACCTTGAATGAACCTATCATGCCTCAATATCTCCCTTGGATAATGGTGATTTTAAAGAAGTTATTGTGGCTTTGTAAGGATCACACTATAAAAATTAGCTCTAGGCTAGAATACTCCTACTTTACATCCAAGACTTTCCCACAAGACAAGCTTCTTTCTTTCTAAGGCAAAAAACTAAGCAATGACTCCTCGAGTGTAGAAATAACATAATTGTGAGTTGTATCTCAAAAATGAATCTTATTCTTTATTATATTAAAGTAAAGATGGTATTTATAGCCATGGAAAGACCCTAAACCTTCTCAAGAATTTATCTAGAAAAATCGATCAGCTTGAATTTGTTAGGTGGAAAAGATAGTTGTTAGGTCTCAAACTAGGTTGATTAGGCCAATGTACTTCGATAATGTTCACTCAATCCCTAACAATATTAACCTAGTGAAAATAGTAGGAAAATGAAGAAGAATGGTGTTTACTTAGTTAGGAGCTATTTTAGAGGGTGAATTACTTAGAGTGCATAAATGGGTTTTAATTTCTTAGGGAGTTATAAAAATAACTTATAGTGGTTTTAGGTAATGGTATAGGGACCAATAATCTTGTGAATTACCAAAGGTATACCCACCCTTTTCTTAGTGCACCCTTTAAGGCATGCACTAAGAGATATTGAAACTCAATAGGTTCCTACAAGAAAGAAAGTATTAGCAAATGATAAAGTTTAAAAATATTTTGTGTATACATATTCTCCAGTCAAAGCTCATCATGTGTCATAAAGTTGTAGCATGGGATGGTGCTTCAAGAAATAACATATAAAAACATAATGTTGAACTAATAAATTGCAGTAAAAAATAGAAAAATAAATAAAAATAAAGAATTAAAAAACACATACCTTCACTTACTTTATTGTTGTGACATAAGGGCTATGTGATAAGTAGGTGGAAGAGGCGTCCTATGTATAAAACATTAGGCAAACCTATAAAAGAAGATAAAATTTGAATTTTTAAAAAAAATATAGGGTGACTAAGAAAAATTCTCTACATTATTAGGTTTTTATAACTTCTTGTGATTTTTAAAAAGAGTTTATAGAAACATAGTTATGAGAAAAATAAAAAATTGTTTGGTAAATATTTGCTACATTAATATTTTCTAAATTTTTAATATATAATAGAATTTTAACTATTCATTTGCAAATTTAAAATTTTGAGAAACCAGAGCTTTGTGTGACCTAAAGGATTGACGAGGGAGATGATGACATATATGCAAGGAGCATGAGGGGGGGACACATTATGGCTACTGTGAACATGATTTAGGTACGGGATATATTGAATTCAAAATTTTATTATTTTTAACTATAAATGGAGTAGATTTAAAAATTTAGGTGTTAGGGTAAATTTTTATAGTATAATTTGCACCCAATTTTTTGGGGTAAAGTAAAGATTAGGATAAAAAATAGATAAGGGTCAAAATAGGGTCATTAATGCTTAGGGCATTAATAACAAGGGTGTTAAAAACCATCATAGAAAATAAATAGAATGGTTAGGCTGACATAATTTTAAAATAATAGGTTGATGATAGTGGTCGATTATATATTATCTAGCCAATCTAGTTAGTTGTTAAATGGATGATTGCATATGTGTTAGCCGATCTAGTGTACTAGTGTATAGGTGGTTGACTATGTCTATGCTGACTGATTTAGTAGGTTTTTTAAGTGACCAAATACATATAGGAAATGACCAACTATGTTTGTTTAGTGGTTGAATTCATATAAAGTGGCCAACATAGTAGGGTTAGCTAGTCAACTACATATTGATTGGATGATTTTGTTACATTAGATGGATGACTTCATATGTAGTGGTTGATGTAGTAACATTAGTTGGCCAACTTTGCATGAAGTGGCTGATACAGGGTTTTTTTAGTGATGAATATTTGTTAATTCATGAATATTCCATTTTAGTGTTCGGCAGATGGGACTAGATCATAGAAATTTTGGTGATATATATTTATTTAAGGGTCAGCTTACTAACCCTTTACAATAATATATATGATTACACTTAAATTCACCATATATATAGTATATTACTTGAGGAATTGACCTATACCAACCAAAGGAATAAGAAGAACTGTAATTGGAGGAGCACATAACTAAACAACAAGTCAGACCACATCACCAAATGATAGAGTTGAATGCCTAAGCCAAATGACATAGAAAAACAACACAACCTAACAACACAGTTGAACAGCCCAACCAAATGACCCAGTCATTCAATGTAGCCATTCGGCTTAGTCATTTAGCTGAACCATTCAACTCAGTTGTTTAGCCTAGCCATTCAACCTAACTATTTAGCTCAGCCATTTAGCTCCATTGTTCGACCCAACCATTTGGCTCCACCATTTGGCCTAGTCATTTGGCTTGATTGTTCATCTCAATCATTCAACTCAGATGTTCATCTCGGCCATTGAACATAGACATTTGGTTTGGCTATTTATCTTAGATGTTTGACTCCACCATTCATCTTAGTCATTTAGTTTGTGCTTTCAGCTTAGATATTTGATTCAACCATTTGATTAAGCCATTCAGTTTAGTCATTCACTTTAACCATGCCATTGTGATGTTTATGGAAAAAACATTGATAGAGAATTTACCATCACCCTCAGAGGATTTTCCATACCCAAAAATCAAATTTCTTTAGATTCACCAAATATTTCCAATAGGTTTTCCAGTAAGGCCTCTTAAAATGAACCTTGGGCTGATGTAATTTTTAGTTGATAGTGGTTGACATAGCTAGATACATGGCTGTCATAGTTATATACATGGTCAACAGAGTAATAAATATATTCTTTACTAAAATAGTTAGTTATGTGGTCAACATAGTATAAAAATTTGAGAAAGAGATAGTATAGGTTGATGAAATAGTTAAGTTAGATGTAAATGCATTTATTGTTGATTTTGATAATGTAATTTGATGATTATCTAATATATAAAACTAATACATGATTTATCGTTTGATAATTTATCGAGACAACAAAGACTTTGGTGATCAGTGGATGTATTTTGTTTACATTATTTTTTAGACAGATTGACAATGAATAATTGAGCATGGTTGATGATATTGGGATTTGGAGGCATTATGTAAATATGATGAATTCTCTTGAGTTTTTACTTAGTCTCCATGTTCTTAGGGACATGGGAATGACTAACCAACAATTTTAGGTGGGTGGTGGATGGGGATCCCATTAAGGTGGGTATCACCATGGAGGATGTCCACACAATATTAGGAATTCTTGTTATAGGGATGCCCATCATTTGTGATAATCTTGACACAAATGCTAAGAGATGAGATTTATCCTTATGGCCAACCTACTCAAAGAGATATTTTAGTGGTTTACAAGTTCACTTTTTTTATGTCTGTGTTATCCATTTTGGATATTTCGAAGGCCATTATTGGCCTTATGAAAACTCATGAGCTTAGTCACAAGTCAGATGGAAAGGTGACTTTATATGTGGTTTCCTTATGCTGATCTACATTAGAGTAGGGTATGGTGTATATCTAGGGCTAGTGATCTTGGCATAATAAGTGCATGATATATATAGTAATTTATCATGAGGGTAGATGACTATGGGCCCTATGATTTTATTGAGTAGTTAGATATATGAGAGGTTTATGATGTATCAACCTATGGGATTAACCCATGTGTTAGATGATACTTTTCCTCAGTATTGAGATGGAGATAGGACCATTTATTATAGGTTTTACCATATGACACAACATTGTAGATGGTAACCTAAGTTGAGATCATTTGGAAACATTATGTGGGTACTATAGATACCTAGTTTTCTTGCTCGAGTGTTTTTCATAGACTGGGCCATGTGTGGCTTATAGGTCATTACATGTGGTGGGTGGAGCCACATTCTATTGATCATTTACCAGGGTAGTTGGGGTTGTCGCATCTAGTGGAATATATAGTAGTACATGGATATTACGTTTATCATGCGAGGGAACATAAAAGTAGTAAAGGTGTAGGATTTCATGTAGATGTGCCTATGATATGGATGTATTAACTGATACCTTGGGGGCAATGACATTGGTGGTACTAGGGAGAGGCAAGATCAGTTGAGGAAGAGGTAGAAGTGGCTATGGAAGAGGAGGTAGCTGTGGCTATTAAGGAGGATGTATAGGTGGATATTATTTCAACATAGTAGGATTTGAATTTACCACCATGATCACCACCATGATGACATAAATAGAGGTAACTATATGTAGAGGTAAAACCACATGCATAGGCACCAGAGCATGCATATCCAATAACATATCTTACAGAGAGTTGATCCATAGAGTGGTACATTTGGTTCAAACTAGGTATTTCACCACATAAAGCCATGTTACATAGTGCTCAGTTGTCAGCCGTGTAGATGGAGAGACTATTTGTGAGTTATCTATGATTTTATATGTATTTGATGTTTATTATGTTATGAATAAGTATATATATTTATTAGATAAATGATTTTGATATATATGTGTGTTTGTGAAATAGAGAGATATAATATACATTTGGCTTGTGTTTTATAAATTATAATGTAGAAGAGGATAGATGGTCATTGATGGTGTAGGTAGCACATCATGATATACTAGATGATGTTTTACTAGATCATGATACTTTGTAGATGATTGATATTTCTTTAACAATCTACCCTTGATCATGTGAGTTAGTTTATATTGGTTGGTGTAGTAACATGAGAGATGTACAAATGGGGAGATGTAACATGTGGCATTACCACCAAGAGTGGGTGATGGGGAGATACAAACATGGTATACATTAGCTGAGGAGTGAGGTGCTCATTTGGATACATTTATAGATTTGGCACCTATATAGTGCCAAGTGGCCAATTCATGGGGATATATTGAGGGCCAACGTACATGGATAGAGTCATTATAACATATTATTTAGAGGGGGTAGTCATAGGGATCTATGTTTAGTGTATCTCATCCACTAGATATGTAGGGTGGGCCACAACTATAGAGCTAAGATTGTATTATGCTTATCGCATTTTGTTGTATTGTATTAAACATTAGTGCCATTTATATATAGATCTATTTGTTGTTATGACTCATGGATGTATGTATTTTATTTTTAGAACATGTGTTTAATATTTGATATATGCTAAAAGAAAATGTATGATGTAATTTTGATTCTTTTCTAGGAATTGTGAACAGATGTGTGGTTTTAAAACAATGATAAAAAATGTAAAAAGTAAACATGTAATGTAAAATGCACTAGATCATATGAAAACATGAAATACAAAGTAAAACCTACTAAATCATGTTGGGAAGCATATAAAACATAAAATGACAAGACTAAAAATGAAATGAAATATAAAACACACTAAATCATGTTGGGAATTATGTAGAAAATAAAAATGAAATAAAATGTATAACACACTAAATCATGTTGGGAAACATGTAAAACACAAATAAATGAATTTTAATAATCAAATAAAATGTAAAACATAAATAAATGAATTTTAATAATAAAATGAAATGTAAAACACACTAAATAATGTTGGGAAGTGTGTAAAACATAAATAAATGACCTGTTAATGTGAGATACAAGCTAAGATATGTAAAGTAAAAATAACAAGTAGCAAATGTATGATTTGTGTTAATCACTCATTTAGAAAAAGTATAGTTATTTTGTGACTAAACATGGTATAAAGCTTGAGGATACTTTATGAGGAAATATTGGTCTTATCTAAGGTATTACACTATAAATCACAAAGGGTAAACCAATGAGGTGAATGATAATGATTGTAATGTTTATGAATGATAAGGAGATGTTAGTGAGGAAGGCATGGTCCTAACCAAGGTCTTACATTGCAACTCACAAAAAGAGAACCAAAGGGGTATGAAAATCTAATAAGTAATATTCATCAAGGAGTAATATTGGGAATGTTATAATGAAAAAATTGGTGGAAAAATAATAACATGGGCATTTGTAATAATACTTAATAGGCATGAAACATACTAAGCAAATAGATAAGTGCTAAAAATTTATTGGATGAAAAATTCATAAGATATTTATTTGCAATAGACACAAAATTATGTAGGTGAATAAGTGTAATACTAAGATCATATCCTGAAGTTTATATATAAATAAAATTAAAATGGGCCTACCATCCCACATTGTGTTCATGTTCCTCATGACCCTTACAGAACTATCACTCTACTATGAAGATTGTGTACTTGCATGAGAAAGTAGATAACACTATATAGAAATTTGAGACATCCTATCTTAGTTTATTGGCTTACTACACCCAAATAGACCTTGTATCTATCATGAGGCCAACTGTGGAGTTTGATATTAAACTAAAAATAGGAGATGTGCTAAGATATGAATCATGTCTTTTAGTGTGATTATGACTTTTGAATGTTTGTTTTTGCATTTTTATCATTGTATTTAGTTTAAATGATTTTGAATTTTAAATTTTAAATTACTTTTTCTATTCGTCCTCCATATGGATTTAGAATAAATAAACATGAGTGATAAAAGTGACAAACATAGATAAGCTTTAAGCTTTAGTTATAGGATAAAAAATACTTAGATGTTTTTTTTTAATCTTGCCTAATGCTTTCCCATAAATAGGTGTGTGATCTCAAGACTAACCATATGCATGATTAGTATGAAGGGAAAATAGAGGAAGAGTGAAGATCATACAGATATGTCTATGTAATGATACAATGATAAATATTCTTGTTAGTTGATCATAGGGTAAAGATAGTATATTAAAGGTTGTGGGCTAGAAACCATATCAGAATAATAACTATTTGGTTCCAATAAATGATGTAACAAATGTAAAAAAGAAAGTATCCTAAATAAAATTAGGGGAAAAATAAATGAGAATGAAATTAATCCATGAAACATTTTTAAGTGATAAGTAAAACATAAGACCAATATATTATTATAAATGAAACCCAAATTTTATGAAACTGTAATAATTAATGTGATAAAACACCATGATGTTTTTAGAAGTATTGATAAATTTCATGGAAAACATAATTCATAACATCTGATACATTGTTGTGTAATTTTAATCTAACTTTAATCAAAGTCTCATCAGTATTTGTAAAGAGTTATGAAAAGACTTCCTGACACAGTATCTCTATGGAGAAAGAGGGTATGCTAGAATAAAAATAATGTTCATGAGATAAGTCCTACAAGGGATACTCCATGAAAGGAATTAATGTTGAGCTATGATGGATATCCTTAAATTTATGATTAAATGTGGGCTATGGATAAGGTTGAGCCTTTATTCATGAATGTCTTAGAGTATACGACTAAGTTGGTGAAGGCATAGGCTATAGAAAATCATGAAAATGTTGTACCACTCGACATCTATCTATATGATATGTGGCACACTAATGCCAAATAAAATAAACTTACCCATATTAAGGGATGTATTCTAGAAGTATCTTAAGAGGAGGTAATATTTTATCTATAGACTATGCCTTCTCTATATGAAGTGTATCAATGTATTACCTAAACCGTTAGTAATGAGTGGAAGAATGCATGCATGTGCCATGAAAGAAAAAAGTACATCTAGGAAAAAACTATGAATATTGGCTATTTATAGTAAAAGTAGATCCCAAAGCTCATTGTTGTTGATGTGCATGATAATCCTTGTCCCAATGATCAACAAATCTATGGAACTCATAATGTGGCTCATCTACCCATCATGTCAATAGAGGATCAAGCTTTGGCAAAAGTAGTATAAAATCATCAAGAGTATGAAAAATTAGAATATGATAAGGACTAAGCTAGGCTGATTCAAGAGAGGAGATCAAAACTAGTCAATGTAGTGTAGTTGACATCTCTGGAGAAAGTAAGTTGGAAGGATATGAGAACCTAGTGAAGTGGTAAGGTCCTACCATAGCATGGTGAAGAAGCATACTATGAAGGGGATAAAAATGTATCGATGAGAAGTTGTGTGTGTGTGTGTGTGTGTGTGTGTGTGCATGTGTGTGTGTGTGTGTGTGTGTGTGTGTGTGTGTGTGTGTGTGTGTGTGTGTGTGTGTGTGTGTGTGTGTGTGTGTGTGTGTGTGTGTGTGTGTGTGTGTGTGTGTGTGTGTGTGTTTGTGTGCATGCACGTGTGTGCGTGTGTGTATGTGTGCATGTGTGTGTCTATGTGCGTGCATGCACGCACGCATGTGTGTGTGTTCATTCCATCTCAGGCCTATGAACATCAAATGAAGAATAAATAATATTAGGTACTATATGAGGAGAAGAACTACATGAATATAAATAAAAGCATGTTATAAAGTAGAATGATATCTAAGTATCTCTACATTTTTAGCTTGAGATAAATTATATAAGAAGGGATCATCTAAATAAGATCCATCATCATAATCAAAAGTGTGAAGATCAATAGTACATGCATCAATTATTTTATTAGCAGAAGAGACATGATAGACGGAGTGTTTAGTATTTTAATAATGACATAAATTTCATTTAATATTTTTTGATGATACTGAGGTTATAAATAAGGAGCTAATTGAAAAATTATATGAGGAGAAAGATCCAAAGTTTTTATTTTGAAACAGATATTGTCAAGTTCATCATCATCTAAATCTAAGAGATTAGGTTGTATGTTACCTATTAATTTAGGGTTACCATTATAACCTCTAGTAGAGTTGATGGGGTAATTAAATTATTGTGACTCATGAAAAGGAATTCTAGGTAAATGTTTTAAGATAGGTATTTTAAAAACAACTCATTCTTAGAATTGTTCAAAATTCAAGTTTTAGTATCTCCTTGAATCTTGTATATAACACCATTATGAGGAAATTTTAACACATTGGCATACTGAAAAGGGTATACATCTCATGTGGTGTGCCTAGGGTCAACCAATTAAAATGTTATATGAAAGTGAGAAGTTAAATATCATGAATTTGAAAAGTGTTATGATAGGGGTAACTATGATAGGAATCTAAACACACCCTAAAGGAGGAATTTGTCTTCTATCATATACGTGACATGTACTTTGAGTATATTTGATAGTACATTCATAATATCCAAGTGTTTTAATAAAATCAAGGGAAGCCATTCAAGTTCCTAAACCTTCATCAATCAAAGCACACTTCACTTGGATATATCCTATTTCAATGATAATTAATAATGGACGATCATCTAAACAAAGCAATATATCATCAGGAATCATTGAAGTGATAAGTAATTTTAGCAAAAGATAAGTATCTAGCATTTTGTCAACATAGATAGACATTTATTCACACTAATGAAGAATGCTATCTTTAGGACCCAACATAGTAACTTCTTACCCCATAGGTGGGGGATGAGGGATGTTAATTTCAAATAAAGTTTCATTAGAAGATTACGATGATGAGGGCAAGTTAAAATTAGTTATAATAAATGTATTTTATATGGGAGATGTATAATTTTGGTTATAGTATCATATTACCCATATTTTATTAGAATTTTATCAGATAATGGTGTGTAGTGTTGAAGAAACTATTTTTAGGGTGTAGTAGAAGTGGATTTAAATTGATGATGGTTAGTGTATTTGATTGAGATTTAGTCACTATGGACTGAAAAATTGTGCCTAATTTTGTTGACTTAGATTACATGGTTGAAGCATTGGTTATGCCTTAGGAATGAGAGGAAGAGATACGAGTCATAGAATATTTTGGGATTTATGAGTGATGTATCTTGATTGAAGGAAGGGTAGAAGTTATATTGATAGTATCTGATTCAAAGTTTAATTGTATCATTTTATTTGATGCTTGTGAGTTTTTTGAATTTATTAGAATTGGTTTCATGTGCGCCAGTTTTGTGAGATGAGATGGGTAAGAATGTTAAATAATACAAAAAGTTGGGAAATTAATGTAGTTAGATGCTAAATAATGATTGATATAGGAAAATAGTCTCCTCATATTATTCATATAAAAAACATGTATGTTAATGTTAGGATCCATAGAACTTTTGACATTATTGGTAGGGGAGATTGGTTAATACTAGCTTGGTGATTAAGAAGGGGATCCTTGTAAATAGACAAATGTACATTTGCTTGATTAAGGGATTCATGTTTATTTTTGGTATAGTGAACCTTATCTACCACTTTATAATCTTTTTTACATGTACATATGAGTGATTCATGATCAAAGTTAGGCTCAATAAGGTATTCCATAGAAAAGGTTCCTAATTGGTGACAAGTTTCATGAGAATGGTCCCAACTTGCATGATACCAATAAAATTTCCATGGATGAAACCAAATTTTGGTAAGGTAAGTAGGATCAATATCTCATTATTAATGCCAAGGAATATGTATTCAAATCTCTACTATTGAAACTGGTTTATGGTTATCTACATTATTTACTTGAGAAAATGTAGAACTAGGATGAGGATTGTTAGAAATTGATGATGATAGAATAAGATCTATGGGACCACTAGGATCAATGGATTTAATATTGTGTATGGAGTCATAGGTATCCATAACACCATAATTGGTTTCATGTTTTTTTTAGATTTCATAAGCATTCAAGTCCATATGGGATGGTGCGAAGGATCAAATGTTTCGTATAAGAAAGTCTTGACATTTGGATTTATCAAGGGATTATTCTAAGGATTTTGGAGAAAGAGTCCTCACATGATATGATTGTTTGAAGTGAAGAGTGTTAGCAAATAAGTGAAATATATTATCATCTCACATGTTATGTTCAGTTTTATTAGACAAATATTTCCACCATTTGATGAAAAATTGGGTTGTTTTGGATTCTAATTATTGACAATTGATAAAATGAGCTACGATATTTTCAAGAAGACCATTATTTTGGAACTATTGAACCAATACATTGACTAACTCTTCCAAGCTAGATATAGAATAAGTTTTGAGTTTATTATACCAGTCTAAAACATCACCTGAAAAGTTTTGGATAAGATATTGGTGTCAATAAAAGTATTAAGTTTAACCTAATCTTTATATAAGTTTTTAAAGGCTTTAAAATACAAGGCCAAATTAGTGGATCCATTAGAAGTGATAGTTATAATTATTCCACCTATGTCAATGTTTATAATTTGAGGAACTAGAGGTTCATTTTTTAAATATTTAATAACTTTGTTAAGAAGTGGAGGTTGCAGTATAATATTTCCATGTGCATCTCTAAGGGGGTGGGTGGTGGGAAGAGGGGGCACATTAGTATTTTTAATCCCCCGTTAAGTAGGTTGAGGATGAGTTTGAAAATTCCTTAATTGGTATTACATTTGTATCATTTTATTAGCATGGTATTAGTTTGATAAGTATAAATTTGATTTAAAGTTTGTAATACAAATTGATTAGTGTTAATATTAATTTGACTATTAGAAGCAACATGGGATGCATTAGTGGTATGAGAGGCATTGATACTTTGAAGTGCACTAGTAGTTGTATGAATTTGAGTATTAGTGTGAGTATTTTGAGTAGACCCACTAAAGGTCACACCTACCATGTTTATGAAAATGGTTTGCATAGAGGATGAAGAAGGCATGGAAGATGAGGACATGCTAGCATAGGAAGGCATTGGGAAGAAGAAAGGTGTGACAAAAATCATATAATGGCTTTCCCCAAATCCTATAGCAAAGTTATGTGAAGGTAAATGGAATTCTCAAATGTGAGGTCCCATCATGCGGATATAAATTATTGTGGGATCCTTAACCTAATAATGAGGGTTTTAATTGATAAAAGAGATCATTCCAGCCATATACTCAAGATCACTTTCATCTTCTACCATCAATATGAATAGAGGATTAAGATAAGAACAATGGGGAGGAATACCATAATTAGTGGTTCTAGTAGTAACATGGATGTTTCTAAGATCAAAATTATCTATCACATGATACGGTAGATGCATTTTATAGTATTTATGAGGATTAGTGAGACTCATCATGTTAGTTTGATTTTGTTATGCAGTTTCATCAAATAGATGTTGCATGATGAAAAAGAAACTTATCTGGACACTTACTAGAGAAGTGAAAGTTTAGAATCCAAAAATTAAGTAGATCAAGTTGGTCAATCTATTTAGATTAACAAAAAATATAAAAATATAGAATTTGATTAGATCGAGCTTGTCAATCTAGTTAGAAAAAATAATATAATAGTTTGTAAACTAACTAGATCGAACTAATTGATCTAGTTAGAAATATAGAAAAATAAAAAAATATATAAAGTGACTAGATTGAGTTGGTCTATCTAGATGGAAAGACATAATAATATAATAGTCTATGAATTAACTAGATTAAGATCGTCAATTTAGTTATTAAAAAAAAAACAAAAAAAAAAAAAAAACATAACATCTTGTAAATTAACTAGATCAAGTTGTTTGATCTGGTTGGAAAGATAAGATAAAAAATAATTTGTGAACTAACTAGATCGATTTGATCAATCTAGTTTTAAAAACATGATTACAAAATAATCTGTAAAATAACTATATCATACAGGTTGATCTAGTTAAAAAATAGGATGAAAAAACAATATACTAGATCGATTTAGTTGATGTAGTTATATGATATGAAAAAAATTGAAGTTGTTAAAAATGGATGATTAAGTTTAAAAATAGAAATAAATATAATGACACAAGTAATTGATTGAATTGGTCGGTCTATTTTAAACATACAACATAAAACTTGTATCAATATTGGTCGATATAGTCTACAATATAGTATAGAATTACAAGAAACAAATAACAAATATGTCTTTTGCAACTAATATAAATAATTAATTATCCAAAAAAAAGATCATGTGATTATACTAAATTTTTCGTTTAATAATGTAGACTTCCAAAGATATTGGCTTATCCATTGGATAGTGATAGCCTAATGTTTTAGAGTGATAACTATAGAAAAAGTGTCATTCTTATAACCCACTAAACCTAGTTTCAAGGGTAAGCTAGAAGCAACTTCTAAATATTAACCAATAACTGATGCACCACGTAATTAAATATATAGTTATATTCTTAGGGTTCAATACAAAGAGAAATTCTATGTATTTTTAAAATATCATGAGGTATATAGAAAGTAAAGATCATGTTTAGTATTGTACTATCGCTATGAGTATTAGGGTAATCCCCTCATGCCATGATATCTATAAATGATAGATAAGGATTGTAAATAGAATATTGAATATCCATTCAGGACAATGTCTAAGTAGTTTTACAACTATCGGTATATAGTTTCTAGGGAAAACTAAACAAGATGAAAACAAAGGCAAAAATTAATTTTGTTGAAAACCAAATTATAATTTTTTGAAAAGAAAAGAAATAAGAAAATAACTATTTTTTTTTAAAAGTGAAAGTGTATTTTTTTGTAATTACTATGAAAATAGAGACTAATTGCCTTTGCTTATGCTAAAAAATAAAACACATAGAATGAATTCAAGTAGGTCAATCTAGCTGAATAAATAGTAGAGAATCGAATCGAGTTAGTCAATTCAGTCTGTTATAAAATAGGCTAAAAACAAAATCAACCAGGTCAACTTAGTTTAATGGTAGAAGATAGACACAACTAGATTGTGCAGGTCAATTTACTTAATTGAGTGAGTATAGTGTTACAAAACTAAAAAACTAAGAGAAACTATAGAAAATTTAAATTTTAACTAAAAATAAAGAAATTAATTTTAATTAAAATTGACAAAATAGAAATACTATGCTACTAAGAGTAAACCTAGAGGATAAAACAAGATCAACTAAATCAATTTAGTCATTTTTTTAGAGTGTTGAATTATTGTTTGATTGGGTCGTTTAGGTGGATTTTTTATCCTGTAAAGGCAAAAAATAATGTTATTAGATAAAACTGAGTTGATTGATATAGTTAGCTAAAATTAAAATACATAAATAAATAAAATCAAACTAGTCAATTTAGTTAGGCCCAAAATACATGATAAATGATTAGATCGATTTGTTTGATTCAGTTGTCTAAAACTGAAAACCTTGCACATAAAAAATAAAATGAGATCAACATGCTCAATCTTATTGAAAAATTATGCATATAATATAAAACATGATTGACATGATCAATCTAGTTTAGAATCTACACATAGAATATAAAATGTGATCATCAAACTTGATCTAGTTAAAAATCTACACATAGAAGATAAAACTAGATTGACAAACTCGATCAAGTTGATTGTAGTTAAATTTTATAAAAATTTCAAGGGCTAGATTCACGTCAAGTTCACCATAATGTATGCAATGAATCAAAATGGATTTATAACTTTCCCTAGTTGATGAATTCCAAGCTCAAAGAATGTAATCTTACCAAAAAACTCATTGCATAGATGTTTACATTGAAACATGACCAATTCATATCCATTAAACCTAACCAAGGGATCCCTTACTACACACTAACAAAGGAGAGGGTTAAAAATCCTATAAGCAAATGATATTATGTAATAATTCTAGCTAGGTCTATAATACATAAAATAAATCTACTCTATTGCTTACTAAATCTTGCAACACAAAGGAAGATAATTAAACAAATAAAATAGAACATGTAAGTAGAACTCTACTCAAGTCAATGTAAAGGTAAACTAAGCAAGAAGTAAAACATTCATACTATTACTTTGTGAAATATCTATCTATCGAATGAAAGAGTAAAAGTGGGAGCACTTACATTGAATGAACTTGTTTTACCTCAATCTATACCTTGGATAATGGTGATTTTTAATAGGTTGTTGTGGCTTTGTAAGGATCACACTATAGAAATCATCTCTAGGCCAAAAAAATCTTACTTTGGATCCAAGACATTCCTACAAGATAAATGTCTTTCTTTCCAATGAAAAATCCTAATAAACGACTCCTCAAGTGTAGAAATAGCAGAATTATAAGCTATAATAATTGGAAAATGAGTGTTCCTCTCTATTTTATTGAAGTAAAGCTTGTATTTATAGTCAAGGATTGACCCCAAGCCTTCATGGAAATTTAGCCAATAAGATCTTTCAGTTTAATATTATTAGGCGGGAAAGATAGTTGTTAGGTCTCAAACTAGGTCATCTGGGCCAATGTAGTTTTGTAATGTGCACTCAATCCCTAACAATATCAACCTAACTGACATAGTAATAAAATGAAGAACAAGGGTGTTCTCTTAGTTAGGAGCTATTTTGGAGGGTAAATTGCTTAGAGAAGTCGATAAATGGATTTTAATTACTTAAATAGTTGGATACAAGTAACTTGTAGTAGTTTCAAGTAATGATATAGGGACCAACAATCTTGTGAAGTACCAAAAGTCTTCTCACCCCTTTTTCGATACAACCTTTAAGATATGCACTCAAAAAGTTTGAAACTCGATAAGTTTCTATAAGAGAAAAGTGTTAATAAATGATAATATTTAAAAAAATTTATGTATATGCAAAATGTACTTATTTTATACTTTAAAATTGTTAAACACAAAACAACACTACATAATAAAATGCCCAACTTATAATTTCTTTATTTTAATTTTAAAAATTAAATTAAAACAACGAATTTATTTAATCAATATTTATAATACAAAATTTCGTAACAAAGAGGAAATAGATTTATCATAAATTTAATTCAGAAACAATTATCTGAAATCACTACTTCTATATGGAACATCTTATTATTACTTTATGATTCCATAGATTGTTTAATTTCTTAAATATTAATTTTAAATTTTAAAAATATTTAATAAAAGTTATCATTGATGTGAAAGAACTTTCCTATATATAATGTTACTAAAATATTTAATAAAAGTTATCATTGATGTGAAAGAACTTTCCTATATATAATGTAAGTAACATGCCATTTGGATTGGAATAACATAGCCATTTCCCCCTTTTTTTAATTTTAATTACTCAATTAACGTTTTATAAGTTATTGTTATTTTGTTGAGTCTATAAAAATAAGGTTTAATATATTATGGTTTGAAATCTCTAGATTTTTAAATTTTCGATTTAAGATATTAGGATATTTAATATTAAGGTTTGTAAAATCATGGTTTTAAAGTTGGAGTGATCTTATTTATATTTTAAGATATTGAGTTTTTTCAAAATTTAAAGTTTGAAAAATTAAGGATTATTTATTAAAAGTTTTAAAATTTTAGATTTTAGATGGTAGACTTATAGAAATTAGGATTTTATATATTAAAGTTTATAAAATTAATATTTTTTTAATATATTGAATGGTTGTTGGTTCAATTGTTGAACTTGCATGGTTGACAAAGAGTCCACTAAAAATTAATTCTTGCTGCTAGCGAAACTTAATATGTGAAAAGAAATGAGATCGGGATCGTACCCCGAATAAAGTACTCAGAATTAATTATGACTCTCTTACAAATAATGAAAAAGAGGCATTTTTACACATCGCTCATTTCTTAATTAGAAAAGATAATGATCTTACAATAAGGATTTTGAAAGGATTGATCGATTGTAGATGTTTGGACTACCTTGACACTCCACCAAAAATGCCTTATGGAATTTGAAAATGCAGATATTACTTTTAGTGTTGCAATCTAGCCCCAGAATTTTATAAGAATTATTGCTTAGCCCAGTAACAACTACTTAATTTGTTAGTTAGCTTTACTTAGGAAGCCTATCTATCACTTGATTTTGTATTTGTATCGCATGGAGTCCCTTTAATCCAATCATCGGGTATTAACAATGAGGTAACTTATTGTTAATTCCATTATTAATACTCCTCGCATGACTGCTATTCGTGCAAGGGATATGGTTGTTATCCTTTTTTGATATGAAAGGTTGAAAATCTCTTTATTTTAATTATTCTCATGCCGCAAACTAGCTGCTATCTAAAGAAATTGGAGTGGTAAAATTTAATATTATTATTTTAATTTATCATTATTTTTCGTGTGTTTGAATCAATTAAAAATTAGTGAAACAAGGGTAAATTTGACCCAAATTTAAGTGAAGATTTGTTGTTTGAATTTGATGCATGGTTTGATCATTTTATAAATAATAACAATGATTTTGGAGAATTTGATGTATGGTGTGATCGTTTCATAAATAAGCAACAACAATGATTTTGGAGAAATTTTTTGTAAGCACAAGCCGGTCGTGGTCTGATCGCTTCATAAATAAGTAACAGCACAAGCCGATCATAACTTTTAAATTTCATAGACACATTTCAACTAGAGTTTTAAATCTACTTTTAATTGCCTTTGTTATTTCTACATAAATTTTTAAATTTTATTATATTAGAAATTTTGCTCTCTTTTTTAATTTTAATTTAATTTATCATATACTTTAATTTTTTTTTAATATCTATTACAGTTTAAATTTTTTTGAGATTTTGTTGTTCTTTTATCATATGCTAATTATACTTTACATAAGATTTTTTTTATCATGTAATCATTATTGGTCTATCCATTGTCTACCTGTTAATCAATAACCATATTTAGCATACATAAATTTGAAACCAAATAACTAAATACTTCAGACAATACAATAATAATTTGACTTTAAGTGGATAAATAATAAATTTGTAAGTCCCCCAAATTTCAAGGATAAATTTTTACAATATATATAATATTGTGTGGCAGGAGCTTTTATTTCTTTATTCTTTTTTATTTATTGGATGTTAAAATGTCTACAGTTAAAAAAAATAGATGTTAAAATTGATTGTGCATTGAGACTCTCTATCACTAGCACCTGCATCGATCGTGATTGCTTGTAAAAATTGCATTATGAATTATATAACACTTGTGCACGTTAAAATGTTTAAAATATAATGTCTCGTCCTTTTTACAACATACACACTTTTCTAACTATATAGTAATTAAAGATTGCCAAATTTTTTACGTTTCAAAAAAATTAATATTTATCTAACATGCCCAATCTATGTGACTATTACTATTTTAATGATCATTCCTTCAGGTATGTTGATCTAATATGAATAAATTGATTCAATTAAATTATAACAAACATATTTATAAATATATATCAAATAATAATTAATATAATTATATGTCCATGCATTGCACATTCAAATTAATAAAATTATCTATAGAAAATCTTACATTAATATAATTAGTTCTATATAGTTTGTTATTATTATTTTTTTTTGGACTGGACTAATTTTATCAGGCAAATTAAGATTCGGTGGGCTTTTTGTCAACGCAGTCTTATTAAGCTACCAGCAGGTAAATTTATGTTATTTTTTCTAAAATAAATTTTTGATTTAAATATTTTAAAATATTGATATTCTTTTTTTAAAAATTATATAAAAATCATTTTCTTTTAATTTATTTATATTTATTTGTATTTTTAATTTTTGTTTATTATTTTCAATATATTCTTAATATGTATACTTTTATTTTTATATTTTTTAACATTATTATTATTAATTTCCCTGTTCTAAACATTTGTTAATGATATTGGTTTAAATGTTTTATTTTTAGATTATTATTTTTTTGTTATTATAAAGTTTCATTGGTATCTCAATCCTTTAATTATTTAGATGATAATATAATGTATTTTATCTGAATTTGGTTAATCAAGTATAATGTGGAATAGAAAATTATTTTTAGATTTACTTAATATTATTCTTTATTTTTCATATTCTCTTTAAAAATATTACAACAATACAAAACATATTTATTTTAATTTAAATTATATATTTTAACGTATTTATAATTATTTTATGATATATTAATTAAGGTTAGACTCAATTATATACTATTTATTTATGAATTTTATCATAATTTATCATAAATAAATTTAAATATAATATGTGTGTGTGGCGGGGGGGAGGTTGGGACGGGGGACGTGCGGGGCACGGCGGTTAAGAGAATAACATACATATATCAAAAATTCAAGAACCAAGATCAATAACTAAAACTTGAATATTTAGAAAATGAAAATAGAGATCATAAATTTTAGATTCAAAAAAATTACTTCCTAATTAAAATAATAATTACTAACCGTTAGGTGACCCTTGTTAATCATATCCTTCAACTCACTCAATAATTTCTTTATAAAATTCCACTATTCTAAAACATCAAAAACTTTTTGACAATCTTAAATACTTTACAATGATAAATCAATAACTTATATTTAAAAAAATAATGTGAAATGTCTAAAAACATCAATTTTTTTAAGACTGTCTCCGTCTTTTTATTGAAATTAAATAATGATATGTTTGAATAATTAATTATTTATTGATATTTATTTAATACTATCTATGAAGTTTTATTTTTTAAATATTGACATTATGTGTTTAGTATTTTGAATTATTTGTATAAGTCATTCAATTTTTTTATTATTTAAATATTGTAAAACTCAATATGAATATTTTTATTTTCAAATTTTTTATATATTATATTAAATTTAAAATATTAACTCTTATATCATATTTAACATTGTAAAAAGAGAAAACTATTTTTTTAAATAAAAACAATGAAATAAAAAAACATATAACTATTACTAAGAAATTATTTGATTTAAGTAAGGTTGATGGTTATAAATTTTTTACTATATATTTTAAATAAATTTTTTGTCATAAAATAGTTAAAAATGAATCTTAAAGACTTTAAAGTTTCCCTATTTTATGTTTCCATATTTTTTTTTCCTTTCAATATAATATCTTGCAAACCTTCTTCTCTTTACTCATATAAATAATCAAATCAAAACATAACTAAATTTAACTTCACAAAATCATTCTAAAAATCAAATTATATAAAATAACTACTTAAAATGTATCTTTAAATTAAAATCTTTCTAAAAATTAAATTAGAAAAAATTATTCATTAAAATGTATATTTAAATTAAAATTCAAAAAAGATTAAGAGAGTTTTTAAATTAATAATTTAATAGCCATAATAAGAACGGGTTTACCCAGACACCAGGGAGAGGTTGAACCTTATTGTTACCTTGCATAAGCCTATATTGATTTTGAAACCATGACCATAACTCTTAATAACCTCTATTACATAAGAATGATCAACACGACCTTCCATATTCCTTAGTGAATTAATTTCAAGTCATTGCCAATTTTTATAGGATAAAGATATAAAAGTATAGTCCAAACTTATTATTTATAATTAAGTTATCAAAAGATGATGTTTAAGAATATAATTTAAATTTAAAAATAAATTATATTTATTCAAAACAAAAGTAGACCTCTGATAATGCTCTCACACATTACAATATATGTCTAATTAAGAAGTTACTAGGTATTGAAGAGAGAAATATAGATTTTTAAAATATTAAATTATATAATTTTAATAAATTTTAATATTACATAATAAAATTATAAAATATTTTATTTTAAATAAATTTATAAATTATTTAGAAAATGAATATGAATTCTAAATACTTCAAGTTTTCTTTAATATATTAAAATTCATAATATTTTGAATAAGTAAAAAATAAATTTATTCATTTAAAAATACATTTAAATTCAAGTAGAATTGTAAACTATTAAAAGGCTTTAAAATTACATTCATTGCTAAACGATCTTAGATATCCATTTAATCAATTAACCCATGTAAATAAATAAACATTTAACTAAAAAAATAAAATTAAAAATTAAAAAAATGAATGGTAGGAATAACCTGGCAAGTAGAATGAATCAATAGGTAGAATGAAAGGGAGAAAATGAGTGATTTCAACTTTAATTATATCACATAATTATGGTTGTATTATTGTTACAGTTTTAAAGTGTGTTTTAGCGCTGTGAATTTCAAATGGCACTTAAGTAGAATTTTAGTGGTAGCAAAAAAATATTTAAAATGTTATAGAATATTTTGTTTCTATAAAAATGACACTTTTGCTTTTTAATAAGGAGATTAGTTGATAATTAAATTAAAAAAATAAAAAAAAATTGGAGTTACGAAATTAGATTTAGGATATAATAAGGGGGCTCAATTCCTAAAAACCATTAAACTAATATAAATTAACATTATAAATCATTAAACATTAGAGCTACAAACACCATATGAGATTCAAACTTAAGTAGACTGGACACAACCAACTCAAAAAAATCTGACCTCGATATAATCATATATTTTTTCTAGCTAAAATATTTTTAATCTTGAAATATAAATTGTGCACCACAAAAGCTTTAAATTCATATACTTGTGTTTTAAAATTAATTAAAAAAAATTATTTCTTTTAAAATTGAAAAAAAAAATTGTGCTACAATATAATCACCATACATGAGTGTGAGATTTTGTCATTGAATTTGCTTCTTTGCATTAATGATCTAGTGTTTTGTATATAAAATCATAAATTAATATTTGACTTATCATCACTCAAACTAATGTGCACTCTCATTTTGAATAAAATTTATGCCATTTCTTTATATAAAAATGTGTCATATTACTATGCTTTCAATTAATAATATTTTAACACTATTTATTATTTTTATATGGTTAGATGCTATCATTTGTGGAAACAAGATAAAATTATGAACTTATAAAGTGTTATTTAATAGTTTGAGGTTAAATTATACATATTTAAAAAATGGTAAAGCATTATGTATTGATATAATGTGATCAAGGGCTCAATTAGTCATAATTTTATTAGTAATTGAACCAATTAGTTGATTGGTTTGATCATGGATGTAATTTTGACCTTATGAATCTAATTTTGACTATAATATGTGACTTTGAACCCAATTAACTCCAATTTTATCATAGATTGAAGCAATTAGTGTATTGATTCAATCAAGGATGTAACTTGGGCCAACATGAGCTTTGTGAACCTAAATGTAACTATACAATATGATTTGGAGCTCATTTGGCCCTAATTTCATTAGCAATTGAACCAAGGGTACAATTTGTATTTATTTGAACTCTATAAACCTATTTCTAACCATATAATATGATTTGGAGCTCAATTTTCTCCCACTGCATCACTATTTAAACCAAATAGTTTGTTAGCTCAATGAAGATGTAATTTGTACCAATTTGAGCTTTGTGAACCTGATTCCAAATAAACAATATTAATTGGGACTAAATTTGCCAAAATATCAGCATAGATTAAACTCATTAGTCTATTGGTTCAAATGAGGATGCAAAATTATCCAATTTAAGCCATGTGAACATAATTTCAACTATATGATGTTGTTCAACATCAATTTTGGATTTAATTTCATCATAGATTGAACCAATTACTTGATTGGTTCAATTAGTGATTCAATTTGGAAAATTTGGGATCCATGAACATAATTGCAACTACACGATGTAATTTTAGATTCATTTGGCCCTAATTTCATCATTGATTGAACTAGTTGGTCAAATGGTTCAATCAGGGATATAATTTGGAATAATATGAGCACCATGAACTCAATTATGATTATATGATGTGATTTTCAGATCATTTAACCTTAATAAATATATGATTGAATAAATTAATCAATTAATTCAATCAAGGGATGGATTTTTGACAAATTTGAGCCATGTGAACCTAATTTCATCTATATGATGTGATGTTGGGTTAGATTGGTCTCAATTTTATCATAGATTGAAAACATTAGTCATTTGGTTCAATTAGGCATATTTAATTAACCTAAAATTGAGCATTATGAAACTAATTGTGATTATACAATGTGATTTGAAGCTCAATATAGCTTAATTTAGTGATGAAAAATGGGTCAATTTAGGCCTTGTGAACCTATTTGTGAATATATGATGTGATTTTGGACTTGATTAGCCCTAAGTGCATCATTGATTGAACCTATTCACTGATTGGTTTAATCATGTATGTGATTTGGGGTAATATTATCCCCTTGAACTAATTATGACTATACTATGTGTTTTTTGGTCCCAATTTCATCACAAATTGAACCAATTACTTGATTGGTTTGATAAAGTATGCAAATTTGATATTGAGATCTATGAACCTAATTGTGACTATACGATGTTATTTTGGAGTCAATTTAGCCTAAAATTTATTACAAATTGAAGCAATAATCTGATTGGTTCAATTTGAGGTGTAATTTGGGATGATTCTAACATTATGAATATAATTAGGACTTTACAATTTGGTTTGGAGATAATTTGATATCATTTAATCATTAATTGAACCATTTAGTTGATTGATAAATTAGGGATGCAAGGCCAATTTTTTCTAGTGAACATAATTGTGACTATACAATGTGGGTTTGGGATGAACTAGCTTGAACTAAATCGATGAGATGTATTTTTTTTCCAATTTAACATTGTGATCCTAATTATAACTATAAAATTAGATTTAGGTTCAAATTAGCCTAAATTTTATCACTAATTAAACCACTTAGTTGATTTATTAAATTAGGATTGTTATTACAACTCTAGACAAGCCAGGATCGAACACACCTGTCATAAACATATTTCAAGTCATGTATAAATAAATGGACATATATATTATTAACAAAAGTGTACCACTAATATTTTTAGTCACTCAAATCAGGTCACAAATAATTGATTATGTGAGTTTTGGATCTATTTTACTTAGACCTATTTTTTCACCTCACTCTATGTTAAGCACCTATAGACTATTTTTTTATAAACTATTATCCGACCCCTAATTTTTTATATCAACTTAAAATCCACCTAAACATCTATATGGACATCCAAGATCCCAAAATTCACAAGTTTCCTTATAGGACAAGATCGACCAATTGAGTCGCTAGTGGTAGTTGATCTTGATCCTTATGGGTCAATCCTAACCTTAACCCATTTAATGGTCACTTTTCAAATTTGAACCCTTCCTATAGTTTGATCCATATTTATATCATATGTAGCATTATGTGTTCCAATTTTGGAATTTTGTAAAGTCACACTTACGTAACCTATTATACCACTTTATAAATTCAATATGGAAGCATACTTGCACTATTACATATTGAGCAAAGTTTCTCTGTTCTTCCCAATTCTAATTTTAATAATTTAAAGAAGTCCCTTGCTAAATCAAAAATTCTATTTTATCCAATCTAAATCAAAGCATGATCAATTATTCAATCCATATATATATATATATATATATATATATATATATATATATATGTATGTATGTATGTATGTATGTATGTATGTATGTATGTATTCATAAAATCAAAGGAGCACAATCAAATAAAGTACTTTAAGTGGGAGAAATATGTGGGCCTGCTTTTTCTCTTTAAGTATTGGATATGTAGACAACATTTAACCATTATGGGGGTGACTAGGATCATCTTATCTTATTACACTCCCCCAAATTCTAACATTGAAATCACCTATTTTGACCTTATATTTTAGTGGTATTTACTAATATCCATACACAACTTTTTCCCCTTTTTTCTAGAATCCTAAATTTTAGTTTTTGTTATTTTCTTTTCTCTCAATTTGTAAAACATATATGACTATATTAGATGAATAATTTATATTTCAAGTTTCATTAGTATCAATTACATGTTATATTCCATTAATAAGGAAAATCAATAATACTTATGTAATAAAATGAACCAACTCACTAGCTAAGACACATACATTATTAATTCAATTTTTTTAAAACTCAAACATGATATATGATGAATAATAGTTATATATTGAGAATGATATTATCATTACTTATACATAATATCATTTTATATTAAAATAGTATTATTGAAACATTCAATCAGAGATTTTATGAGTTATTATTAGATGACAAAGGAAATTTATGGCTTCTTTATTTTCTCTTCCTCCTAGATCTAAATTTTTTAACAATCACTATCATGCTACCATTATTCACCCATGCCTTACAGTAAATTTCATGGTCCATGCTGTTAATAACCAATGATTTAGGAAAACACATCATGTAGGAATTCAACATGTTCCTCCTTAACCCACTTCACCTCCCATTAGACAAATATGTTAATCCAAACAATATGATGTCATGGATTAAATAAAAAATAAACTTGAATTTTTATTTATTTTGGAGTTACTAAAGAGTTAATTGGTTTATAAAAAAAAAAGTTATGCTATATTAATGGATAATACGATTCCTAGTGATACACAACCTACTACTTTTACTTTTGTCATGAGCACGTTTACAGATATTGTGAAGATTATTACTTTTGAATATGAAGAATTTCCAAAACAATATGTAGTCACACAAAATATACCACTTTTTATTCAAGTCAAAATTCAAAATAAAGTAATAAATAGAGTATTTGATTATGGGTCAAGTGTAAACATTTATAGTAGCCATTTATTAAAATAATTGGGTGTTAACATGATCCAAAACTCAAAAGATTTGGTTGAAAGATAATTCAAGAAACAAGAACAACATAATTCAAATAATGTTATCTCTAAGAATAGATGTTTTATTGATCAAATTTGCAGACCCAAACATATGCTTATCTCTGAGATGAGATGTCTAATTTCCATTTCAAGTTTCATATTCATTTATACATGTTTTGAAGGTATGAGGAGGATGTGTAAGGTCACCAATATTGAAGGATATTAAGTGGTTCAACTTTCATGATTTACAACAATATAGAATTTGAGGAATTACTATTTTTAGAAACTTACTATTTTTAGACTGCACTACTAAAATTGAAATTTGAGGCACTTCCATTGAGTTTTCAGGGGTCAAAATTCATTTATAAAATCTCAATTTTATCTCACCATGTTTTCCCCATTCTTATCTTTCCAACAGTTCAAACGATGAGTCAATTGGAGCTATGGTGCAAAAGTTATGGCTCCCATAAGTTCTATCATCAATTGGGGTGGACCCGTCACCTGAATTGTCGCTCGAATCATAACATGAATAGTTTTCAATAAACATATAAAATTATTAAATGATTCCATTATTTTTAAAAATAAGTATTATGAATGATATCTATAGATATAACATTGGGACCTAAAACAATTTATACTATATTTCATATGAGGACAATGACAACATTTGTTCATGTCCCAAGTGAACAAATGTTGTTATTGTCATCAGTTGCTCAATCCTATTTTAGGAAATTTTTTTACCTAGAAATCAAAATATCAGAACAAAGAGCCTTAATATTTCCAATTTAAAGATATTTCACTTAGTTATAGTATGCAAACTAATTCTTATCCATAATAAATCTTTCTATTCTTGTGTTATATTAATCATACATTCCACATACATCAACAAGAGTACACTTGATAAAATTATGATATACAATTATTCCTCTACATAGTTAATATCCTAAAGATTTTTATAGTTAAAATTCTCATATACAATGGGGGAATCCAACTCATACATGGATGTGCTTTCATTTCTAGTGCATAATTAAAATTGACACATGTTGTGGATTGTTTAATCTTCCTTAGTTATTATAGTTTCAAAACCTTGATCACTAACTTTATTATTCTAATTTCAAAAATTACATAAAAATTAAAATATTTTCAAAAAATGCAAAAACATTCTAAAAAACCAAAATCAAGACCTGAGCATGATTAGTCATCTAGTTTAAATCATTGACATATGTTATTTATCTTATGATTAGTAGATAACGTACTCTTTTTCTATAACATGCATAAACTTCATTGGTATTCATGAATGTTATGCAGGACATACAAATCTCACATGGACTAAGATGTTGGACTTACCTTTATTCAATATACTTTCTAAACTGGGGGTAAGTTATCCATAGGTTATAATATTTAAAAGTGTTATCATTTTTTGACTCCTATATTGTAGAGCTATGTATTTCTTACAAATGTCTTTCTAACATCTCTATCTTACATGGTCTACATAGATATGCTATTTAGTAGGATATGATCAGATTACACTTACATGGTATAAGTTATCTTTCTAGGTATATGATCCATTGATGTTATTACCTGTACATATTAGATTATATTTTGATTTTCTATTGTGTATGGCAGTTGGCCCTTATGTGTAATTTATTAAACATTTCCATGGGAGTATTGATTAGTATGTGTAACATTTGAACATGTATCCCTCATCCCTTTATTGTGTGTGAAATTTGAACTTGTACCTTATTTATGACATTATCATGTCCTTTGCATGTGGCCCTTGGCATATTATGAAAAAAATTTACTTATGCAATATTTTAACATATCCCTTGTAGGTGGTCCTTGGCATTATAGATATTGCGATTACTGTATTTGCAAGCTTGTCAAGCTTGTTGAGTTTTACGAGTGCCATGATACATATCATACACTAGCTAATACATATGATATTAACTATAAATTATATTACTATGAGCTTCAGTAATACATTTTAATATGACTTTCCTCATATGTTACATACATGATTCAAATGATACAAATATTACTATATTTAACATAATTTTCACATATGTTACATAATTCAATGATTACATCTTACTACACATGATGTAGTTAAATATTGTTTTGAGATGAGTGAATTTCTTGATATAATTCCCTCACCTCAAAAGGGGTTCATTTTAGTGGGATTTGTATACATGAGATAAGCCTCTTCAAAAGCAAAAATCACTTTTCAATATAGTTTATAGTTTCAAAATAAAGTCATTAGAATATGGGAGCACTTTCCTTTCATATGCAATTACATTACATGAAAAAATTACATGTTCATACAATTTTAGGTGCATGATATAGATTCATGCATACTATTATATTTTACAAAAATTAGGGTGCATGATAGAAATTCATGCCATGATTTTCAATACTACTTGCTATCTACGAATGTGGTACAAGCATGGAAATTCTCCATTATATTTTGATTATGCATTCAATAATAAAGGAAAAATTGACAACTGAACCTAAAATCTATTTTTAATGTTTTATCTAAGTAAAGTAAATAATGCATAAAGTAGAGGCTCAATTATTTATACCATTATGTCTAAAAATCAATTATGGATTTCAACTCATGTCACATCTTGGGGTTATAAAGACTAATAATGAAAATTGAGCTTTATGCATCCATCAATGTGTTTTAATTTATATACAAGTTCAATTCAAATTGGGGCTTGATCATCCTCAAATTCATCATTGTTTTAGCTAAGGAATCAACTTATCCACATTCCTCATGGGAAGCATAAATTATCCATTTGTTAAAGGAAGCATCATCTCTAAGAAAAGTTAAAAAATAAACATTGGTTTCACACATACAAGGGCATTCCTCCATTTATTTATTTTAATTTTAAAATCTTCAAATTCAAGTTTTTATACCACTTAAGTCACCTATTATACCACTTGGAAATTTTAATACAAAGGCATAATTACACTATTGCACATTTTTTAAAGATTTCCTATTCTTCTCAATTCTGAGTCTAATTATTTGAATCAATCCTTAGCCAATTCAAAAATGTTATTTTATCCAAGACAAATAAAAGTATGCTTAAGTATTCAATCCATATACAGATGTATAATATATTCAAAGGGGCATAATCACACAAAACATTCTAAGTGGGAGAACTATGTGGGATTGATTTACCTCTTTAGATTATTAGATACATAGGAAACATTCAATCATAATGAGGGTGGTTGGGATTATCTCAACCTATTATACTCCCCCTTTCTATATTTGAAGATTTTTAATCATTATAAGAATTATTAGGTTTTCAACCTTGAAGCAGTTATTTTTAGGTCTTCCACACTGCTCCAAAAGTCAAATCTTTGCATAATTATCATGCCCTAAGTTTCTTGATTTTCAGAAAAGGTCAATATCAACTAATTCAGGTTAGTAGTGGTAGTTTATCCTCATTCTAGTTGGATGATTTATACATATACCTATTTAAATTCTATCTTCTAGATAGTTAATATCTAGATCATATTTATTAGTTTCAGCCTTCTATTAGCTTCACATAGTCAAATCTTAGATATAAATAACTATGTTTTTCATTTCATTTGTATTTAGTATTATATCATTCATTTGTCTTTGTAAAATTCAATATTCTACTTTCATTTTGATTTTCATAAATTCATTTACAACATTTTTTAATATTCTACTTAGTTTATCTTAATCAAGGTTAATTCACTTATTAAATCCAAATAATGATTAAAAAAAACATATTATATAACACTAAAATAGGCAAAGACTAAAATATGCAATGAACCTCTCATTTTCTCTTCTCCATTCCATTTCAATGTTGAAATTGAGGGAGATACTTGAATTTAGAGGGCATGAAAGGCCTCTTAAATGTAGGTGGTTACATAAATGTAATCGGTTGTATAAAATCCATTTTTATGTGCAATTTAGACATTGGTGCAAGTTTCCATGTGAGTGTGAAACATGAACTTTAGTGCAAGTTTCCATGTCAAAAAATGATTATTTTGTAAATAAGAAAATAATATATCCTAGGATAATTACTTGCTCACTAATTAAACTTAATGTGTAATTAGAAATTTACACAAACACTATCCCTTAAGTACAACTTAGAAATTATTTTAAGAATTGAGGGTAAATCTAAAAAATGGGTCCCAACACTAATCCCGATGAGGTACCCATGTGCAATGAATATCATTGTAATAAACATAAGTGAAAAATAGTGCTATGATATGCGATGAAGATACCAAATAATGTATTACAACACATATGAATTAGTAAAATATGTTGAAATAGAAGCGCATTATATGGGATGAATCCATAATAGAAGGCACACTGGGTAAGATGATCCACCATTGAAGAAATTACATAAGTAAATAGTGAGATGTGTCACTAAGATAATAGAAAAACTTATTTTAAAATATCAAAAAAGGTAGTATGAAAACAGCTTATGATAATTAAAAATGGGTTGAGTGAATGAATAAATATGATGAGTAGTAAGAATCCAATACTTTAACATCAAACTAATGCTAGAGATGGCATAATTCACTAACCAGAAAGGGTTGGATAGACTATCAAGGTGTTCAAAATAAAAATGTGAAAAAAATATCCTCTCAAAAATGCAATAAGGCACATTTAAAGGGGCCTCAGATGTCTTAGAAAGCATAGAAAAATAATATGTGTTAGATGACACTAAAAAAATAATACTAAATATGACGAAGAAACTCATAACAAGTCAAAGAGTCTTGCATGAGTAGATCAAAATCCACTACAAACTTATATATATAGAAACTAGCATATGTTGAAGACATCAAAAATATCTCACCACAAGGAATAATCATGATGTTTAAGTTTTAAAAAGTAAAAGAAATTGAAATTTTTCTACATGAGTAGTGTTGGTCCCCAATTATACACCTCTTTTTCTTAGCCTTACACACTTGATAGAAATGGAAAACATCCCCTGGAGGGTATGATCAGCCCCCTACTACTTCTGGATCTACTTGAACCGAGGTGATATGACCTAAGGGGTAGCTTGATCTCATGGAGTGATACTACAATTCAATCTCCATGGGGATTTCTAGCACAAAGAAACACAAATGTGACTAATTCATAACCAAACTTGTTAAATCCACCTAGGAAGGGCTATCACAAGGAATGTAAAAATGCATCAAGTCACATACAAGCTATAAACACATAGTATGTTCAACTTTTATCAAATACTGATGTTTTACATCTTTCAAGAACCCATCAAGACTCAATCTCTTAAAGTGTACACCATAAAGGGTGCATTGGGAAAGAGGTGGGTAGACCTTTGTTATTTTTCAAGATTTTTGTCCCTTATTACCACATTATTACCAATCTAAATATCTCTTAAAATCATTCCCTAATCTATTACTCCTCCCTTGCACACTCCTCCAGTATTTTTCCTCTTCCCATCCCTCTTTTCCTCACCTTGATCCCCTTTCACTAGTTGATTGTACTAGGTCAACCCTGTATAGTTTTTAGATATTGATTACTATCTAAGGTTGACTAGGTTGACCCTATACTATTTAGGGGTATTTTTCATTATGAGCTTTGTTATCGCTCTAGCTGACCTAACTTGGGATGTAGTGAATTATCTCCCAAAAACATACAAGGTCGATTGGGTTGACCCTGTATAACTGACATATTCATGAGGATTTAGGGTGAGGTCTGCCTATAAATACAAGAACATTTTGTCATTATTTCAATATGAAATCAAGAGTTATTATTTTCTCATGCTTCTTTACAATCTGCTCTTCCACCATTCTACTTGAAGAGTCTTAGCTTAGGGTTTTTTCTTGGAAAATCTAGTCTTGTGGATAAGTTTTGGATGTTTTGGCCTTTCTTAGTTATCTTTATAAATAACACTAACCTCTTGTGAAGACCCATTGGCCAAGGGAAATATTGAGTATCGATGGGTTCATATTCAGGTAAGTATATTCTAAATTTATTCTCCTCTCTTTAGTAGATAAAATTAGCATAAGTATTGGCTCGAATAATATTATTATTCATTTTCCATGTATTAGGGTCTTACTCGTACCTAGCTTAATTCAAAGTCTCTTAGACATGTTTTGATTACTTCACTAATCCCTCATATTGTGCCACAAGCTTTGGTGTGCACTAGATTAGATTTACTTTCTTATTTATTAGAATAGAGTGAACATTAAAGCTTGGACTTTTTTAGGGTTGTTGCATGATTGTGTTGTACTATAGGCTTTATAACCCTTCCTAGCATGGTTTATTATGACAAGTGATCCCATAATCAGGTCTATCAGATCCCCATCTTAGTCATACTCCTGCTTAAAAAATAAATTTCCAATCAGAAGTGTAGATATGCTCTATCTTCTCCGAGCTAAGATTGATTTAAAGATATGATGCATTTATGATTACATACATTCTAGTGAACCTGATGTGAACTAACCCTTGCATAATTTGTTCATATTATTTCATTTATTTCATTCTTTCATAATTATTTTTATCATAAATTATCCATACTTAATTGACTCTATCAACTCAGTATCTAACTTTTGTGTGCCAATTTTTAGGTACAATCTATTGGATCGACCCTGTCAACCCATTATAGGTTTTTATCTTTTCAAACATCTAGTCCAGACTACTAGGTCAACCCATTCAACCCTATACATTTTTAGACATCAGGTTTATCATACTAGGTCGACCTAGCTAACCCTATATATTTTAGGCACTTAGTAGAAAGTTTCTATAAATCTTGATCGACCCAATCAACCCAGTCAGTAGAGATTTCAAACATATATCAAGGTTTTTGAACAAAAATATTCATTCTCTACATATCTGATCCACCAAAGTTGCTTTATATCTCTCTTTGTCTCTTTCTTTATTATCTTTCCTATCATAGTTTGTAGTCTTTAAAACTACCCTTGCATAGTCAACTAGATCGACCATGCCAACCCAGTTTTATGTTTTGTGTGTTGAGTAGAACTGGGTCGACTCTACCAACCCTATTCATTTTTATACCTTACTTCCACAGTATAGGTTTGACCCTATCAACCCTGTTCTATATTTTATGCATACACTATTGACCATATTAACATTGTACCTTGTTTCAAAGTTAGAATTAACCTTATATGCTAGTAATTATCTCACACTTTCTTTTTTTGTTGCTTGCATGATTAGAATAGATCACATAGATTAATTACATGGTTTTTATATAATTGCTTAGTTTTAATATTTTCTATTTTATGCACATACAGCCAAATCACAAAATATAAACAAGCATTTTAACATTTGTCTACCCAAGGCCAACCTACTTGAATTTCATAACCAAGGGGGAAGCTGACTTGATACTCTCGTCAAGTATAAAACATGGTTAATGGTATATTCAGGCTAAGCACACAACACCCTTATTATTATGGTGTGTGAAGTGAGTGGGTAGCCCCCAATACCAAGCCTATATCAATACCAATATAGTCCCTTTCAATCCAAATTACCTAAACCATCCTTAGATTTCCATTCTAGTTTCTTGCTTACAACCAACTTTCCATCACATTTAAAATCATATCTTAATAATCTAATTATCATTTAGGTTGACCAATTAGTTATCTCTTTGCTTTTCAAGTTGATTTCTTGATCTTTTATCAAATGTATTTTGTATTGTAAAAACTTGCATTAGCCAGTGTTGGTACAAGGTTTTGTGTTATGTGCTTCAATTAGATTGTCCAATGTTAATCCAATTGACTATTTGTTTTCTTTTTTACTATTTATTTTTAAAATTTCTTGCAAAATTTATCTTTTTTCATTTCACAACCTATTATAGGCTTCTTAATTTTCCCTATCTATTGTACTGGGTTGACCTAGTTGACTCTATATCTTTTTCAACCCCTATTCACTATACTAGATTGACCTAGTCGATTCTATACTATTTACAGACTCTACTTTTTCCTTTTCTAGCCTATGTTCACTGTATTAGATTGACCTAGTCGACCTCTTACTATTTTTAGACCTTGTTTTTTATGCTAGGTTTACCTAGTCAACCTTGTATTGCTTTCTACCTTCCCTATCTATCAATCTATTCCCCATTTCTCCTTCTTTGCATTCTATTCATTCCTCTTCAATCATGATGAAGTATCTTCTCAGAATCTTCTTGGAGAGATTGAATCCATTTAGATACTATATGGGATGTTTGTTTCTCCCTCTCTTTTCCTGCTAATAACATCATCACTCTTGGGGCACCTCTTCTCCTTCTTCATCTCTAAACTAAAATATGGTGCAAATAACATCTCAAGATGAAGTTGATGGATCTAATCCTTTCTACACTTGCCAATAAAATTCTCATATTCAAAATATTCAAACTAATGTGGGAGAATTGATACAATTTTAGTTAACAATCCCACTAATAATCCTTCTCTTAGTAATCTTCCCCTTAACACCAATTTGGGGAGTGATCCTACCAACACCAACCCACCTCCTAATATAACTCAACTTTTAGCCCAATTTATCCAACAAATGAACATAATGAAATTTTTTGATACCAACCAAATGATGCAATTTCAACATCTAATCAATGTGGCTAATCAACCTCTAACTATGCATCCTCAAGATAATCCCAATTTCATTCCTCCACCTCTTCAAGATGCCTTATGTAATGGTATTAATCAACCAATAATGAATAAAAAGATGATTCAAACCATTCAAAATGATCCTTTAACTTCTTTCATTATGTCCATTGATATTGGTAACACATCAAACTATCAAATATGATGGGACTAAAGACCCTACCTCATTTTTCAAAGCCTTTGGTAACCTTTATAAAGAGTGGATCCAAACTAATACCTTTGACACAAGTAAAATATTAGTGAAAACCTTCACTGGTGATGTATTATAATGGTATAATCAACTTCCCCAACATTATAATTGGCAACTTGAAAATTTGATTAATTCTTTGGTTAAAGAGTTTCAACACAGTGATCTTCTCACAAATTTTTTTAGCCACTTCATTAATTCTAAGCAATCTCCCATTGAATCAACTCATGACTTTATCAAAATATGGAAATATTTATCTCATAAAGGAGACCATAACATGACTGATGATAACTTATTCAAACTCTTTATCATCACTTTGATTCCCACTCTTCAATATAAGGTTCATACCTTTGCTCCCCAAACAGTTAATTAAGGTCTTGACCAAGCTAAACATCAAGACTTTCTTATGAATCAATTCAAACATAATCCTAAACTTATTAAAGGATATTTCCAAACATTTAATGATATCACTAGTAATACTCCACAAAGCAAACTAGGAGTTGCCAGAATTGATATTCCATTACCTTCTCATACACCTCTTTCAGTTCAACAAATGAAACAAATTTTTCCACCATCAAAACCTTTAATCTATCCCAATGCTCCTCCTAAGTGGTATGACCCTAGTCTATTTTTTTTGCTCCATGTTGACATTGTGCATTCTCATTAATCTTATGGAGGTCTCACTAGATTTGTTGTCTCCTATATGCTTGGTGATTCATTCAATCATAAAGCTATGATCAATCTTCATCATTAAGAATACACCATTGCTTTTCAAATTTGACAAACTTCTAAAGCTTCTACTTCAAATAACCAAAAAATTCTTCCAATAATCAATAAAATATGAAGGGTTTTTGTGCCATTGATGTCTATTATGACCAATATTTTAAAATAAAAAATATTTCAAGACTTCTAAGGTCAATTATCTTCATAAATTGTCTCACAAAGATCCCTTTACCAAGCCTAATAAGTCATCTTTGGAGGAACAACATCTTAAATATACTACCACTACTAATGTTGCTTCAAAAGCCTAAGAGGAACCATCTCCTCCTTCCTATCCTCCAGGTTCATCTATTCTTCCAAAGTGTATTTTACCTTCTAAACCTCATGGTAGTTTTTCTAAGTCTCATTGGAAGTTTCTTGAAGAACTCAACACTATGCCTTGTAAGATTTCACTTATGGAGTTGGTTCGCACTTCACCCTATCATTATAAGTTATTTATGTAACAAATCCAAGAAATTGAAGATCAATATTTCATAGATGAATAAAAACATTCTATTTAATCTCAACCTACCAATGTAAATACCATTGAATCTATGTGTCCTTATTCCAAGCCCTCTATTGAATTCCTTTAAGAGGACATGATCAATGATGAAATTATTTTTCATTTTGATGATCCACCACTTTTTATTAAATTAGCCATTAATACCACTCTTATAAATATATTTCTAGTTGATGAAGGTTGTGGTATTAATGTAACATCTTTATGGTGCATCCAACAACTCGACTATAACAAGGATCATCTCAAGCAAACATGTCTTACTTGTCATGGTTTTGATAAGACTAACCAAAATCCACTCGATTGTATTTGGATTCCATTAACCATTGGACCTAAAACTATTTAAACCAAGCTTATGGTCCTTGATCTTCCTTTATCTTATAACATAATCCTTAGTCATCTATAGACTCATCGAATGAGGGCCATTGATTCTTATAGTAGTCAATGTATTAAATTTTTACATAGTGGAAAATGTTATAAGCATGAATCTGATCTCAACCCATGGAGCATCCAACTTCCTAATCCTAAATCACAATATCATATTTCTATTATTCCTAAAATCAATAGTGTTCCTTTACCCGAGCTCATCAATATGAATCCTAATTTACAAATTACTCTTGTGAATTTTGATGATGAGGATCCCAATGATTTACAACATACTTGAAATACTACCAAGTTACCTCCCTACATTTCATAATGGCTTCTTCCTTCTCTATTACCTAGGGATCATATTGTTCCTCTTGTTGATGAAATTATTGATTTCCCCCCTTCATGCACTACTCAGGAGCCTTCTTTACCTAAATATTCCTTCACTTGCAATGATTTTTGAGTGGCCAAATTATTTTAAGATCCTCTCATCATGTCTATTCACCCTCTAAAATTCCCCCTAATTCTCAAACATGTATAATTTATCCAACATATGATGATAATTATATCATGGCCCAAGCTCAATCTAGATACTTGGATGCCAAGCATTATCAAAAAACCTTAGCCCAAATTCATGCTTTTAATCATAAGTTTCATACCATTTCTATGGATCATACCTTTGATCCTGAGGGTTATGTGCCTACTACCAATGCTCATCTTATCAATACTCCTTAGGTATTAGAGGAAATTATACCATTTGAACCTCCAAAAGTTTCTATATCTCCTTTACCACCTATCAATCCAATCATTACATCTAATCCTTCTCCCATCATTAAACCCACTAATATTCCAACCCCTTCTGATCCATCTACTTCTTCCACTCCTAAAATTACACTAGATGCTAAGGCAACTGATGTTCATCAAATACTTTTTGAGTATGATCACCATGGAAATCAAATTCTGGATCTTGAAGCAGATGTCAAGTATTATAGTCCTCTTCCTACCTTGCCTAGTGAAAAATATATTCTTGAATTACTTTATACCTAAGAACCTCAACTTCCTCAACATCATCATAAACTTGGAAATTTTAAGATTAAAAATCCTTACTTCAATAACTTGTTGCTAGCATTGATCCTAAAAAAAATCTAATTTATGCCTTACCTAATGTACCATACCACTGTCAAGATAGAAATGACATGCGTATTAAATAAACCACTTGCATTGAATATGGTATTCCATATTGTCCTTGACTAATTACTATCTCTCATGAACTCTCACTTATTGAACATGATAATTTTAGCTTATTCTTTGACAAATATCTTAAGGCTTTCAGGTGGTCCTATGAAGACATGCCTGATATTGACCCTATCATTATGGTGCATATTATCATTACTTATCCTGATACCAAGCTTGTGTGTTAAAAATAAATAAAATTTATTCCCAAAATTTCCACTTTATGTCATAAAGAAATCATCAAATTAATTGATGTTAAATTTATTAAACTAGTGGATTATTTTGAATGGGTCTCTAACATTGTTCCTATTTAGAAGAAGGTCACTATGGTCATTCACATATGTATTTATTTACACAATCTTAATCTTGCTTGTCCTAAGGACAACTTCCATTTACCTTCAATAGATTCCATTGTTGATTCTATGACTGGTTACAAAATGTTATCTCTTATGGATGGCTTCTTAGGATACAATCAGATTCATATCACTCTTGAGGACTAACATAAGACTAATTTTACCATAGAATGGGGCACCTATTTGTATTTCAAAATTTCCTTAGACCTCAAAAATTCTAGAGCCACTTACCAACGAGTGATGACTCGCATCTTTCATGATATCATTCATAAAATTATTGAAATCTATGTGGATGATCTCATTGTTAAATCCAAAAATTATAAGAATCATCTTTCCAATCAATTTATCAAAAAATAATTTGCCTAAAATATTTTTTCATGCTTTCTATATACATCTATCTATCACTTTTCATAGGTTACTTACACAAGTCTTTCCCTCTGCAACAAGTTCTTTCCTTTCACAAACCTTTATTCCTCCCTTTTGGTCTTTTGGTTTCTTGATGTACCATAGTCCTCTTTATATTTTTTCATTTTCTCTTTTTGGCACCCCTTGGATTTTTCTTTTGTGATTTATTTATAAGACCATGGATAAGACCCAACATTCCTCAGAAAACTACCATCTTTTTTCTTACCTCACTTTATCTTTTACTTACTTGTTGGCACCACTTGGGTTTATATTTTATGAAGTTGTAGTGTAAGACTATTAATAGGAACTAAACCTCCTCATAAAATTACCATATTTTCATCTTTTTATGATTCTTGTTCTGAAACTTTACCTTTTTCTTCTTTTGTTAGATGGAATTTGTGCAAACAATCTATGTTAGCATGTTTTCCTCCATTTCCCTCATTCTTGTGATAAGGAATCACACTTTACTATCATTGTATCCCTTTTTTCCCTTTGTCACTTTTTTTTTTCAATTTGAAGCAATTTAAATTGTTCCATGTGTCATTCTTCTTGATCTCCCCTTTTATTTCACTCCATATTGGATCAAACATGGTCGAATTCAAGATATCACTTTTATTTCACCTAGATTTAGGAGACTCTTAGACCCCATGCTCTTGGAAGTTCTCTCTTAAAAAACTTATCCCAATTATTCAAATGAAGTTCATGTTTAGCAATCATGTTTGATTTTCCAAATCCATATGGAGGAGGAATAGAAAAAGACATCAAAAAATTTAAAATTCAAATCATTTGAATCAAAAGACAATGATAGCTAAAAGTTAATATACAAATCTCAAAAGTCAAATTCACACCAAAAGACATGATTACAAGCACATCTCATATTTTAAATAAAAGGTCAAACTCCACAATTTATCTCACATAGATCTGAGGTCCTTTAGGGTGTGGTAGGCATATAGATTGGAATAGGGGAATTCAACAAACCCTATGGTGCTACCTACTTTCTCACACAAGTACCCAATATTCACAGTAAACCAATGGCTCTGTAAGGGGTCCTGAGGAACAAGGAACACATTGTGGGAAGGAAGGTCTATTTTACTTTTCATGTATATAGCCTTCATGGGATGATCTATATACTTTATTTGTTGACCTCAGTTATTCAGAGTCCTTAAGGTTGAAAGTCTTCTTATTTTGAGAAACTTAATTTGAGTGTCTTGACTTCAATAAATATTTTCTCTACCTTGGTTTTTCCTTCATTCTCCCCTCCACCCATTTAATTTCCCCCCTTGATAGGAAAATTGTGGTTCCAAATCTATTTTCCGTTCTTCTTTAATTCCTTATTATTCATCTCTTAAAAACATGCTAGCACTACTTTGTTTCAATTTTATCTGTCTTTAGAGCAAAACAACATGTTTGAGAAACTATGGATTACTTTTTTTACACCATGGCTCTCACATTCATATACTTACTTTACTTTCCATTTTACCATTTGTCATTTTTTTACTATCTTGCTAGTATAGACACCTGAGTTTGTACCCTTTTTCCATTGTTGAGTGAGGTTGGCTTATTACTTCTCACTCATCAATGTTGCTTTCCCTTTTTATGCACATTTTTCCACTATTGAGTGAGATAAGGATTGTTACTACTCACTCATCATTGCTATTTTACCCTTTTGTTTCTTATTTTACCATTGATTTATCTTATTACCATCTTGTTTGACATGTATCCTTGGTTTGACTTTGTTGAGTTTGCCTTTCTTACTTAAGGATAGTTTGTTTGAGTTTTTTGGTCTTTAGTATCCTTGGATTTTTGGTTACCTACTTTACTCTTATTTTTTGATTTTTCATTTAGTTTTACATAGCATCTATCACCCCATCTTGGCAAATTTCCCAAGTACATCCCATTCTCATAGCACCAGTTATCTTGGCTTTTCTTGCATTTATTTGGTTTTGATCTTTAGTTTTTTATTCTTGGGTTTGTCAAAAGTAGTCTATATGCCCTCCATAATCAAAACTAATAACACATCAGATAACCATCCCATGATAAAAGGTAAGTCAAGGTATGCATTTTATTTGCTTTTCAATTATTTACCTTTTAGTCATCTACTTTCAGTTATTTTTTACTTTAAAATACTATAATTTTTTAGCATCAACATTATGTGTTCTTATGTACTTTCTTGAAGCACATCCCTTATTGTCCCTTAGTGACATGTGATGAGATTAAAGTGGGGCATATGTATACAAATAATATTTTCAAATTTTATCAAATACTGATGCTTTACATATTATAGGAACCCATCAAGATTCAATCTCTCTAAGTGCACACCCTAAGGGGTACACCAAGAAAGGGGTGAGTAGACATTTTGTGCTTCACATGATTATTATCCCTTATTAATACATTATTACCAATCCAACTAGCTCTTAAAATCATTCCCTAAGCTATTAATCATCCCTTGTACACTCATTTAGTCTTTTTCCTCTTTTCATCCCTCTTTTCCTCACCTTGATCCCCTTTCACCAGTTGATTGTACTAGGTTGATTGGGTCAACCCTATACAATTTTTAACTTATGATCACTATATAGGGCTTACTAGGTTAACCCTATACTATTTAGGGTGTCTTTCACTTGGAGTTTCATCAGCCCTTCGATCGACCTAGCTCAAGACCTAGTGATTTATCCCTCAAAAACATATAGGATCAACCAGGTTGACCCCATATAGCTGACATATTTAGAAGGATTTAGGTTGATATTTTATTATAAATACAAGATCATTTTTTCATTATTTCAATATGCAATCAAGATTTATTACTTGCTCACACTTCTTTACAATCTGATCATCCACCATTCTACTTGAGGAATATTAGCTTAGGGTTTCTACTTGGAGAATCTATTCTTGTGGATAAGTCTTGGATTTTTTTACCTTTCTTAGTTATCCTTACAAACTACAAAAACCTCTTGCGAAGTCCCATTGGTGAAGGGAGAGATTGATTCTCGATGGGTTCACATTCAGGTAAGTATATTCTAACTTTGTTCTCCTCCCTTTAGTAGATAGAATTAGCATAATTTTTGGCCCAAATAATATTAATCTTCATATTCCATGTATTAGGGTCTTAATCATACTTATCTTAATTGAGATTCTCTTATACATGTTTCAATTTCTTTACTAACCCCTCATATTGTGCTACAAGTTTTGGCATGCACTAGATTAGATTTACTTTATTGTTTATTAGAATAGAGTGAACATTAAACCTAGGACTCTTTTAGGTTTGTTGCATGAGTGTGTTAGATTGTAGGATTTGGAACCCTTCCTATCATGGTGTATTATGATAATTGATCCCATAATCATGTCTAACATATCCCCATCTTGGTCATGCTCCCTCTTAACAAATGTATTCCCAATCGAAATGTAGGTATGCTCCATCTTCTCTGAGCAAGGATTGATTTATAGACATGATAAATTTTCGATTGCATACAAAAGCTACTAAAGACATATAGGGATATGCTTTCAACCTTCTTTCTAAATAATTTTCAATAATACAGGGTCAAATGGGAGATTTCAATGCTAAGATTCAAAGCATAAAATATAGAGACATTCTATATAGGCACTATTTTATGCAAATGCATGAAAATAACACTTAAAATATTCATTAGGGTGTATTATTTGTAGGGTAGGATAGGGTATGATAGTTAGATAGTTATAAAAAAGGAGTGGTGTGTTGGTAGTTTTCAAACAATAGGGATTCTTTCAACATTCATGACATTATTCCTTTGCAAAAATGCATAAAACTTTTTCCTATTAAATTATTAAACCCAAGGTACCCTAAAGAGTTATTCAAAAACATATTTTCAAATCAAACTACAAAAAGTGGTTTATAATCTAAATCCAAGCCCAAAATAGCAACCAGTGATAAGCATCGAACCAAATATCTAATTATCAGAATTTAAAAAAAATATTATTGCACTTCATCAATAAGAAAGAGTAAGAACCACAAGCATTTTCATTAACTTTAAAAATAAACCTTACATACATCAATATTATAGAATGTTGCCATGGCAACAAGCATGGCGAGTTATCTCTTTGTTAGATAGGTGAGACATATTACAAATGCTCTCAAAGCTTGCTTATGGCTATACAACTGCAACCACCTTAGCAAGGGAGATAATACATACACATAGTAATAAATCCCAATTTTTTTGAAAGAGCCTAGACTTAGAGAAAAATAACAACCAACAAACCTAGAATAGAGGATAAGTCCTCTATTTATACATTTTTCACCACCTTTCAAAATTTGAGAATATGGGTAGCAATTTACAATATTAAAACATTGTAGTCAACACTTAAATTTTTGTCAAGATGCTCCCACCTATAAAATGGTCCTTGCCACACCTGAAATCTTCATCCCTTTGCATGAAAAATCATTGTTGTAACTGCCTCTACAAGCAATGATGAATATATACAACAAAACCTTTCATTTCTTGGATAGAAATGCATCTTACATGAGCTTTAAAGGAGAATATTTGCCTTTAGAGACAAATAATATCTTTGTCTTCTTGTGTAACTGCCTTGGACATGCCTTTGATCACACATTTGTAAATGTGAAATCTTTTTAAATAGTTGCCCTTCCTCTTATGCATGCTAAAGAACAACCTTGCCTTATAATGATGGCATTTGAACACCCCAAATGCATGGTTTCTTGAGAAATATTCTTGGAATTAGCCTGCCTTGAACTTGCAGACCTATAATATTTCTCCCATGGAGGTGTTTAAACAAGTAAAACAATTAAAAATGCAAAACTTATGTTATTTTTACCTTTTTGATTTTTGGCTCCAACTTGCTTTTCCACACTTTGCTTTTTTTCATAATTTTTACTTTTAGGGTTGCCTCCAAATTTTTTAATGCTTAAATGCATTAATTTTCACCTTTTATCCTTTTGGGGAAATTTTGGTCCCTTTTACAAATTTGAACTTTTCTTTGTTTCGGGAAAATCTGGGTCCCATTTATAATTTTGTAATTTTCTTTGCATTGGAGAAATCCAAAACTCAACTGTAGTTTTGAAATTTTGAAATTTCAAAATTTCAATTCACATTTGTAGTTCCCCTGAAAAGTTCCCTTAAGGAAATGGGAACTCCAACCGCAATTTACAATTTGAAAATTGTAATTTATAGTTACAATTCCCCTCAAAAGTTCCCTCAGGGAAATGAGAACTCCAACTTAAATTTTCAATTTGCAAATTTGTAAATTATAATTTGTAGTTGTAATTCCCCTAAAAAGTTACCTTAGGTAAATGGGAACTCCAACTATAATTTATAATTTGTAAAATTGAAAAATTTAAATTGACCTTGAAAGTTCCCTCTTGCACTAGGACCTCATGTTGATCAGTGTTGAATGGTGGGTTTAGGAGATCCAAGTGAAATTTTAATTTTCATATTTGAAAAATTTTAGAATTAATTCCTCCTCAAATTATCCCTAAATCTCCACTTGAGTTGACTTTCTCCACTTGATTTGATCAACAGGATTGGAAGAGTTGACCATAATTTATAACTTGCATTTTTAAGACTTGCATTTTATAAGTTGCATCTCCCACTAAAATCTCTCAGGGACTTTAGAGTCTCATCTATAATTTTTTGAAATTTACAATTTATTTATTTTCACCTAACTCCATAAAAATCTAATTCATTATAATACCCTATAGGATATTTTTATAGAAACCAACACTTTTTCTAGCCATTATTTGAAACAACCACTCCATCTCAAACACTTATTTAGAATACCCTAAATCTTGAGAATACTTATGCATTATCAATTTAAAATCACTTCTAAATATTGCATATGATTCCTAAATATCTATAATAGTTTTAGTTAACATGTACATGTTTGTCGATATCATCCCAAGTTACTGCAAAATAATATCTTGTTTTACACTATGTCAAGGGAACATTAAACAAAGTCTCTATCATCTCTACCAAAACCATCTTTGGTTTGAGATGTATAAAATTTAAAGGGATCAATGATTGTGACTTCATTCTCATTAATTTAAAAATATAATTGTGCCATGTGTATGTTGGAAGATGTAGAAGCTTCTCCCACATATGCATTGGGAACTTCTATGTAAGATATAGGAAGGTTATCTACTAAAATTTCTAATAGTTTGGTACTAGCATTTGTGATAGGTCCAAATGTAACCCTATTTAATTCTTGTTATATCTCCATTTGATTACTTTCCATGGGAAACTTGACACTAATATCCTTTATAGACATATGAATTTCACATATGCAATATTTATTTATTTCCATGGGCCTTTCCTAATCCATGTTTTCACTATTACAATGAAAAATAACTTCTCTTTTGATGTGTGGCTCTATCTTGCTCTGATCCACAAAAGATTGGCATTACTAAGGCACATGGTCTAAATGGAAGTCTGTTGAGATGGAAGAGCATAAAGCATCTGAATCCTATGAGAACATAGAAGTTCTTGATGTTGCCATGAAATAAATTAAAAGGCTTGAGTGCTCATTCCTAGGAAAAAATGAACCCTGAGAAGAACACAAAACTTTTTATTGAGCAGGAAACTCTAGATCAGGAAATAGAGAAGAGGATTTTGATCAAGAAAACCCTGATCTTGGTGATAGAAGATTGCCTATAGGAATTCTTGGATAAATATGTTAAGATGATTGAAGATCATTTGTTGCACCATAAATTGAGGATATAAATGCAAATGAATAAAAAGTTAACCCATTTTCTTGGTTGGTGACTTTTGTAATTGATGAAGATTCTATTAGGTGCGTAAAAGGTACTTTTAGTGATTAAGGATTAAAATTTTGACCCAACTCAGGTGGTAGTGTAACTGGAGTAGTGGAAGGTTGACTGATAAGAGTGGAAAAAATAGGAGGTAAAAGTAATTGAGTCTCATGTGCATATGCTCCAGTTTCAAACATGCTCGAAATTGTTCTACATGTGAACAAGTGTACTAGATATATAAGAAATAGATAAAAACCTAGCTAGTGATGGTAAAGTAGATTATTATGAACCTGTGATATCTCTTCTATTTAATTTGTTAGTTTAGCAGTTTCTATGGATGCATATGCTTTGTAAGTTGTCTCATGATAATTTTGTTTTATCCCACATTCATAGGAAGTAGTAGTTGCTTAGATTAGAATTCATATATAAGTGTTGAGGCCATTTAAGGCATCCAAAAAATTATTATATTGAGATTTATCAAAGGAGGTTTCCCCCTCGAAGTGGTCTATGATCAATTTAATCTTTTCAAGTGTTATTTTAGATTTAATTTATGCATTTTTATTAATTATTATAGGAGGATCCTTTCATCTAGTATCAAAGTGCTTTTCAGGGCCAATTTTTTTTTTTTAGAAAGTCTTCACTCTATTTTTCTACATAATACTTTTTCAAAAGTAACTATGTTCTACTGCATAATTTATTTTAGTATTTTCATGTAACACAATAATCTATTTTAGATCAGGGTAAAAACATGACCGCATAACTATGGGAAGTGCTTGGGTGAAAGACATAAAACTCATTGTGAGGAGTACCACATGAACCCCAAAGTAGCTGGCCAATTGAGAGGACCTACTAAGAAAATGGGCAATGGCCCCTTCTTGATTAAGTAGTTCCCATCCATGAGGAAAACCAAGAGCTATCGCAAAGAGATAAATCTGTGGCCAAATTTTTTGGAGAGTGGTAGTCACTTAGATGGCATTGGTGGTTAGAGTGAAAATTTTAAAACCCTTAGGCATCCATTGAAACTTGGGGCCCATTTCTATCAATTTTCAAATATTTCTAGTAGAATCAAAATAATCAATCAGTAGAGTATTTATAGACTATCAGAGGACTTGTAAGTAGATATTTGACAGAACCTAGACTACATAAACTATCCACAGTCTCAGTAGACTTCTAGAGGACTTATCACCAGATAGAAGACTATTTTTTTTTTGCAATATCTTTCCATATTTAGCCCCATTTATCCTCAAACTTTATCCAAACACTTAAAATTTCATTCCTTAATTTTCTTCCTTGAGGTCCCATATCCCAATTCCACTCCTAATTCTCACAAATTACAATTTTCTTTTTTTCAAGTTTTACCATAATTTATATTTTTGTCCATTGGCCTTAAAAATTTTCCATTGTGTTCATCATTTCTTTATAATCCTTTGTCTCTTTTTGACCAATTTTCTAGTTTTTTCATTTTCACTCAAAAAATTACCCTTATCTTCATTAATCATACTCCCACTATGCAAAAAATTTATTAAAATCCCCTTTACCCCTTCCATTTTCATCAAAATTCAAAACCTTCCTTACTAAACATGTCTTAACTCTATTTTTCCTATCCACTACAAAAATAAAAACTATTATTTGAGTCATGGTAGTAACCTGAATGGGAGCAAAAAACATGGAGGATGAAATTGCTGCCCTCAAGTCCCATATCAAAGATCTTGATGAAAAAATTCTTAGCCTCATTCTTTAACATACCACTATGAACAACAGATGACATCTAGAGTCTTCTTCAGACAGTGCATTTTCTTCTTTTAGCAATTATCATGGGCCAAAGCTTAATTTTTCTCGATTCAAAGTTACAGATCCAACTAGATGGATTTATTAGGTAGAACAATATTTTAGTTTGCATAATACTTTTGATGCCAACAAGGTTCCCCTTGCATCCTTTCACTTAGAACTTAAAGCTCTTCAATGTTATCATTGGTATACCAAGGTTGATGATGAACCCATATGGGCCAATTTTTGCACTCTCATTTTGTAACAGTTTGGCCCTACTACTTTTGATGACTTCACTAGAGTACTCACTAAAATTTTCCAAATAAGAATAGTGAGAGAATATCAAACCAAATTTGAAAAACTAGCCAATCACATAGAGGAATTATCTGATGAATTCTTTAAGATTTGCTTTGTCAGTGGATTAAAAAATGTAATTTGATCTAAGGTCAAAATGTTTTGACCTAAGATAATGATGGAAGCCTTAAGGTTGGCTAAGTTGGTAGAGGATAAGATCATAGCTTAACAGTGATTTAAATCAAATTTTGTTCTATTCAAAAATATAGCTTCATAATGCTCTCGAATGATGCCAACCCCTAGAACCACTCCTATCAAGTGTTTGACTAAAGCAGAGATGCAAGACCATAGATAAAAAGGACTATGTTATAACTGTGATGATAAATTCACTCAAGGACATCAATGTGTCGAGCAAAATCTCTACCTATTGCATGTGAACTCTCCACCTGAACCTAAAGAGTGGGAAGATGTTCAAAATATAATAGATGATCCAGAAGAAGCTCAACGATTTGTGGAACCTGCTTCTCAAGAAGACCAAATAGAGATCTCTCTTTATGCCTTAGCCAAAGTCACCACCCCATAAACCATGTGGGTCAAGGGTTACTTGAATAATCTCCCTCTCACAATAATCATTGATTTAGGTATCACTCATAACTTCATTGACCCTTGGATTGCCAAACATGATGATTATTTTATCCATCCTTGCTCCAACTTTGAAGTCATGATTGATAATGGGGGCACATTACCTTGTAAATGGAAGTGTCACAATATGCATATCTCTATTAGAGATTATAATTTTCACTCCAAATTGTTTGCCTTACCCTTAGGTAGATGTGATGTTGTTTTGGGAGCCCAGTGGTTATACACACTTGGACCTATCTCATGGGATTTTGTTGAAATTTGAATGCAATTTTTAGATAATGGGAAAAATAGACATTTAAAGGATTATAACCCAAATCTCTTAGCATCCTAGGTTCACATCATATGGAAAATCTTCTTAAGAATAATTCACATAATGTCATTATTCAACTCCATTCCATTCAAATGCAACCATCCACAGTCTCCACTACTCTTGACCTACAAACCATTCTACAAAGGAATGCATGTGTCTTTGCCAAACCAATGGGATTTCCACCTTCATGGCTAAAGGACTACCATATTTAGCTCTTTTCAAGAAGCATTCCTCCCAACATCAGGCTTTATCGCTACCCATTTTAGCAAAAGATTGAGATTGAGATGCTCATTTGAGAACTAATATAGCAAGGCATTATTCACCTCAGTACTAGCCCATATTCTTCCCAATTTTCCTTATTAGGAAAAAAGATGGGTCATGGCATCTCTGAATTGATTTTTGTGCACTTAATCACCTCACAATCAAGGAAAAGTTGTCAATCCCTTTTATTGATGAGCTTCATGGCACTCATTTTTATTCCAAAGTAGATCTCTGCTCTGGATATCACCAAATCCAACTTCATGAGGATGATATCCCTAAGGTAGCTTTTCATACACATGATGGCCACTATGAGTTCTTGGTCATGCCCTTTGTTCTCACTAATGTTTCTTCAACATTCCAATCATTTATTAATAAAATATTATGGCCCTACCTATAGAAATTCATTTTGGTCTTCTTCGATGATATCCTCATCTATAGTAAAACATGGTTTGAGCATCTCCAATATCTAGAGCTCACACTTCAATTTCTCTTTGACCATCATCTTTGTACAAAATATTCCAAATGTACTTTTGGCCAGGATGAAGTGGAGTATCTTGGGCATATTATTTCAGCCTTAGGGGTTTAGGTGGATCCTAAAAAAATAGCTACTATGACAAATTGGCCACATCCTCAGATGCTCAAGAGTCTCTATGGTTTTTTGGGGCTCACTAGATACTATCTCAAGTTTGTCAAGTATTATGCGAAGATTGTAGCTCCATTGACAACTAGGTTGAAAAAGGATGATTTTACTTGGACATAAGCTATTAAGTGTATATTTGAAGCATTGAGAAAAGCTATGTGTACTACATCTATTCTAGCTATGTCAAATTTTGCTAAGACCTTCACTATCAAGAGTGATGCTTGTGGCAATGGACTGGGTGTTGTTTTCCTCCAAGAATGATGTCCCATTGCATTCAATAGAAAATCTATTTTTGGCAATAATTTAGTTCTCTTTAATTATGAGAAGGAAATGATGGTCATTTTACATGTAGTATAGAATTGCTGGCCACACCTATTGGGTAATCATTTTTGCATCAAAACTAATCATCAAAGTCTAAATTATTTCTTAGAACAATGGGTATTTTCTCCATCATAATAGAAATGGGTCAACAAACTCATGGGTTATGACTATGAAATAACTTACAAGAAGGGTAAAGATAATATTGTGGTTGATGCTCTATCTCATACATTTGTGGATCAAGATTCCCTTTCAGTTGTTTCCATTCCTATTCTGCATTGGTTGGAAACTATACATTAAGGGTATGTAAATGACTCCTCATTATGTCAAATCATTCAACAATTAGTCACTAACCCCTCAGTTGTAACACATTATTCCTTGGATGGTGCTTTTTTATGATACAAGGGTCGTTTGGTGCTTCCCCAAAGCATAGATCTATAGCAAGATGTATTATATTAACACCATGCTTCTCCCTCTATAAGGTACTCAAGGTTTCTCAAAACTTATAAGCAGGCATGATGAAACTTCTTTTGGAAGGGAATGAAAAATTCAATTCAATAGATGGTGGCTAAATGTGATAACTGCCAACACAAAAAGGGTGAAGCAACACTCATCCCTAGGTTGATCAAACCCTTGCCCATTCCTACCAAGATTTGGATTGATATTTCTATGGATTTCATTAAGGGGCTCCTTAAATCTAGAGGGAAAATGGTGATCTTGGTTTTGGTTGATCACCTCTCCAAAAATAGTCATTTTTATGTTCTCAGCCACCCCTATACTACCTCCACATTTGCACAAATGTTTTTACACCAAATTTTCTATCTTCATGGCATTCCTTCATCCATTCTCTCGGATCATGATGCAAAATTCACCAACCATTTTTGGATAGAACTATTATGATGAACTGGCACTTAGTTGAAGATGAGTTCTAGGTATCATCCACAAATGGATGACCATACTAAAATTGTTAACAAATGTTTGGAAACTTTCCTTTGTTGCTTCACCTTAGAATAACAACAACAGTGGGAAAAGTTGCTTCCTCTCACTGAATGGTGGTATAATACCTCCTATCACACTTAAAAAAAAAAAAGACTCCATATGAAGAAGTCTATGGTCAAGCACCACCAATGCTCCTTCCATACAACCCCAATATTTCATCAGTTTAAGTGGTTGACACAATCCTACAAACCCAAGATTAGATCCTTAGTACCCTATGAGTAAATATTCATATGGCATAAAATTGAATGAAATAATAGATAGATTAGCACCATTCTAATTTCACTTTTCAAGTAGGTGATATGGTTTTTCTTCACTTATAGCCCTATAAGCAATCTTCCCTAAAACTCAAAGGGCATCATAAGCTATCACTCAAGTTCTATGGGCCCTATAAGGTTTTTTAGAAGATTAGGTCAGTTTCTTATAAGTTAGAGCTCCCACCTTCTTCCAGAGTTCACCGCGTATTTCATATCTCTTGTCTAAATAAAGTTCTTGACACAAACACAAGAGTGTAGACTATTTTACCCAAACTTGATAATAAAGGATCCATTCTTATGGAGCTGAAGGCAATCTTGGATAGGTGCACATGCCAACTTTACTCCTATTCCATCACCGGGTTTTAATTTAGTAGCACAAAATGAAACCAAAGGATGTAACATGGGAACCACTATTTCATATTCAACACCAATTCCCACATCTGAAGCTTTGAGTACAAATTTTTTTCTAAGAGGGAGGGGATGTTATGAACCCATGATATTTCTTCTCTTTACTTTGTTAGTCTAGTCATTTTTATGGATGCATATGCTTTGTAAGTTATCTCGTGAGCATTTTGTTTTATCCCAAATTCATTGAAGTAGTAGTTACAAAGATTATAATTCATATAGAAGTAAGTGTTGAGGCCATTGAAGGCATTCATGAAATTATTATATTGATCTTGCTCAAAGGAGGTTGCCCCCTCAAAGTGGTTTGCAATCAATTAAATATTTTCAAGTGTTCTTTCAGATTCAATTCATGTTGTTAATTCCTATTATTTGTGTATTTTTATTAATGTTGCATGAGGATCCTCTCATAGATGAATTGCCAAAATTCACGAACAAAGATGGTGAAGATGAAAGTGCCAATATTGATGTAGATAAATTTGTAGATTGATAAGCACCACTTGCTTATTGAGCTCTAATTTTTAGAGTTTTTACTGCATTTCATTCTTTGCATATAGTCTTCAAGGCTCTTTACTTGGTCAGGTCATGCCAAATGGATTTTAATAATGGGTTCTAGGTTAAAATACATTCCAAAAATTTAACACATATATGCTAATTCATTACAAAATCCATGAGCAACATTATCTTTCACACTACACAAAAATTTCATCCAAGTCCAAAAGTTAATTATTCCTCCATTCACTAAAAAAGGCCCATAATTGACCACTTATCCAATGAAAATGAGCCTAAAAGGACCAATCAAGTGTTAAAACTAAATAATTTATTCCAGACTTCTGACAAACCTTTTTATAAACAACACAATATTATTTGTCATTGTTAAACCATTTGAATCCATACCTCCTTCCATAAAAGAGCTTCATGACTCATCCACATTCATGTATTTTGAACTGTATTTATGTTGGGGACATGTCTCAAATGATTTTTTTATTGAAACAAGTTTTTCAATGTATCTATAGCACTCTTAAAACTTAAAACATTGTAAAGTCATGTGTTTAAATAAATTGACTCCACAAATTCACAAAGATGATACATTGCTTCCTTAAATAGATCGACAACTTTAGATTCTTTAATACAAGATGTTGTGAGGTTAGAAATAAGTTCTACAAAAAAAAGACAATAGTAAGGAGTCTTATCATGGTTCCAATGCTTCATTTTTCCAACTAGGCAGAGAGGTCATACGTAACTTCTAGGTGTCAACTTCCTTGAAACACACTTTCTTATAGATGGATCTCCTATAACAGATATGCCTTATGCATGTCTTTTATGATAACTAGTTAGACATTTGACCTTATCTCTCACCCACTGACTATTTCATACCTATTCTTTTTCTCTATGAGATCCAAAAGTCTAACCATAATTTACAATTTAGTCAATTTGCTAAATTTCACTTAAGCTCCCCTTTTCTATTGTTCTTTGTATTTTGATATCCTAACATCCAAAAATAAATTATACTTTGTCAAATTACATATTGTGTTTTGACTTCCCTTCTCTGCCAACCTTCCTTTATTACTTGGTCAAACTTCAGTCAACAATAAAATCTCTGCTAGGTTCCTTTCATGTGGTGTGTTGTGGGTTCCAGAGAATGGTAAACAATTCACAATTTGGAATTTAGAAAATTTCATTTGGTCATGTACATTTCCCATAAAAATCCTTGTGAACTTTCTTTACCCTTTTTTTGATTTCTAAAATTTATTTTGGCCACTCAAATCCCTGATAGAACTCTTAGATGCATTTGCACTTTCCCCTCAATCAAAATTGCAATCAATGCTAGAATTTATGCCAACTACCATGTATCCCTCTTTATAAATTTTTTATTTATTTCTATCTTCCACATTTTTAGGTTTTCATTGACATGGTTGAGTGTCTCCTCTTATCCATGTAAGTATGCACCTTTCTATAGTTTTTGATTCCCATCTGCATTTTAAAACATGATCTTTTTCTGATTACTCTATTGGCTCTCTTTGGCGCTACGTAGGCTTAAGGTCCCCCCATGTGGGTTGCTTGCATAAAGACATTTTGAAAACCTTCGCCTTTTTCATTTACTACCTCTTCTTAGGGGCTCTAGGGGTTCATGAAGAAATTTTGAGTTGCATTTTTAATAAGTGTTTTTGACAACTTGTTTTCCCCACTAAAAATCCCCACAAACCTTCACCACCCCAAACGTAATTTGTATTTGACCCTTTGAAATTTTGATGGAACATTGGACACACTTTTGAAAGTTACAAATAAAACTTGTTTCTCCTGCCAAGAATTTTATCATTTCTCATGCCTTTTATTTTACACTGTGTAATCCTTTTAAAACACAAATAATTAATTGTTAGCCAAAATCAAGACTTGACAAGGTTCACACAACACAAACATGAGAATGAAGTTTTTAATGACTATAGAAACAAATATTTGGATGAATTGAGGTGAAAATTGGACCTCTTGACTTTAGGTAAAAACTTGCAGATAGGAAGCAAACTAGATAATTTAGGCATCTAAATTCAACAAGGGCACAATTGTTTAGTGCAATTTTGGGCACTAATAATTAGTATGAATTCATTATTTGAACAACACATTAAAAAATATAGGAGTTTGCTGATAGTGTCATGTGATAATGAGACAACTAATTACTCAACAGGGTTCCAATAATGAGGCAATGTCAGGTACCTTGTAAAATTTAATAAAAATAAATACACTTTCATTACATTGAAACCAAATTATTATGTAGAACATAAAAAATCTTTCAATTTAAAAAAAAATGTGCCAAAAAATGGAGTTGGGATGAAGTAGAAAAACCCCTAGAAAATCCATGGTAGAGTCACAAAACTATTTAAAATTTTGACAAAGGTTGTAAGATTTTTAAAAAGGTTTCCTACATAAGGAACGTGGCACAAATCATAATTTCACTAGACTTTCTCTCAATAAAAAAGTTTGCAAAAATAATTAAATAAATAAAAATGGCACATGAAATAGAGTTCCTAGTGAAAACAATGAAACTCTAGAACTTTTATTTTAAAAAGGGTTGCATAAGGCAATCATGGAGATAATTTTTTTTGTGAGGGGCTTAGTTTCCTACCACATTGGACCCATCCTCCAATAATAAAATAGACATAATAAGAAAATAACTCCACTAGGTCTCTCATGAACTAAAAAGTGGGTCATCTACGATAACATTGACACAATTTGTAAATAATTACCTCCTTTAAAAATCATTTTCTATTACAATAAAATTCCTAATTTTATATGTAGTAGACTAAAAAATAGCTTTAGGGGAGGGGGTTGAACTTGCAAGCTCCCCCAAGTGCAATGATTTAACAAAATAAATCTAGCTGCCATACACATTGACAATATCAATTGTTATATTAATAAAATTAGTTTTTATAAACAAACAAAACACATAATTTTAAAATAAATACACCTAGGGGTTTTGGTTTAAAAATAGGGTGGTGCATTCATGTAGGGTGGAAAAAATTAAAAAAATGCGGCTTAGTGGGTGGTGGATGCAAACATTGAGCAATGCACATTTACAAAAAATCAATTATACTCATATAATACAAATGTCAAACTAATAACAATACTTGTTAGAGTATGGGTTTATTATTTTCCCATATTTGTTTATTATTGGATTTCCACCCCCTCGCCACTCAAACAACTGCTCCCCCCCCCTCACCCCTCACTTGGAGTTTTCCTACTTTCATGGACAAGCTTGCTTAGGTGTACTTAGAGATATAGTTTGACTAGAGAAATATGAAGTAATTAATTTGATCAATTATTCCAGGTATGGGAGTTACTCTTTTATTCTTGGCTCTTTCATCAATTTTCATGTATCTTTTTAGGGAGGAGTTACACATGAACTCCCATATATTTACATCTCACATTTTTGATATTTTATATTAGAATATTTAGATTTGGTTCTTATTTTAATTTTTGTAATATTCTTGTGTATGTGATTTCATTTTGATTGTAGCTATTGTGTTGAATACTAGCTTGTGTTATGCCTATCATAAACCCATGCACTCACTTTATTTGAAGATCCTAGTATCCACTTTGATAATGCCCAACTAAAATGGATCAATTTTAATTAGATAACACCAAAGTTGATACAAGTGGGAGATCTTACTGATGCAGGAGCATCTACAATGGCTACCTGAAGACATGGTCATTATTAAATTCGAATTTCAAATTATTGTATTTTCCCTCCAAATTGTGTTAGATTTCAAAATTTCACCTTGAGAGTAAATGTAATTGTCAAAATTGAAAAGTGAAAGGGTAAAAAAAAGTGATTGTTGGGCTGTTGAGGAAATAAGGGAGAAATGGTTGAAACTATTTTCAACCTTAGTATATTGTTAAAGATTAAAAACAATATTTTGTTTTGCCTTAAGCCCAAATTGGATGTAGAAGTTAGAGGGGAGATTCTTGAAAAGGGAAAAAGAAAAATTCATTGAGAGAGGATGAGAGGTACGTAGAGGAGAAGAAGGACAGAGAAGAAAGGTCCTCTCATTTAAGGAAAGAAGAATAAAATGAAGAAAAGAGAGGAGAAATAGTGAGGGAGGACCTCACTCAAGAGCTGTTAAAGTTGAAGAGAAGGAGCATATTTGATGTAAAGATAGGAATGTGTGAAGGAGCAGACTCAATCTGATATTGAATTGTAAGCCTTCTATTTTGATCTAAGAAAGAATGATTGTTTTGTTTCATATATGGTTTCTTTATGGAATTTTGGTGACAGGGCTGTGTAAGTGTGTATGTTCATGGTTCCCTATTTTGTAATTTGCTTTTCAATAAACTGTAGTCGTCCCACCTGAAGAAAATCAGGCTAAGGATATTGACAAGACTGGGTTGTGATATGTTTTGAAACTTGTTTTTACTATTTAATCCTGGGCAAGGGGAATGTATGGCATTGTAACCACACCGACCCAAATGAGAGAGGTGAGATAACCATTCCATATAGTTGATGGCCATGAAGTAATGCATACAGCCAGCATCTATGTTCGATCCCTGTAGATGGTATCCCCAATGAAATGCCTGTGTATAAATTCATGAGACCATGACAACAAAGAACATGCTCTTACAATGTCAAGATACACAAAAGTATTATCTATATTTCCTAATAGAAAAAGAAATTTGCAAACAGCTCATATATGGGAATTCCTCGGCTTAAAAGATGCAAATCAAGAAAGTCCCTTCGTAATATCAAGAAGTCCCTTCGCAATCACTCTGGAGAAAAAAAGAAAATGGCATTTGAAAATTATGTAATTATTGCTACCTTGGATACAGGCGTATGACCTGAATCTAAAAGCTTCAGTGACAAGGTATGGGTCCTGTTCCTTCTAGTTATACAAGTGTAGAAATTGACTTGAAGTAGAATTCATTTGAACAGACTCGAGTCTATGAGGCTCATATTAATGTGATCATTTTGTTAGGGATGAAACATCTATTCTGTACATTCGTTGATCGAATGAGATAACTGTGTATTTATAGAGCCACTGAGACTCGAGCTAGGATGACATGTAATCTCTAGAGGCATATATAATGGGCACATAGACCGAACTCTGAATGTGCGAATGTATATACCCAGTCGCTATTTAGCAAAGGCATCTATTATGTAAGGCTCTAAACTAGGGATGCCAGTACTTTGATAATTGAGTTTCTTACATCTTCAGAGCAGAAAATCAGAGAAACTATAGACAAAATAATTCTAAAAGATGACGAAAGTATCTTATATTTCCTTCGAGATGAACTGGAGGTGTTAGAGGGGGTAGTCTAAGAGTTTAGGCAAGACTGACTTTGGACAATACCAAAGTCAAAACTACAGAGCTGAAATTAGCTTTGCAAAAGCTTAAGAAAGAAAGCGGAGAGCTTGAAAATGAGCTTATCTCAGTAAAAGAAGCATTGGAAATTTCAGATAGAGAATTGGATGAGTTAAAATGTTCCAAGAATGAACTAGAGACAACAGTAGCATTCTTGAAGTCCAAGTTGGATAGCCAATATGCTAAAATCGTATTGAGTAATAGACAAAAGGATGGATTAATTGAGCTTCATAGGCAACAGGGTGAACTTAAGCACAGGTTTTTAGAAAATGAATTGGAAGCAAAAGACTTGAAGAAACATTTAGTCCACTTCGAAGAACTTTTACAGAAGGCAGATGTGGAAGCTTCCTAGCTTCATGCAAAGATTAATGACCTGGAAAAATAGTTGTTAGTTATCCAAGAATCATTACAAATGGCAAATGTAGGGAGTGAGTCAATGAGAATGGAGTTTGAAGCTAAGGTGGAAGAACTGTATCAGTCAACAGAACAAAGGGAAGACTTGTTATTAAAGCTAAAATATATGATGGCTAATCTCAAACCCCTGATAATGAGATCTGTTTAGTTATGATTTCATTAAACAAACAGCTTTGCAAGTTTGCCTTGTTTTTAGTCTAAGGTCAGTCTATCATTTAGCATCATTTGGTATGAGAGCTTGAAGCTCTTGGGATTTGTTGAGGAAAGTTATGTATAACCTTTGATATTTGATTTGAGTTTATTGGGTTTGAGAAGTAAACAAGTGAAGAGGAAGGCAGTCAAGCCATTGAGGCTTAAGAGGAAAAGAAGCCAAGGAAGGCTTAGTGAAGAGCTAAGAGAAGCTCAAAAGTATGGGAGCAAGTGAATGCTCAAGAAGAAGATCCAAAGCAAGGTAAGCTTGGATTTGTGATTTGTGTTTGTTGAAGTGTTGTATAAAGAGTTGTTGCAGGATTGAGAGAAGGATCAAAAGACTAGGATGCAAAAGGCCTAGGTGAGATCAAGGAGATTGTCAAAAGACCAACCAAGGAGAAAAGGCTTCGGTGAGACAAGGGATCAAGAGACCAAGGTGGAAAAGACTTGGGTGAAGATCTCAGAGATGGAAGTATTGTTGAAGGCATTGCAGAGTAGCAATGTACATGAGGGCACCAAGAAGAAAGCAAGCATCAAAGGTATGAACAATTTTGTAATTGATAAAGAGATTGCTAATTTGAAGAGAGAGTTAGCTAAGATTAAAGATGAATATGAGTCTTGGATGCAGATGTACAAGCAAGCATGGGTATGGCCAATGAGGAGGAGGTTGAAGTGGCCAATAGATCTCCTAATGAAGAGGAGAAAAAGGCAAAATAAGATTGCCATGAAGAGAGAATCCCATAGAGGCTTGAAGAAGATAAGAAGGTTTCCAAGTGAGCAGCAAGAGGAAGAAGTTATGAAGAAGGTTCTCATTGAGGAGAACAAGAGAGAAGAAAGAAAAGGTGAAGTGTCAGGAAGAGTACTTGAAAAGATGAGAGTGTGGGTGAAGAGAGCACTCATAGGGACCTTGGGGTCTCTTGTTTTTATTTCTAATATTGTCTTTGCATGGGTAATTATAGGTATGAACAGCCTTATGAAGGTCAAGAGAAGGGCCTTGGAGAGTGAAGATATTGGTGCAAGAGAAGACACCAAGTACACAAGTGAATGTGTAAGAGAAAAGAGAAAGTTTGCTGTTGCTGATAAAGAAGGAGAGATGCATTGGTTAACGCATGAAGAAGGTGTTGAGGAACCCCTACAAGTAAGAGAAAAGATGGAAGATGAGGATGACTTCCATGATGCTATTGAATGCCAAGAAGAAGAAAGAGAATAGCCAAGCATAAAGGAAGATAAAGATTGCTCCATAGAACAAGCTATCCAAGAGGTAAATGAAGTGTTAAGAATTGATTTTGATTGTTATTATGAGCATGAAGCTGCTAATGTATAGGTGTAAGAGTTAAGGAATATGATAAAGGCCTCAAAAAGAGAATTTAAGCATGGATATGTGATGCCTAAATGGTGTGTGAAGCCAATTGATGAGAAGGAGAAACAAGTATGGGTGCCTAAGAAGGCAAAGAGAGAAGATGTGAGTGTTGAGGCAACAACACCAAGAAGTCAATGGAAGAAGATTGCAGGTGATTCCAGCAACCAAGAGAATGAAGGAGAAATGGTGAGTATGGAAGAAGCATTCCATGAAGATAGGACGCTTGAGAGGTATACCAAAGAGGTAAAAGGTAAACAATTTGTTTATGATGCTATTTTTGAATCCTTCAATGATATTTTCATAAGAAATGAAAGATGGAAAGTGGCTATGTGGACTAATATGTAGCAAGGAGAAAGTTCCAAATGGATGGATGATGAAAGTAGAGATGTGAAATCAGTTCACATGTTTGAAATGAACAAGGAGACACAAGGTAATAGTGTTTCTATTGTATTTGATAAGTATATTGATGTTGATGAAGAAGCTGATTTGTATGAAGAAACCATAAAGTGGATGAATGTATTTATAGAGAATGAAAGACAATTTGGTCATAAGTTTGATATAGGACATGAATATTTGGATGAGCTTGTGTTGAGTGAAGAGATGAAGAGGATAGAAGAATTGTTGAATCCTCCAAGAGAGTTGTGTGAAGATACAAACCATGATGATAATACCATTGATGAGAGTGAAGCAAGAAAAGAACACACTAAAGAGGCAAGGGCAGTTTTGACCAAAGAGCAGAAGAGTGAAGGCAGCCAAGAGGCTTCATGGCCTCAATGTTTTTCTACTAAGGTTGCTTTTGATGTTTTGAATGTAGGTATGGAAGATGAAAACTTTGGAGACACATATGAAGATGAAACATGGAAGCGGGAGATGGCAACTGAGAAAGAAATGAGAAGAACATACTAGAAAAGGAAGAAAAGCAAGAAGATGAAGGACAAAGACTATTCCAAACAAACACAAGCATTGGCATTGACAACAAGACCTTGGGATCTAGGCAAATAGTGAAGATTAATGTATGGAGGCAACATTTCATTTGAACTAAGGTTCAAATTGTTCTTAGAGGGAGAGTATGATGCAAGAGCATCTGCAATGGCTACCTGAAGACATGGTCATGATTAAATTCAAATTTCAAATTATTGTATTTTCCCTCCAAATTGTGTTAGATGTAATTTTCAAAAGTGAAAAGTGAAAGGGTAAAAAAAGTGATTGTTGGTCTGTTGAGGAAATAAGGGAGAAATGGTTGAAACTATTTTCAACCTTAGTATATTGTTAAAGATTAAATACAGTATTTTGTTTTGCCTTAAGCCCAAATTGGGTGTAGAAGTTAGAGGGGAGATTCTTGAAAAGGGAAAAATAAAAATTCATTGAGAGAGGATGAGAGGTACGTAGAGGAGAAGAAGGACAGAGAAGAAAGGTCCTCTCATTCAAGGAAAGAAGAATAGAATGAAGAAAAGAGAGGAGAAATAGTGAGGGAGGACCTCACTCAAGAGCTGTTAAAGTTGAAGAGAAGGAGCAGATTTGATGTAAAGACAAGAATGTGTGAAGGAACAGACTGAATCTGGTATTGAATTATAAGCCTTCTATTTTGATCTAAGAAAGAATGATTGTTTTGTTTCATATATGGTTTCTTTATGGAATTCTGGTGACATGCCTATGTATGTGTGTATGTTCATGGTTCCCTATTTTGTAATTTGCTTTTCAATAAACTATAGTCATCCCACCTGAATAAAATCGGGCTAAGAATATTGACAGGACTGGGTTGTGATATGTTTCGAAACTTATTTTTGCTATTTAATCCTAGGCAAGGGGAATGTATGGCATTGTAACCACACTGACCCAAATGAGAGAGGTGAGATAACCATTCCATATAGTTGATGGCCATGAAATAATGCATACATCCAACGTCTATGTTCGATCCCTATAGATGGTATCCCCAATGAAATGCCTGTGTATAAATTCATGAGACCATGACAACAAAGAACATGCTCTTACAATGTCAAGATGCGCAAAAGTATTATCTGTATTTCCTAAAAGAAAAAGAAATTTGCAAATGGATCATACATGGGAATTCTTCGACTTAAAAGATGCAAATCAAGAAAGTCCCTTCGTAATATCAAGAAGTCCCTTCGCAATCACTCTGGAGAAAAAAAGAAAATGGCATTTGAAAATGATGTAATTATTGCTACCCTATATACAGGCGTATGACCTGAATCTAAAAGCTTCGGTGACAAGGTATGGGTCATGTTCCTTCTAGTTATACAAGTGTAGAAATTGACTTGAAGTAGAATTCATTTGAATAGACTCGAGTCTGTGAGGCTCATATTAATGTGATCATTTTGTTAGGGATGAAACATCTATTATATACATTCGTTGATCGAATGAGATAACTGTGTATTTATAGAGCCACTGAGACCTGAGCCAGGATGACATGTAATCTCTAGAGGCATATATAACGGGCACATAGACCAAATTCTGAATGTGTGAATGTATATACCCAGTCGCTATTTAGCAAAGGCATCTATTATGTAAGGCTCTAAACTAGGGATGCCAGTACTTTGATATTTGAGTTTCTTACATGTTCAGAGCAGAAAATCAGAGAAACTATAGACAAAATAGTTCTAAAAGATGACGAAAGTATCTTAGATTTCCTTCGAGATGAACTAGAGGTGTTAGAGGGGGTAGTCTGAGAGTTTAGGCAAGACTGACTTTGGACAATACCAAAGTCGAAACTATAGAGCTGAAATTAGCTTTGCAAAAGCTTAAGAAAGAAAGTGGAGAGCTCAAAAATGAGCTTATCTCAGTAAAAGAAGCATTGGAAATTTTAGATAGAGAACTGGATGAGTTAAAATGTTCCAAGAATGAACTAGAGACAATAGTAGCATTCTTGAAGTCCAAGTTGGATAGCCAATATGCTGATCTCGTATTGAGTAATAAACAAAAGGATGGATTAATTGAGCTTCATAGGCAACAGGGTGAACTTAAGCACAGGTTTTTAGAAAAAGAATTGGAAGCAGAAGACTTGAAGAAACATTTAGTCCATTCCGAAGAACTTTTGCAGAAGTTAGATGTGGAAGCTTCCCAGCTTCATGCAAAGATTAATGACCTAGAAAAATAGTTGTCAGTTATCCAAGAATCGTTACAAATGGCAAATGTAGGTAGTGAGTCAATGAGAATGGAGTTCGAAGCTAAGGTGGAAGAACTGTATTAGTCAACAAAACAAAGGGAAGACTTGTTATTAAAGCTAAAATATATGATGGCTAATCTCAAACACCTGATAATGAGATCCGTTTAGTTATGATTTCATTAAACAAATAGCTTTGCAAGTCTGCCCTGTTTCTAGTCTAAGGTCGGTCTATCATTTAGCATCACTTACACAAGTCTATAAGTAAGGGTCCAATAGGGGTGTTAGTGGCATGTCATAGTTGGGAGATTACACAATAGGCAAAGGAGGATCTACTTTCACATGATATAATAGGTAAAGGAATTAGTGGAAGCTAGTGGTGAAATGAAGCATAATATGGAGGAGAGAGTGATAGGAGGTGGTAGATGGGTGGGGTAGTGGTGGTGGAGATAACCAATGGCGAGCTTAGGGTAAGCCAAAGATATATAATTAATGGGGGACATTAGTGTGTAGGTAGCTTTTTCACCCACATTTTTTAAAATTTATTTATTTTTTAAATTAAATTAAAAAATAAAAACTAGAAATCAGAAAAACCCTTATTTTTTGGTTAAAAAATATTAATAAAATCCCTCCCTTAGCATTAAAATTATCCCAAAAATATATTTTTTAAATTCATTTTTCCATGAAGGTTTAGGATTGACCAAGATATTATTGTGTATCAAGAGCACACCATGGTCATTTTTATTAATAAAATCATCTCCCCCATAAATTAGCCACTTTGGTTGAAAATGTGTTAATTTTCTATAAAATGATCTTTATCACATAATATTTTTTGGCATACATGAAGTTATAGGTGTTTGTTTTTAGAAAAAAAATATGAACCACCTTTATCAACTACTAATAACTCCCTTATCATTAAAATTAACCCACAATAAAAAATTTAAATCCATTTTCCCATGGACATTCATGATTAACCAAGATATTCTTGCATATCAAGAGCACACCATGGTAATTGTTTTTAGGAAAAATCATTTCCTCCATAAATTAGCCACTTTGGACACATTGATACAATCAAATTTGGCTGAAAATGTGCTAATTTTCAATAAATTTATCTACAACACATAATATTTTAGGCATATATGAAGTTTTAGGTGTTTATTTTCAAAAAAAAAATTGAAACACCTTTCTCAACCACTATGGACATCGTAGATAGGTTTGATCTACTTCAAACTATAAAACAAATAGTGTATCACCTCAAATCATAGAAACCACTCAAAAAAGAAAATGGAAATCAAAATTCAGCTCACAACAAGTTTATATTCATATTAATGGTTTTGAACACTTCTAGATGAATGGTTGAGGTAGAATCATTCTAAAATTCACCTAAAGTGCATCTAAAGTGCACTTCCCCTAAAAAATTTCTAAAATAACAAAGGTAGCCTAAGAATCCCCCTCTGATACCATAGTAGAATTATGGAATAGTTAGGATCAAACACATATATCATAGATATAACTCACATCACACATATATAAAGAGACACATATATTAGATATAAAATTGTACCATTAATATTATATAACATTGCAAAAAAGTAGAGACTGAAATATATAATCTACCTCACTTTTTATTATCCATTCCATTTCAATGTTGAAGGTGAGGGAAAGACTTGATTTTTAGAGCATGTAAATCCTTATAAATGTAGGTGGTTTCATAAATGCAAGTGGTTGCATAAAGTTTATTTTGGTGTGTAATCTCGAATTGAGTTCAAGTTTCCTTGTGAGTGTGTACCTTGTACATTAGTGAATGTTTATATGTAAAAATAGGATTATTTTCTAAATAATAAAATAATAAATCCTAGGATAATTAATGACAAAGTAAATTTAAGGTGTGATTAGAAATTTTTACCAACAAATGCAATTTGGGCCAATTTGATCCATGTGAATCTAATTTCGTCACTCATTGAACCAATTAGTGGATTAACTCAATTAAGGATGTAATTTGGGCCAAATTGATACCCATTAACCTAATTAGAGATATATGATGTATATTGGAGCTAAATTATCCCCAATTTCATCACAATTTGAACTAATTAGTAAGTTGGTTCAATTAGGGATGCAATTTGGGCCCTTTTGACCTTGTTAACCTAATCACATATACGTGATGTGCATTTTAGACAATTAAGGTTTGTGAACCTAGTTATGACCATGAATTATGATTAGTACATGAAAATTTTATGATGAAATTTTATATTTTAATTGAATGTAATTTTTCCCAATTTATTTGATTGAATTTTATAGAGCATTACTTATATAAAATCTCACCACTAGGGTTAAAATGAAATATGCATATCAAACCATACCAGTAGGAGTAAAATACAAAATGTATACATATAGGTCAAATTACATACACATTATTTAAACTATTAATCAAACACATGTTCCAATGTCATTATTATGTCTTATCAAGAATACAATCCCTAATGTTTATTTATTTAATAACACATACATTTTTGTATGGTATGGAATGCACTTGTATTATTCATTGTAATATAATTTGTGGATAAGAACTAATTTTTTGAAACTTATCCATTTACTATTTTTAATATAATACAATAGATTAATTATTTAATTAATTGAATAATATATGATAATAATAGTAGTGTTATCTTCATAAGACTTTTTCTACTTGTTAACTATTCCTATATAGACTTTTTATACTAGTTAACTAACTCTTAAGAAGATTTATTATTCAAAATAAATTATCTCCAAATCATAAACCTAGACTCCTCCCTATATATATAATATCATAGAGGGATACTTGGTAATGCACATTGTTGATGAGAGTTATTATTTGTAATACTTGAGAATTTAGGTCAAAGTTTTAATCTAAAGAGGTAGTTATGTTAGTTGAGATAATTTTATGTATGTATATTATATATATGCTTGTCAAATTTAAAATGATCTTGGTGCTCTTAATCAATATAACTATCCTCGTATTGAGTATTTCATCACTTAAATCAAGTACTTGATACTCCTTCATGTTGAGATTACAATAAAAAATTAATGACCACATCATAACATGATCATGTTGTCCAATTTGGGTTGTCATTACTTAATATTCATCTCAAATCACTACACATAGCAAGATCATTTGGGAAAAAAATATGTGGCACCAAAAATTGAATGGTTATATGAGTAAATTCAAAGGCAATAGGTAAAAATGGTTTTTATTGGTGATATCTGACTTCGAGGTACTAATTAAAAGGCATTAGGAGTCAATATTACTAATTTAATGTCACAACAGAACTCTATAAAATGGCATGGTCCTTCCAAAGAAAAAGATGAATACAATCATAAGCTTAATGATAATCAATTGACTTAGCAAAAATCCACCCACCCCAAACCCCCCCCCCCCCCCCCCCCCAACAAACACACAATCAAGCTAAAGGTCAAAAATTATTATTGTAACTTTTTTTGGTAAATCAGGGTATTATAAATATCAATGTTTTAAGAAAATGGCACACATGGAAGAAGATACAAAAAAAATTAATATGCATCCCACCAAGATAGGAGATTTTTTTTTTTTTTGTAACAAAATATGCATGACCTATTTCTAAATGGATCGTGGATTTAAGAACCTATAAATATATGTCACATGAATGCTCTCTAGTTCAAACTCTTGATAAAATCCACACATTTGAAAAAAAATGTTGGAAAATCTATTCTTATAACATTTTAGGGTGAAGGGTCCATTGATTAACATAGTCAATAAAGCTATCCATGTTCCAAAATTTTCTTTGAACCTATTATCCATCTATCATATTAGAAAATTAAGTGAAAAAAAATCCATTGATTTTACACTTACTAATGTTGTCATAGAAAATTCATAAGAATAATATGCTATTATATCCACTAGAAAGTTTGATCATGAAGTTTGTATAAATTTGAAAACTTTATGCTCACTTAACCTTCACAAGTCATGATTGTGCATTAAAATTAAATGATTAAGATTTTACATGAGTGTTTTGGTCACTTGAACTATCCACTATTATAGGACTTTAGCAAGCATAACATCATTCTTTGTTTGATGAAATTTTCTTTCAAGGATGGAGTTTGACCAAGTTGTGCACTTCGAAAACAATGTAGAGATCCATTTATAAAATTAAAATATTCAATCTTCAATGAAATATTATATATGGTTGAAAATTATATCATGTCATTTACTCATATTTATTTTCAAAAACTTAAATATGTACTTATGTTCATCGATGATTTATATTGTAAAATATGGGTTTTATTATCTAAAAAATAAAAGTGGTCATTGAGCAATTAAAATATTTCAAACCCTTTATTTAAAACCCATTATAGAGAAAAAATAACATATATAAAAATAAAAATGGATAAGTTTTCATCAAAAATTAGATTATCAACTTCTATGAACAAGTAAGCATTCAAATTTAACATGCTATGCCCTACACACCTCCCCATAATGAGGTAGTTGTATGCACTTAAGGAAATTAACAATTACCTGGGTAATTTTAAAGTATTTCCTCCTCAATTTATGGTACAAGAAATCCAATATGGAAAATATATTCAAAATTTCACTCGCAATTCAGTAGTGCAATAGATCACCCCTAAATGAAAATAATCTAGTATTGACAATAATGTTTCTAAATTCAAAACTTTTGGATGTAATGCATGGGTACATGTTTAAGATGATAAGTGAAAGGATATTTTTCCATGGTATTTTTTTATAGATATTGTGAATATGGAAGGTGTATAGTCTTAATATTCCAATAACCATTAGGTGATTTATTGGTAGGATATATTATCTGGTGAACAATCCTAGGTTAACATCCCAACATCCTCTTCTTTTCCTCCATTATTTTCTATGAAAATAAACACAAATTTTTTTTAATAATGATTAACAAGGTAGTGAATATGAATTCCACTTTGAGAGATATTAGAGTGTAAATGATGAGCCATATGGGGATGACATGATACTCCATCACCAATGCCATAAGCCATTCATAATACATAATTAAAATGAACACTACCTCAAATAAATATTGTTCACATAGTTCATGATGAGGCTAGTGCATTAGCAGGGGATCCAAGAGATCAACATAGGACTAGATCAAAACATTAGTTTGGTGTTTCCCATTAGGCATAGTGGGAAGCATGTCAGGATATAGAGACTTATAATGAACCTTGTAAGCATTTTAAATGGTAGGTAACAATGGCATGAAAACTTATTTATTTGAAGAAGAATAAAACATGGGATTTGGTTCCACTTACAAATGGAAGAAAAATAGTGAGGTGAAATTTGGGTGTACAAAAATAAGTAGTAAATAGATGGATCCATTGTAAGGTATAAATCTAGGCTTATAGAAAAAGTTTTCTCGAAGGTTGAATGTGTTTACTAACATGAAATATTTTCTCCAACTAACAATATAAATTATATCAATATAATGCTCTCATTGGCTACAACATAAGGATGGGAAATTCATTAGATTGATTTCAAACATTCATTTTTGCATCAAGACTTTTAGGAATAAATTTATTTGTCCCATCTTCTAGGGTCAGTAAAGAGAATTTTAACTATGTGATATAATAATTTTTAGGAATATTGGTTTATTATTCCTAATTTAATTAAAGGGTATGAGTAGTAAAATCAGTAAATAAAGAGACAATAATTAAGCTACCAATTTCATGTAAATTAATTGTAATTTAGACTTTTCTAAAAATAGTAATAAGAAGAAGAAAATCAAACTTAGCTAAAAACTAATTGATACGACTGAGATAGGGCCTGATACTCATTGTGTAGGATTGGGACACTATCACAAACTAAGATCTAAAATTTCTTTTCTAATTAGATAGGAGTGCAAGAAGTGAATAGGAGTGGCACCGGTGTTGTATTCCACCTCTACCACTATTGTCTTGAGGATTTGAAATTTTTGGGTTTTGTTCACCAAGTTTGTGTGACCTTGTCCACAAAGTTTTAGTAGTTATAAGTCTGTAGATCTCCTTTTAGAGAATATTTTATCTTCATACCCTATCTTCCATTATGATTTGAGCAATTTTGAGCAAGAGGAGGGAGGTTAGTGTGCATAAGATTCAATAGATGTGGGTCCACACCCCTTGTATTGGCACACTACCTACATACCAATACTTTTAAGAGGGATCAAGCCATATGTAGTTCTCCCACTTGATGTGATTTGTGTAATTTAGTGTATGAAGATGTAGAAATGCTAAGATAGATATGCTTGAGGTGGATAGGGACTAGTATAATGATTAGAATTAGCTTGTAAGTATATTGGCTAGTTATATGTAGAGAATAGGGAAGATTTATTGAGTAGTATTTATTTTATTCTTTATTACTTAGTGATATTTTCCAACCCTTTCCAAATGATCTTTGAATAGGATTTTATAGGGATCTATTGGTCATGGGTTGAATATACTCACGTTAGGCTGAGAAGAAAAAGGATGGAAAATTGGAATAAAGTGATCATTGGGGCTAAAAATGTTCTTGTATAAGAGCACTAAAAGTGGACAAGAGTGGCATCGGTATTATATTCCTAGTGTGGTACTATTATCCTGAGCAGATGGGACATAGGTGGATGGATCTATCATGGAAAGAGGGGTCTAGCTTAGCTGGGATCAATTCTAGAAGGCTATGGATGACTGGGAATCAATGAAAAGATGCCTATGATAGTCATGAAAGCAAGAAAGAGGGACCTAAGGGTTTGGTGTCATTAGCCATGCTCAAGTTACTAATTTTTTCATTTTATATGACTATATTTACCCCCCTTTATTTTAGTGATGTAGCAAAGCAAAATACTAGGATAAAGGAAAAATAGAAAGCATACCTAAAATTGCCTGCAAGGGTGAAGCTCATGAAGCTATGTGATGTTGGGTTTGCATAGAGAGAGCAAGCTATAAAGTGAAAATATGCAAGAATAATAAAGAGTAGATCAATTATTACTAGATACGCTATATCTAAAATAAGAACATACAAGGTTGGGTAAGATAGAGGAAAAGAAAGGAACAAATACACCTTATTGGGTACGTAGACCAATATAAAACCTATTGTGATACTTAGTGATGTTAAGTAATGCTAGATGACACTATACTAATAGTAATATCATGAATGGAGCTGAGTGCTAAATTCCTTGAGAGTGACTCAAGAATGCAAAGGTTGGCCTTTCAACTCCATCATCACCCACTAAGTGAAGTTAGGTGATCATGTATGTGTTGATTGATGTTTGGACTATGTGTCCAATCCCTTTGAATAGGTGGCTCAAGAATACAAAGTCTAGTTATTCTTTTAGCTCCATCATTGCCTCATAAAGTGAAGCTGTGAACTGATACTAGTATGAAATGTATGTCATATGACATGGATCCTGAAGCCCATGAATGTACTATGATATGACAATTTTGGCATGGATATCTGAATGTATTATGGAAATTAGGCCACTTTTGGCCACTCCAAACTAGTGCACTAGGATTATATGAAATCCACTCGAGAACTCAAGAACTCAAGAATTCAGAAGTTAGGCTTGTATGAAATCCATTCCAAAATGACACCAACCACTTGTAGATGGAATAAGGCACATAAGTACTAAGAATGCCTAGGTAATACTAAAATAAAAAAGAAAAAGAAAATAAATGTGCTACGCACAATGCCCCCATTCACTGGTGTTTAGAACATAGATTCTGATCTAGAAGATGTATCAACTACCATGTTTGAAACTAGAAGTGAGATCCATCATGTCATGCATGATGCTCCCTATATCTAGATTCTTTGAGAAAAAAGTGTACTAAAAACTATTGATTATACTGGTCTGACTATGTAAAACTATAGCCAAACCTACTTTTCTGCTTGCTTTTAGAAAGTCCATTTTTGTTGTTGTTTGGATAGAAGCATTGAAAGTGTACACTAGTGGCACTAGTGTTGTAGTCCAAGTTAGATGTTATTATCCTAGGCCAAATATGGTAACTATTATGATATTCTCACTATCTACCTAGTTTGTTGTAACTATTTTGATGTTTAGTTGCTATTTTGGGTGTGTTGAAAGTTAGATTTTTTACTATTAGTAGCTCTAATCTTTATGATAAAACCTCTATTTATTGCCCCCTCTTTTGAGGGTAGGAATGAAGACCCTACAATGACTAGCGTCAAAATAAATATCCTTTTAATTTTGTTATGTTACAAAGGTACATGATATATTAATGATAATCAATAACATATCTCAAGTTATAACATGGTTTATATTGAGACATTGTTAGATCAATAGGGGTATGCCTAGATGGATATAAAAATGTAATAGCATGTGAATTATGATAGACTAGAAATGAAATTTTGGTTAGTTGTTAGTTGGAGGGATGGAGCATGATGTCCATCATGGCATCCAAGAAATCAAGATAAATACATGATGTAGGTCATGTCATTATAAACAAGAAAAAAACACACAAGGAAAGAAGCAAGAATCATACAAGGGTGTCCAAGGGTCCAATAAAATAAGGGACATGGGCACATGTCACTCAAACTAGAAGGTAGGCATATAAGGCATATTCAAATGCCACATACACATATAATTGAAACAATCAAAGCTGGAATGGAAACCGTAATCACTTAGAAGAGTATAGGCAAAGGACATTGGCAAATATCCTAAGGCACATATAAGACATAGAATCAAAGGACATTCTCAAATTTCCTAAGGCATATATAAGAGACAATCAGGAATTGAGAAATGCAATCATATCTAACTATGCAAAGCAAAAAAGGAAAACATGTAATAACTAGAAATAGAATTGCATCTATCCAATCAAAGCAAGAGGGAAAGTATGCAAGACATGTTAGTACAAGATTAGGTATATGCTAAGAAATACACATGTGATATATACTAGTGAGATGTCGATATAGTATTTTATGTAAGCTAGTAAAGTATGTGCATCAACATGACAACTAGAGTGTGTGGTGTAGGAATGACATAACCTCGATGGTGTGGTTATGTATAAGATGCCCCCAGTGGGTATGTATATTAATGTATGTCTCGAATGTATAAGTAGGATGCCCCATCAATGGGTAGAGTGAAGAAATCAAAGAGCTAGATGTCATTGCACACACTCAAATAAGATCAAGTGAAGCATGGTAATATAGATAAATTAACAAAAAATAACATAGAACAACAAATGTAAGTCTAGAATAGTAGTAGAAATGTAAAGCATGGATAATGCATATAATTGAAATATTTTTGGTGTTTTTGAGTTATTTGTCTATTTTTGTATTTTGAAATATGTGAATGTTTTTGAATTTTTTATATTTTGAATTATGTACAATCAAGCAATAGAAACTATGTATAGGTAAAATTGGGAAACTATGTACAAGTAAGTTGGAAAAATATGATACTAACTTATGAGTCTCATGGGAGACTCCCTATCATAGTGTCTTGTATCAAGGAGAGGAATCATGTATGATCATGAAGCATGATGGAAATGCTAAGATTGTAGATCTAAAATCTATATATGTTGTAAATTCTATAAAATATATGAATTAGAAACTAAGTGTGGGGTCCCCCTATAACTCTGAGAAGTGGATGCAACTGTAGGGTTCTTAGGGATGCATCTAGTAATAGGAAAAGCTCTCTGAACATGTGCTCTATGAGTAGATGCATGAGATCTCAATGATAGTGCCCTGGCTATGAATATTGGAGATGGAAGCTATCTAGAATATTGAAGATGTGGAGGTATATAAACTCTCTATGTTGGCAATGGATGCCTTAACTATGTCTAAATCAAAATAGGAAGAGGAATTATAATTGGTGGAGAAAATGGAACTAAAGTTTGAATTGAAACTAGTGATTGCAAAGTAGAAGATGGATTTGAAGTGTAGAGTAGCAACTCATTTGAAACTCTACCAATTGTAATAACCTAATTAGCATGAATGAATTTTAGACATCTATGAACTATAGAAGGTACTGCTCAAAGTTTTTGAATCCATGGTCAACCAAGTAACATATCAAAAAATCCTACACTAGGAACAATAGGGAATGGTGTGGCCATGTGTGTTAGACCAACCTATAGATGAATTATGATCTCACCTAATGAACTCTATATGTACCCACTTAATCTACTGATAACTATGTCCATCAGGGTAATATCCTACTTTGAATATTCCAAATGCTACAATAATGTCATAGTGCACATGTTCACACTAGATCCATTATCTATGAGAACACTATGAATAGGATTGTTATGAATGTAAGATCTGATAAAGAGTGCATGATAATCTAAATCATCCTCAATGATCTCCTACTCTAAGAAGGAGATGGAAGGTCTAGTTGAAACTCCATAGCTATATACACCAATCTTGTTGCTCAAAGGATGTGTCTCAATTGAAGGTGCCCTATATGTATCTAGTGGTGGATGTGCATGATATGCATGGTGAACCCCTAATGTGTCCCTTGTATCTTGTTTAAATTTTTTTGAAAAGGGATCTAAGAATATTTTCAAAGCTTTATCATGTGTTTTCTTTGCTTGAGGAGATTCAACTAAAGTGCCAAGATCAATATGATTTCCATCTATCAAATCTTGTATCTTGTGTCTCAAACTGATGCATTTATTTTTTATATGGCTTGGTGCCCTATGAAACTCATAAAATTCATGTTGATTATTTCCCCATGGAAGAGGCTTTTTTGGGTCAAATTCTAAAATATGAGGGAGAGCTATGATGTTACATTCTAATAGCTATTTTAAAACTATGGCTAGAGAAACTGGTAGATTGGTGAAGGTTCACTAAGGAGGTGATAATAAAACCACTCATTGAGGGGGCTCAAAAGCTGCATTAACTATCAATTGATTCTATGTCTTTTTATCATTGAATTTGAATTTTTATGGGGCTTTGATATTACTCTTGTTTGTTGTTTCTAAGATACTTGTATACTTGAGTGTACCCATTGAAATTAGATTGACTTCTCATTCCTTTGGTGTGTGACATAATTTAGTGAAGAAAGAGAATATTTTGAACATAATTGATTCATGTAAAGTTTTTAGAAGACTCTATTTGAAGAGATATTATAACTCTTGATCAGTCATGGGGTTAGTCATCTTAGCCAAAATAGTCTTATATCAAAGAACATAATCTTTGAGATACTCAATTTGAACTTTATTTCCATTGTGTAACTTTAGCATATGAAACCTTATCACCAATGTTAATGCTAAAATGAGCTAGGAACATGTTAGGTTAAAGATTAAAAGCATTGATCGACTGATTTGGTAGATTGTAGAACTATTGTAAAGCATAATCATTTAGGCTTCGTGGAAATAGCTTGGTAAGTATCTAGTCATTAGGTACATAGTCCAAGCATACTATGTAAAAGGCTCTCAAATGTGTCTCTAAATCACCCTTGTCATCATATAGAATAAGTTTGGGTTGAATAAAACCTTGTGGTAAGGGTGTAGAAGCAATGTGACATGACAATGGTATATGCAATAGAGGAAAAGAATCCAAAGCCTATGTAGGTCTAGAGGCACCTTGCTCAATATGTATCACCTTGGATTAAAGATATTTTATCTCTTACACAAGGGCTACCACATTAGAAGACAAAGATGTGCTAGTTGTAGCTGGTGGCATAGAGGTAAGTTAGACTACTATAGGGGGTTTTTGAGACATAATTACCCTTGTAGTGTCATTTTTAACTAGTTTCTCTGAAGGAATGGAATATTCAACTTGCTTAGCCTTTTTAATTTCCATGATAGATTATAAGACGAGAGTTTGAACTCAAAGCTAGTCCCAAAGCTTTCTTAAAAACTTTGTAGGATCAAATCTTTGTTAAGGAAAACTTCATTATCAAAAATTGGTGGAAGTGGATCAATAGTCCAATGTGGTGGAGCATAAACATCAATGTGTACATCTGTTAAGCATGGAATATACTGAGAGGGGGGTGAATCACTATATTATATATCTTATAAATCTTTCCTTTAAACTAATTCCACTTAATCAAACATTCAAGATATGCAATAAAACTCAAACAATAAACATCCACACAAGATAGAGAGAGACACCAGTTATAATGTGGAAACCCAATGTGGGAAAAACCACGGAGAATCAATCTCAAATATATTTAGTAGAATAACCCCACAGGAGCACCATACCCCTTTGCCAAGTACAAACCTCAGCTACAATTCATGAGCACCAACCCACAGGAGCTTCAAACCCCTTTCTCAAGCACCAACCCGGCACCTATTCATGAGCGCCAACCCCTAGGAGCACCAACCCCTTTGCTGAGCACCAACCCACAGGAGCACCAACCCCTTTGTGTATACCACATACCTATCTCTCAATGTTGGTATCTCAACAAGTGATAGATCAATACAACATCTCCTTCCTCTCTCTCACCTTTGCTCTTCTAAGCTAGATATAACAAATACAAATCATATTCATCTCTCACAATTTCTCTTCTAAGCTAGATATTACAATATCAAATTCAACCTCTCACATCCATATTACAAATGGCTACTCAAGCCTTTATTTATAGCTTTCCAAATGAACTTTGGCCTTCCCCCTTTGTGACCTTTCAATCCTCATATAAAATGGTGCCAATCTTGAATGACCCTTCATATCCAAGAATTTGAAAAGTCATGTGGTGACCCTTCATGACCAAAAACATCTTTCCCACTTTTGTCCTTATCTTTGGTGACTTTTCGTATTCCTCAAAGTGTCCCTTCATGAGAAATTCGCCCTTTACTCTTTTGTCTTCACTTGGTGACTCTTGGTATTCCCCAAGATGACTCTTCATGGGAAAATGCATCCCATCCTTCTTTTTTCTTTATCCCGTGACTCTTTAACTTCTCCATGGTTCCTTATTTTGTCTCATATGCAACCAAAAATATATTCGTTAATATTAACTCATATTAGCCAAGATAAATAACATTAAATGCAATGGGGCCTTTATCACCAATAATATTAAACCTTTGACATCAATGACAATATTTATAACAATCCCCCCCTTTGTTATTGATGGCAACCTCAATCCTAAAACTGCCACATCTTGTCACCTGCACATAGCGTCATCTGAAAACATATAGTAACTCCCCCTTACTGTAGCAACCTGTACCTATTTTTTGCACCTATACCTATTCCTGTTATTCTTCCCCTTTAACATCAATGGCAAAGGGCCTACTTGGATCTAACACTTAGCTCCCCCTCACTTGATGCTAAACATCAATGGCAAGAAGTAATAGAAATTACTCCCAACTCTTCTTGCTGATCTTTGAGAAGATAACTATTTTTTCCTGTCCTTTGAGAATCTACAATCAACTCATTTGAATATTTTCTTATACAACCTCACAACCTTTTACATGAAACTTTAAGGTGTATCCTTGATCACATATTTTCCTTACACTCAATAGATTATGCCTATAAAACATTCTTAGTCTTGGTTCTACCATTATCCAAAAATAAAGTACCTTTTCTGGCTATCTTGGTAGTGGTTTTATCTCTAAATCTCAATGTACCACCATTAATCTTCTTTACTCTTATCTCCTGTCATATGCCTCAAACATCTGCTATCAATGAACCATGGCTGATCTTTATCTCTTACATGCAAAGCTGTTTACACCAACATAGAATCTTCAGGTTGTTTCTTCTGCCATGAACACGACTGAACCTTCTTCCTGATGAATGGAGCTTTGAAACTTTGATCCTTCTTGATTGAATCTGCATGAGTATCCTTTTCCTTCTTTTTGAAATATTTATCTCTTTTCAACATTCCAATATCTTATGAACATAATCATTTGAAACACTACATATGTAAGATTCATTCTAATAGCCTCAAACCTTAATACTAATGCAAAATTTTCTTCAAAAATCTATTCCCTCAAAAGATATTAATCTGCCAACTCACTTTCTTGTCATGCAACATATCCAAGACCTAATAGCATCCACCATGCTTCAATTTTTCTTAAAAGTGTCTCCTTGAAGCCTAGAAGAGACACCCCACACAATAGGGTTCTAGAAATAAATCTCAGGAGATTCCCACATCTCTGTTTCTTCCTTGATCTTTTTGTGTTTTTCTTTTAGAATCTATTTAAGCATGTTTAACCTTTTTGACCTACTAACCTTATCATTAATGATGTTTTTCTTTTTCTCAACTTTTGCAACTATCTTATCTTGACAAAGCTCATGCTCAAATATAACAAGAGATTCTGCACAATCCTTTTTATCTAATTCTTTATCTACTATAACAAGTAATTCATTTTCATTCTTGAACTCAACTTGATCAACCTTTACTATTTTAGGTCTCCAAACCTTAATTTGACTCTTCTCATATCTTTTAGGGGCTCTGTAACCTTTGACATACTTTGAATATCTCTTTACTTTATTTTGGCATAAACTAGCAATATGGCCAACCTCATGACAACAAAATCAAACAATATTTATCATACCTTTTTCTTGAATGTGACTGTGATCTCCCTTTGACTCATTTCTTCTCCTAATACAATCTCTTGCCCTATGACCAACATGATGACAAACAAAACAGTGGCCATGAAAAGAATTTGAAAACTTGAAAGCATTTGGTTGCCTGATTGGCTTCTTTGATTTGCCTGTAAAACCTGCATCCTTCTTTCCTTGGACCAATATTTCATGATCTTTCTCAGCCTTGATTATAAGCTTCTCATGATTATCCTTTAAAGAACCTAACTCATCCTTCAAATGATTACACTCTTCTTCTTTTGATGTTAAAATTGAAGTTGCAACCTCTAACTAATTTTTAAGATCCTGAATAAATATCTTATTTTCTTTTACTTCTATAGCCAACTTAGAATCCAAGATACACACCTTTTCCTTAAGAGCCTCAACCATAGATTTCAACTCTTGATTCTCCTTCTTTATCTGCTTAGCCATCTATGATTTTCCTTTGATCTACCTTCAAGCTGTTAAACCCTTTTTGAAGGAACCTGCTTTGATACCAATTGTTAAAATTGGAATATATTGAGAGGGGGGGTGAATTAGTATATTATATATCTTATAAATATTTCCTTTAACCGAATTCCACTTAATCAAACATTTGATATGCAATAAAAATCAAACAATAAACATCCACACAAGATATAGAGAGACACCAGATATAACGTGGAAACCCAATGTGGGAAAAACCACAGAGAATCAATCTCAAATATATTCATGAGAACAACCCCACAGGAGCACCATACCCCTTTTCCAAGTACAAACCTCAGCTACAATTTGTGAGCACTAACCCATAGGAGCTTCAAACCCCTTTGCTGAGCACCAACCCAGCACCTATTCATGAGCACCAACCCACAGAAGCACCAACCCATTTGTGTATACCACACACCTATCTCTTAATGTTGCTATATCAACAAATGATAGATCAATACAACATCTCATTCCTCTCTCTCACCTTATCTCTTCTAAGCTAGATATAACAAATACAAATCATATTCATCTCTCACAATTGCTCTTCTAAGCTAGATATTACAATATCAAATTCAACCTCTCACATCCATATTACAAATGGCTACTCAAGCCTTTATTTATAGCTTTCCAAATGACCTTTGGCCTTCCCCCTTTGTGACCTTTCAATCCTCATGGAAAATGGCACCAATCTTGGATGACCCTTCATATCCAAGCATTTGATAAGTTATGTGGTGACCCTTGATGACCAAAAAAGTCTTTCCCACTTTTGTCCTTATCTTTGGTGACTTTTCGTATTCCTCAAAGTGTCACTTCATGAGAAATTCACCCTTTACTCTTTTGTCTTCACTTGGTGACTCTTGGTATTCCCCAAGATGACTCTTCATGAGAAAATGCATCCCATCCTTCTTTTGTCTTTATCCCGTGACTCTTCAACTTCTCTAGGGGCCCTTATTTTGTCTCATATGCAACCAAAAATATATTCGTTAATATTAAATAAATATTAACTCATATTAGCCAAGATAAATAACATTAAATGCAATGGGGTCTTTATCACCAATAATACTAAACCTTTGACATTAATGACAATATTTCTAACAACATCATCATTGTTGTTTTCATACTACTCATTATCAGAGTTATCTTTATTGAAATTAGTGTAATCGGATGTGTAAAATCTATGATAGAAACCTGAGTTAGTTGTCTATCTATGGTATATGGTCGAGTTGCCAAAATCTAGGTGAATTCAAAAGGATTACCACTAAGTCTTGCATTTCATCTTGAAGGAAGAGATGCAATTAACTTTGGTGGCATAAGGAAAACAACTTGGATAATAGTAGAAAAGATTAAATGGATATAATCTAAATAAGGAACTAGAATATGGGTACCACAAGAAGAAGAAAATAGGAACTAGTACATGCAACTAGGGTTTCAAAGATAATTATTTGAACAATTTACTATGAAAATTTGAAGTTGAAAGTGAATTTCTAAGTTATATATGAAAGTAAAAAATTAGAATTTATTAGAAAATTTGTGATTTAAAGAGAGCTAGTAGATACAACTAAGGTTTTGTAAAATAAATGTTTTTGAGAGTTATTATTCAATTTTCAAATTTGAATCGATTTTATAATTTAAATATGCTAGTAAAAAATTAGAAAATTATGGGAAAATATTGGGACCTAGTATGGCCAACTAGGGTTTGAAAGAAATTTATTTTAAAATTACTAAGAAATTTAATTTTTTTTTGTTAATTTATGATTTTATTATGCAAGTAAAAAATCATAAAAATATAGGAAAAAATATTAAGAAATTTACCCTAGGGTTGCTCGGGTTTTTATGTGTAAACGAAGTAAGTTGGGTTCACCAAATGATTTAGTAATTTTTGGGAATATTAGTGTATTATTCCTAATTTAGTTAAAGGGTCTGAGTAGTAAAATTAGTAAATAAAGAGAGGATAATTAATCTATTGATTTCATGTAAATTAATTACAATTTAGACTTTTATAAAAATAGTAATGAGAGGAAGAAAATCAAACTTAGCTAGAAACCAGCTGAGATAGGTCCTGATACTCAATATGCAGGATTGGGACACTATCACAAACTAAGATTTGAACTTCATTTTATAATTGGATAAGAGCACTAAAAGTGGATAAGAGTGACACTGACATTGTATTCCACCTCTATTACTATTTTCCTAAGGATCTAAGCTTTTTGGGTTTTGTTTTCTAGGTCTGTGTGACCCTATACATGAAGTTTTGGTAGTTGGAAGTATGTAGAGCTCCCTTTAGAGTATATTTTCTCTTCAAGCCCTATATTCCATTATCATTTAAATAATTTTGAGTAATAGGGGGGTTATTGTGTGTAATATTCACTGGATGTGGATACACACCCCTTGTATGGGCATGTTTCCTATATACCAATACTCTGAAGAGGGATCAAGCCATAAGTAGTTCTCCCACTTGAAGTGCTTTGTGAAATTTAGGGTATGAAGATGAAAAAATGCTAAACTAGATGTGCTTAGGGTGGCTAGGGATTGGTATAAGGATTTGAAGTAGCTTGTAAGTGTATTAGTTAGCTATATGTAGAGAATAAAGAAGATTGTCTGAGTAGTCTTGCTTGTATTCTTGATTTCTTAGTGATATTTTCCAACACTTTCCAAATGATCTTTGAATGGGCTTTTATAGGGATCTATTGGTCATGGGTTGAATGTACTCTCATTAGGATGATAAAGAGAAGGATGGGGAACCAAAATAAATTGACCATTGGGGCCAAAAATGGACTTGGACAAGAGCACCAGAAGTATATAATAGTGGTACCGGTGCTATAGTCCTAGTGTGGCACTATTGTCCTAAGTAGATGGGACTTCAGGGGATGGATATATCATGAAAAGGGGGTTTGGCTCAGTTGGGATCAATTTTGGAAGGATATGGATGATTGGGAATTAGTGAAAAGATGTCTATGAGGGTTATGAGAGCAAGCAAGAGGGACCTAAGGGTTTGGTGTCATTATCCATGCCTAATTTACCAATTTTTGCATTTTATATGACTACACTATGTCTAAAAATTGAAAAAATCTTAGTATAGATTGAAATATTCTCCTAGAGATAGGGATGAAATAATAGACATGTTTATAATCAACTCTAGATTTATATGGAGTGAAATTGACCCAATAATCTACACCAAGAAAGTAAACAAATAACTCCTAATTTGGTCCTTTATGTCAATGACTTAATCATTACATGGAGTTAAACTAAGAATATTCATAATGTCAAATCTTATTTAATGAAGTAAATTGAGATGATTAACTTGGGATTATTAATTTTTTCCTTAGCCTTCAAATTTCATAATCTAAGAAATTAATTTTTTTTAATCAATCCAAGTATTCTCAAAACATATTTTGTCACTTTAGCCTTGAAGATTGCAAGTATGCACTAAATCCTTTTAAATATGGATTCAATATTTATACTATGTATTCTTATGGTTTAGTTGATGGTACACTCTACAGATAATTGGTGAGAATTATTTGATACTAGAATCAATCTCATCCTAATATCTCTTTCATAATGAATCTTTTATCATGCTTCTATTAGGAACCCCCATGATAGCCACTGTCAAGATTTAAAATGCATCCTAATGTATCTTCACAATACTTATAGTTATGAGATCATGTGCAAGTTAGGAATAAATGCCTCAATTACTAGTTATAGTTTTGGTGGAATAACACATATAGTGATTAGGAAGGAGAACCAAATTATCAAATTTTGGTGACATGATAATTATATCACCTTGGGGAAGGTATTGTGACTTGGGATTGCCAAAAATAGATTAATGTTGCTTTATCTAGTATAAAAGTTTAGTATAATCAAGTTTACACTACTATCCATTAGTTGTTTTGCATTTTTTTTTTTTAAATTGACTTCAAAATTTTGTATACATAATCCATAAATCTTTAGTGTAATAATAAAAGTGTGATCTACATATTTCATAACATAGTGAAGTACCAACACACAAAGTAAATTTAGATTCATATGCATTATACATAGAAACTGATACATGATAAGGTTTTTGATCTTATGTATTACTGAGTAGATGATTTAGTTGAAAACATATCCACCAAGCCTTTTCTTAAGGCTTAATTTTTTCAGCTTAAGAAACTTTTGGGAGTGATGGAAGGTGTAATCAATAGGATATAGTTCAGTAATTCCTCAATCCTTCCCTTTATCAAAGAACATCTTAAAAGGGGATGTTTTTTAATTAATTTATTTAAATATGTGATCTAATAATATATAAATTTGAAGTAATTATGATTTTATAATTTAATATAATGAAAAAATAATATGAATATAAAAGGAAAAATCTAATTTGAACAATTACACTTTTTATAAATATAAATTACCGAAGGGAATATTATACTTAGGATGTTTCTATATTTTTAAGGTTTTAGATGGAATGCAAATGACATGAATATCTATAAAATGGATCATGAGTCATTTGGATCAAGAACTAGATCTATGGATGCACTTGAACATAATTTCTATCCTTTGGACAATATTAATATATGTTAATGTCTATATCATATGATATTTATTTATGTTGATTTTGATTCTTTATTTTAGTACAAATATCTGGACCTACTTGTATTTTGTCTCTATGTGAGTGTTAAGGTGTGTTTACATTATTAAGTTTGTAATAACATAATTATTGTTAGTTAAACAATAATACGTTAATAAGTGTTTTATTATTATGTTGTATATTATTATTATGAATAATAAAAATAATAAATAGGGTTAGTTTTATGTAGTCTATCAATTATTCAAATTTATTATAGTAACAATATATTCATATATAGTTAGCTGGTTAGTGGGTTGATTGTTAGCGTGAGAGATTGTAGGGATCTCACCATCTTGAATATAGGAAATGTATTTATATATATACATTATAATGTTTTGAATAAATATAGAGTAAAATATAATATCTTATTGTGTTCAAATTTTTTTATAGTGTTCATCTCTCTATTAACTCTTATCTTCCTCAATATCTAGTATCAAAGTAGACAAATGGTCTATTAAATCATTGAGAGGGTAATTATACAAATTCATTGCTTACCCTAAGTTATGAGACCCTTTGAGAGATAATCTTTGTAGTTGAAAGATAGGTATAATTAGTATTCTATTTTCAATGTTTAATTTTGTCTAGGCTTTGCATTCTTTCATATTCATTGTTTTCTACTAGATTGCATAATTATTGGTCGATATAGGTTCTTGAAACACCATCATATACAAGCTACCAAGTCAACGTCTCAATCCACCTCACCTATCAATTGCATTTTCATGCTCGTTGATACCATTTTTTTGGTAATATTCATATGTGATGAAAATCTATAGGTCTATGTAGAGATCAGACTTAGAAGCATGCTAAATTTAGTCATGTGGATTCTATGTTATGATTTCCATCTATTTTGGTCTTATAAAATCTAACACCATCTCCAAGTCTTATATCTTTCCTTGACATTTAGTTCACAATTATGACTTTTATTGAAGCTTGCTTGCTATAGATCTAATTGTGGATAGCTAGACACCTAAGCCTAGCATAATTTTTTTAATAGCACATCGACACCCTATTTTTAATCCTTCACAACTCAGCTTCACACTCAACATAATCTTCCCCTAGTTTGAACCATGTTATAGATCCAATTGAGGCATTTTATACAAAGGATATTTATATTGATCTGATGACTCCACATGACAGCATTCACTAGGCCTCTAAATGATGTTCTCTAAATCCATTTTGGACTTCTCAAAACAATAGTAAAGTTTAGTTACATCTCTAAATTTAGTGAGGCATCTCTTCCTTGGTGATCAGATCAAACTCCTCAACATGTCTCCAAAATTCTAAATTTGAAAAGATTAAAGAGAAATCTCATTTTTAAATCTACCATAGCTGGAGAAACTACACAAGACATTTAACCCCAAAATTGTATCTTCTCCTTGCCACAACCATGCTTCATGTAGGCAAGTTCTATAGAGGAAGATAATAATAGAGCTTTTTTAGGGTTCATTTTTTCTATTTATTTTGTTTATATATTGTTAGCTATTTTAATTTTTTAAATGAAAGTATGTGATTTACATTTTAGGTTAGTTTTTTAATTGTATTTATGTCTTTTGGTTAGTGAAATACAATTGTTAATTGGATTCCATCATTGATGTTTAGTCCTTTTATAGTTTCTTTTGGAATTTTAATGAAAAATCCAAAGTGTAATTGAGTTTATAATAAAAGTGTATCCTTGTCATTAAAAGTCATTGTTGAATATAGGTTTAATCAATAGGATTAAACTTATTGTCAAAAGTGTCAAAGTCAATAGAGTTTTTCATTTTTGTCAAAGAATATAGTGTGAAAATATTTTTTGGGTATATTGTCAAAAATTATAAAAAATAAAAAATGCTTGTAAGAGGATGCATCTTCAGGAGAACTAGATGTCCTAAGTTAAAAGAATCAGTTATATGTGTAGGGGAGTTTTATTATCAAAAATGACATGAGCTTCATTGACACATTGACTAAGTAAGTAATAAATATTGGAAGATAGATGAATGAAGGCTACAGTTTTAGATCCTCTCGTTAGTCACCAATGGGGCCCATATGATTTGGTGAAATTTTTTGTGTGATATTTTTTTTTTAATTTTTTTAGTGTGGTGTATTTTGTGCCAAATTGACTAATCCCAAGGACATTTATTTAGTGGCAATGAAAATTGTCTATGCTATTTTTTTTTGGGTGGAAAAAAACATTAACAAAAGCTACATAAGATGATAATGAGTATTTATTCCTCATAATATTTCATTTTTTAGTGTTGTGTATGTTTTCATCCCCCTACTAGATTGGAGAAAAGGAGAGTGTATATATAATGGAATGTGGTAATAGTTGTATAAGAGGGCACCTAACTATATAAATCCTCTGACTACTATATTTTTTATGAATATGGTCGGCTAGTGAAATGTTCATTGCATTCACATGAATTAAATGTGAGATGCATTATTTTCATAGTAGTGGTCATGTGCAACAAGATATAGATAACAAGATTCAAACAATAGTATGTGTTGGCATATGATTCTGTTCAGGCCAGTTCTTAAAGATGTATATTCTCCCCATGCTCACATTAAGGGGGTGTAGACTAGGGGTTAATAATTTCCATAAGGGGTGAATGTTAAGGTGTGTTCACATTATTAAGTGTGTAATAACGTAATTATTTTTAGTTAAACAATAATACATTAATAAATGTTTTATTAATGTGTGGTATATTATTATTAATAATAACAATAATATATGAGGTTGGTTTTATTTTGTCTATTAATTATATGAATATATTGTAGTAATAATATGTTTTCATATAATTAGTTGATTAGTGGGTTAATTGTTAGTGTGAGAGATTGTAGGGATCTCACCATCATGAATATAGGAAATGTATTTCCCATATAAACATTCTAACATTTCAAATAAATATAGAGAATAATATAATATATTATCATGTTCAAATTATTTTCTAGTGTTCATCTCTCTATTAAATCTGATCTTCCTCAACATCAGTGAGATATTAGGGGATATTTATGCATGTGATATACAAAAACCTATCTCATTTTTGAAATAATAGGTCAAATTTCAATATTAGGTTTAGGTATATAAAAAGGAAATAATGGTGGTTTGAGCTAATCCCAACCACTCCCATATGAATCATTGAGTGCTAGCTACATATCTAATACTTTGAAGAGAAAGTTAAAACACATGTCATTCTCCATGTTAGGTGTGTTTATGTAACAATTATCTTTTTAAAAATGTAACATTTGATATAATTTTTGAGACTTGGAAAATAAATTTTTTGACTTGGCTTGAGGTGATTCAAATGTGGATAATACCTACTCCTTCTGACTAATTTATAAATTATAAATAACAAGTTAATTCCTTAGTATTTGTAAGTGATTTTTTGTAAGCGATATTTGCTTTCTAGATTTTGGAATAGGGTTATACCTATTGTGTCTTTACATTGGAATCTTTGGGTAATTTATCACAAAAATGACATGTAAAACATATGAGTTAACTCATGAAGATAATTTAAATTTGTAAAATAACCATTGTTTGGTGGAGATCAATTCATCATATTTGGATGCTCACAAATTTTTACAGGCATCTAAGTCTGATAGACTCATTTGAAAGGAAGGAATAGTGATTTGATGATATGGACATAGTTTGAGTATGATTTAAATTACTCTAGGCATAGGTTAAGGAATTCATTTAGGTGGTTAATAGAAACTTGGGAAGGTGGTAGCAATTTAAGGCATGTAGATGTGAGATAAGGGCATGTATGAGCCATATATGTGCACAAAAATAAAGTAAAGTGAATGAAATTCAAAACTATCATTAAAAAGTGTCTAAAACCAAATTCTACTATCTAAAAATTCCCCCCTTTTATTATATTATTTAAAATAAATATATTTATATAGAGTAAAAAAGATAAAGTGATGTACATGAGTTTGTAAAACATATTTTATCTTTGGTAATAGGATCGAAGTATGGTGCTTGATCCATGCAAACCTAAAGTGAACATTAATTAATCAATGTCCATATGTGAAAATGATATTTGAATATAAATTAAAACTTTTTAAACTTAAAAAATAAAGAAGGAAAATAGTTATGAGTGGGTGTAAATGTTTTCACTTGAACCATTGTATACCATGACACTATGTATATGATGAGAATAATTATATCTCATACAAATAATGATATTTTTAATACATAAAGGAGAGTTATGGGTTCCCTCACCCTCTTATAATACACACACACACACACACACACACACACACACACACACACACACACACACACACACACACACACACACACACACACACACACACACACACACACACACACACACACACACACACACACACACACACAATATTTACATCCATAGCCAAAAGGCTAGGATTGTAAACCAAAGATGAAATGAAATATTAGAATAAGTATCCAATAAAGAATCCAAATCCTTAAAAACACTTAGAAACAAAGAATCAAATTCTACACCCATATTATAGGAACAAAAAGTCTCACCACATTAGATGAAAAATGATAAGGGTGTAGAGTAAAATAGTACAATAACCACAATAAGATTCATCTTCCATAATCTCACTATCATCAAATGTAATTTCAGGTCACTATACTAATATTGATGTAGGGATTAAGCCTGCAACCTTCTTAACCATTATCCTAGATCTGATATTTATCTTTGAGTTCTTTGAATGAACTTGGATCTTTGATTACCTCCTGTTAGGAACCCCTCCAAGGAAGCACAATTGATTACTTTTCTTATAAGCAATTAAACACAAAATTATACCAGAATGATTAACTAGAAACAAATAGCAAAGAATTTGAGAGACAATACACACTCTTGTATTAAATACTACTAGAAGAAAATACAATAAAGAAGATGCCACTTCTTCTTCCACCTCAAAGGCTTGCCACACCTCAAGACCTTCTTCCCTCTCTCTCTTGCTCAACCACAACCAACTCAACAACCTGAGTTGTTATCCCCTCCTTAAATGCTTCAGCTGATCTCCTTGACCTTACTTGCTTGTAGATCTCCTTGACCTTGCTTCATTGCTTCAATGCTTTTACTTTCCTTCTTGATTACAATACATGCCTCATGGGTCATTAAATAGAATCCCATGTATACAAAAATAGACCTCTAATTACAATAATTAGACACGCAACTTGAGACTATAATTAGCCCTTTAACATGCAAACACTTAGTTCAACTAACTAACTATTCGTGCAACAAACAGTTCTGGAACACACAGGCGACCGACATCGGTCCCTGTCTGACTACTAATGCCAGTTGCCTTCTGCACTTTATGTGACCGACATCGGTCATACTACCGACGTTGATATCTCTAGAACTTTAGCAACCTCCTCCATGTCTGCAATAGTTGAAGCTTTTAGCTCCACAACCTAACAATCTCCCACTTGGAGATAAATTGTTGCAACTGTACCTATACCTATACACCATCTAGTTTGTTCCCTTGGCTCTGTATCCCTCTTCAAGATCACTCTTGAAGACCAACCACCACAAAACCTATGATGCTATACCTGTCACTTATGCCAAAAGAATTGTATTGCTCCCAAATTCTTCATGACATACCTCTAAACTAACTTTACCCTTAGGTCAGCAACTCCCTGTATATGTAACCCTGCAACAAGCAACACAATATAGTAACAGGATAATGTAGCTAATATTATCCAACCTAGTAAAGATAAATACAATGGTTAAACCTCAATTGTCCTGCAGCCTAATCAAGACCATATACCCTAGCCTTCTGTCTCACATGTCCATCCACTCTCTTCTCTAACTTGGGAATCCATCCCTCATCCAGTGCTTTCTTCCAGCTGACAACTCCACCAACAAATACCTATTTGGTTCTTCTCCAAGGACTCACACTCCTCATCCATGCCAGGCTCCCACTATTTCTAGATTCTACCTGCATTGCCTCTTCACATCTTCCTGGTTCTTGACCATCAGTAAGCAAAAAATAAAATAAATAAGGTGAGCAACAAATAAGAGGTTCACATAACCTTTTTGACCTCCATATGGGTGTTTGAGACTCCTTGATAACTTGTCTGCCCAACATCCGTTTCAGTGACCAATCTCAGCCATCTCCCAGTCTGCATCCAACCGATGTCAATTCCCTACACTGACCCTGATTGCCGACGTCATTTCCCTGGTTGATGCTAGTGTCTCGTCTACCGACATCAGTTCCTATCTAACCGATGTCGAACTTCTCCTACCTGACTCTATCGACCCTACTAGTCTGCACATGACTGATGTTGGTATCTGCCTGACCGACGTCGGTTCTAAGTGACCGACGTCGGTTCTAAGTGATCGACGTCAGTGTCTGTGTATTCATGTAAGTGATGAATTCTTTATCTGAGAGCTCATCTTGGATCAAACCCTTATCCATACTACCCTGCTCAGAATTATTCAGCCCCTGTGAATGATCTCTATCCCTCATCTCCTCCATAAACACCAAGGCTTCCCTATTCTTGTCAAAAGCATCAAATTTCCTTTTCCTACAATGAACTTGATCTATGCCTTCCAAATCTAAACTCATACCTTTTGAATCAAGAACATCCATTCCCTTCTTATTCATGTGACCAAGCCTATTAAGCCACATCTTTGAATCTACAGCTAAAGTAGATAAACTAGAAGTAGAATCAGTATTACAAGTAGATAGATAAAGAGTACCTACTTTCTTACCTCTTGCTAAAACAAGTGCACCCTTGGTAACCTTCCAAGAATCCACTGTGAGGGTTACTGTGCATCCCTCATCACCCAACCTTCCTCCAAAAATGAAACTCTACTTTAGAACTGGGACATGCATAACCTCCTTCAACACCCATGTGTTGTCCATCTACAATTTCAGCTGCACTTTCCCTTTGCCAACTATTTGACAAGGCATACCATCCCCTAAATAAAGCGCTCCAAAGTCTCCCTGGACATACTCATGGAACAAATCTTTGTTTGGGGATGCATGAAAAGAAGAACCAGAATCTAAAACCCATGATTCTATCTGACTATCCAAAGAAAGTATGAGAGCGTCTTGTGCCACATTACCTTCATGTTGATTTTCTTTATCCCTCAACCAACACTCTTTCTTTGTATGTCCTTTCTTTCCACAAAACTAGCAGGTGATACTTCCATTTCTGGATTCGGATCTCCTTCCCATCTTCGACCTTGATTTCCCTTGCTCAACCTTCTCTCTTTGCCTTCCCCTATTTTTTGCACTTAGAGCATTCCCTGATGATTTACCTGTGCTTTTCTTGCGTATTTCTTCATTCAAGATTACACTCACAACATCATCAACTTTTAAGATTTTAGAAGCAGATACATAATTACTGACTACCATAACCAAACTATCCCAACTTTCAGGTAAAGAGCATAAAATTAAGAGAGCCTTTACTTCATCATCAAAAACAATATTGACTGAAGCTAACTGGTTTACCAAACCATGGAAATCACTAATATGAGTATGTACCAATCCACATTCCTACATTTTCAAAGTAAATAACTGCTTCATAAGAAATACCTTATTTGAAGCCGAGGGCTTTTCATATAAATTCACCAAAGATTTTATCAACTCTTTCATTGTCTTACACTGTGATAAGTTGGAAATCATAGACGATGCAAGGCTTAACCTTATGGATCCCAGAGCCTTCTGATCAAGAACATTCCATTCTTCATCCTTCATATCTGTGGGCTTGCATGCAACCCCACCTAATGGTAAGTACAAATCTTTCTGATACAGATAGTCTTCTATCTGCATCCTCCAATGTTGATAATTCTTGCTATTAAACTTCTCCATTCATAACTTACTTTCTTCTGCCATTGCTATACTCCCACTCAAATAGAAACCCCTGTGAATGACCTGTAATCAAACAATAACCTGCTCCCTGCAACCTTAGCTCTGATACCAACTGTTAGGAACCCCTCCAAGGAAGCACAATTGATTACTTTTCTTATAAGCAACTAAACACGGAATTATACCAAAATGATTAAGTAACTAGAAACTTGAAACAATAAAGAATTTGAGAGACAATACACAATCTTGTACTAAATACTCTTAGAAGAAAATATAATAAAGAAGATTCCACTTCTTCTTCCACCTCAAAGGCTTACCACACCTCAAGACCTTCTTCCCTCTCTCTCTTGCTCAACCACAACCAACTCAACAACCTGAGTTGTTATCCCCTCCTTGAATGTTTCAGCTAATCTCCTTGACCTTACACCTTGTAGATCTCCTTGACCTTGCTTCCTTGCTTCAATGCTTTTACTTGCCTTCTTAATTACAATACATGCCTCATGGGTCTTTGAATAGGATCCCATGCATACAAAAATAGACCTCTAATTACAATAATTAGACACGCAGCTCGAGACTATAATCATCCCTTTAACATGCAAACACTCAGTTTAACTAACTAACTATTCATGTAACGAATAGTTCTGGAACACACAGGCGACCGATGTCGGTCCCTATCTAACTGGTGCTGACCGACGTCGATTGACTCCCTACCAATGTCAGTTGCCTTCTGCATTGTATGTGATCAATGTCGGTCATACTACCGATGCCAGTGTCTCTAGAACTTCAGCAACCTCCTCCATGTCTGCAATAGTTGAAGCTTTTAGCTCCACAATCTAACACCTCCTTGGTTCTTCAAGTACTTACTTGATTACTTCATGGATAAACTTGAACACTCATTGAGTTTACTAGGCTCCTTCAAAGTCTACACCCATATTGTAGGAACAAAAATTCTCACCACATTAGATGAAAAATGATAAGGCTATAGAATAAAATAGTACAATAACCACAATCAGATTCATCTTCCATAATCTCACTATCATCAAATGTAATTTTAGGTCACTATACTAATATTGATGTAGGGATTATGCCTGCAACCTTATTAACCATTATCCTAGATCTAATATTTATCTTTGAGTTATTTGATTGAACTCTGATCTCTGATTACCTCCTTGATTCTTCAATTATTTGCTTGATTACTTCATGGATAAACTTGAACACTCATTGACTTTACTAGGCTCCATCAAAGTCTACGCCCATATTGTAAGAACAAAAAATCTCACCACATTAGATGAAAAATGATAAGGCTATAGAATAAAATAGTACAATAACCACAATCAGATTCATCTTCCATAATCTCACTATCATCAAATTTAATTTTAGGTCACTATACTAATATTGATGTAGGGATTATGCCTACAACCTTATTAACTATTATCCTAGATCTGATATTTATCTTTGAGTTATTTGAATGAACTTTGATCTCTGATTACCTCCTTGATTCTTCAATTACTTTCTTGATTACTTCATGGATAAAATTGAACACTCATTGACTTTAGTAGGCTCCTAAGCTCTTCCTAGGCATTAATATCTTGTCTCCCTTGAATACACAACATCACTTCATCATATACCTATGTATTATCTTCTTTTATAACTACCACCATCCTCTCATTCAAAAAATTCATTACTTCAATCTTTTTTACTTGGTTCATCCTTGTACATTCTCATCTTATTATTAAGTCTCAAAAATTAATTCTTGGCTATATGATTCTTTGAATCCAGATTAGGTATCCTATAATCATTCACCTATCTCTTTATAATCCTTTTACATGTCCAAAAAAATAACCCAAACCTCAACCAATATAGTAAAATTGTAGATAAAAATGTATGTATTCAAACACCCATTAATCTGTTACATCTCTCGACAAAGTTTTGGATCCCAACTCTCAAGGTAGACCCCTTAACTCAACACCCCCTTCTCCTAATTAGGTCTCTCCTAGGCCTAATCACTCACAGAGTTCAAGTACTAACATAAAACCTCATCCATCCTCTATATATGGTTGTATAACATAATATTCCAAAGTTTGAAGTAAATGGTATTTCATAATCTCCAAATATTCAAGTTTTAAGATTGAAACCCTAGTGTTTGGTTACTCAGGCATGTAGGTGCTTGAGAGGTAACAAAATAGGTTTAATTAAATCCTATTCCAATTTAAGAAACTATGAGACCTACACTAGGTATTTATCAATACATTTTACCTTATCCAATAGATTTTAAATCTTAAACAATCAACAATAGTCCACAAAACACATGTTTACAAAATTTTGGGTTCTTTATAAAGGACTGTGTAATGCGAGTGATATTATGATTTCAATCTTCTCTACTAACATTACATACAAGGTTTCTTGGCACAAATGTAGATTCTTTATTAGGATAAAAATGTATACCAATTAAAATAAAACATGACAATCTTCTAAAACCATAAATTACCCTACTTTTTTGACTATGTGTGCACAAACTTATTCAAGATTAGGCCATATTGTAGCTTCCACTTTGTATCACCATAGATCAATTGGAATAACATAAAATGTATATGAGCGATAGTTCTTATTAATTAATATAATTCATAAATATTAATAGTAATCAAAAAATAATTGATAAGATGTAAATTCATTCAATATTCACATAGACAATCCTCAAAATTATGCCACCTTCTTACCCTTCTATATTGTACATAACTCACAATTGCTTCTTAAGGGACTGTGTGCACTATATTGAAATAATTTAAGGACTTTTTCTCTCCAAATTGATTAATAATCATCAAAAACACATTATAAACACTCAAAAATACCCCTTCCTAAATTTCAAAACCAACAACAATTGAATAAAACACAACATATACCTCTCTTTGCACTTCTTATATGACTATGACACAAAATAGAGCTTTAAAGGAATGTGTATTTAATTTTTTACCTAAATATTAGTATCAATAATTCATTATTTTTTTATGTAATAAAAATTAATATATATTAAATAATAATGATCTTATGAAACTCAATATCCATTCATTTAAAAGTATTATTTTATTGATTGGTCACTTTCATATCCAATAACCATGTACAAGTTTGATAAGGCAGATAGGGTTATTGAAATAATGATCTCTCTTATATTTAGTTAGATATATACCTATATCTAATTCAAAAATATACTCCTATACTACCCTAATATATGCATACACCAACATCTTCAAGCATCTAACGCTTCTTTTATACTAAACAAACAAGAAACTCTCCTACAAGGTTATTCTCACATTGCATGGCAATTACCTTTTACATGTTTATTGATTTTCATTACCTTACACATTAAATTCACACTATGAAACATTTTAAAACTCACTTAGGACCATATATTACCATTTACAAACATTGACTAAGATTGGATTACACACAACACTCCAAAACACCCTACAAGCTAGTCTAGAAAATTTAAATTTTCAAAATTGCCATTTCAGTAACTCACAAAGGCTTAAAAACACATCAAATTCAAGACTTATAAATACTCTAATACCTCATAATTGTTTTTATAGACCTATAACACCCTCACTAGACCAAAATTGGTCATAATGAAGCTCTTAGACATAATTACATACTTTGTTTCTTAGTGATGCTCTACACATACTCCCCTAATGGAGAAATTTTGAGCTACTACTCAAATTTACCTTTTCCACATTATTTATTACTTTCCAATTTATTTTTTTATAATATTATAATCTCCTCTTTCTAATATTTCTCTTGTTTTGCTCCTTTCTTCTAAACTGTTTCATACATCTTTGTCTTCTTGCCTTATATAGTCTCTTTTCATACTCGTCTTCTATCTCTATGAGGTATATGACCTACTAAAACTCCTTATATACTTCATATTCTATCTCTTCCATCTCTAAATTATCTCTATAATTTTGTTACTCTAATGGTTGATCCTCATTCTTCAGATTTGCTCTTAACTCATAACTTTCTTTTTCATTTGTCATTCTTGGTTCTTGTACTCTTGGCTAGTCTTGCTTCTCAATCATGATTTATCCTTAATTTTCATGATATAATGGATTCCTATACCTCTATTATTCCTTCATTATTATCAAAATTTTATCCATATCCTCTTTGGATACTTTCTCATGACATTCCACCTTCTCGTAGTGAGTCAACTCATTGCCTTGCTTATCTTGTAATGGCATCTCATTGTCAAATTTTGGTTCATCCTGCCAAAACACTAATTTTAAACTTATTACCCTCATAACATCATTATTACCTTCATATAAATAAGTTTTAACATTTCCCATTGAATATTTCAATTTATCACCTTATTCTTTTTTCCTTTGCTTGCTTTCTAGCTTGTTTGCTTGTGGCTCTCCTTCCATGAGCCTTTGTTCTTTACTTCTTTGATTACTTCTTGGACTGGTTCTTTTGATAATACTACCCTCTCTTTTATTTATCCATGCTAAATTGATTTCAATCCTTCCTTAAATATCCTTAGGATTGATATTTTCCTCCTCTAATTATACATGCTCCATCAACCTTCCCTCTTGGCTACTCTTCTCTCTTTATTGCTCAATCATGAGCTATAAATATTCCTTTCTTCTTTGCTTCATATTATCATGGATTTACTTCTTCCCTTTCATCCCCATACCTGAAACATATTGGTTAGTAAATATCAAATGACTTTCATGATTCTTGATAGTCTCTTTAAGGACCTCCTTGTCCTTGTCATCCCTTCATACTTCTACTTTCTTATTCCGTGCCTCTCTAGGATTCTCTCTCATCTACTTGAGTTCCTTAATTGGTCATTTCTATTTTACACTTACATATTAACTAACCCTATTGGTTACTTGGATAACTCAAATGAATCTATGTTTGGATTATCTTAGATTGCCACTTTGTTTGCATTACCTTATACCATTTCTTGTCCATTTATTTGATTGAAACTCATTTCTTGGTTCTAAATTTATGCCCTTGTATAATATAAAATTTTGGGTTCTTGATGTGTCTCTATGGGCATCATATTCTTTGTCATTAGCATATTCTATTCTCTATCTTGAAATTTTTCCTCTATCTCATTTGTGATAGATCCAATCTTCTTTTCTCCTTGACAAAGGAACTCTACTAGATTATCTTCAAATTATTGCATTAATGATCCCCACCTCAACTCTTATTCCTCATTTTAATCTCTCAAAGTTTATACCTTATCTTTAATTTTAACTCTATCTCCTTCTTATGTCAAGCTAGAGACTCTTCCATTTTAAAATTCATATTGTATACCCTACTATTCCATGATGTATGTTTCCTTCTCCAGTACTATTTCCTTATCTTGATACTCCATTGTCACATGCCTAATTTTCACCTCTTCATCTGATGTTCTAGGATATATTTTTTCTTCTTCATCATCATTTATGGTATGCCCCAAAGTTTCCAATTCTTCTTGTAGTTGACCCCAACTCTCATAGGCAAATGTCTAGTCATGTTTCTCCTCTAGCAACTTTTCATCACCTGCATACTCTTGTTCAATTTTATCTATCTCTTTGATTAATTCATACAATACAAAGTAAAATTTTGAATTTTTATCTTCATACTTATTGAGTTTCTTCTTCATTCAATATTTATTCTTTAATGCCTTCCATGAGGTATCTTCTAAACATGGTTGTCCAATCAGCCTCTTCTTCTACATAAGCATGTTACTCATGCTTATTCTTCTTCATATTTTAAATATTTATGTTCTTAACATGGAATTTTTCCTTATTCACTCTTGTACCTACTTTCATACATGAAAATAAATCATTAGATTTAAACATTTGAGGCTTGTTGCCTTCACCTTCTACTTCTTAGGTTGTTTTGTCTCCATAGATACTTCCTTATTCACAAGGTCCTAGTCACATCCCTCATGTTCATCTCTTGTTATTTTATTCATATCTATTTTGATTTTCCTACATATCAACTTCTTATTCTCCTCATTATCTCTCATGGCAATCTTCTTTCTTCTCTCTGTGAGTAGCCTTATAGGCCACTTAACCCTCTTATTTTTCATAACCCAACCATACCATTGGATTTCTTATTCTCACATGAGCTCCAAAAAGAGATTTATGCTTTAAAACCTTTTATCTATTTCACTCATATCTTATTCAACATCTAACACCTTTCTCTTTGGGTCTTCTTTCTTTTTTTTTCCTTGTGGAAGTCTAACTCAACGATGTCCTTCTTCTCTTTTACCTTATTTATGTTCATCTTCACTTGTCCAAGTATTTTTCACCTTAGAAACTTATTTTACAAGTATTTTTTACCTTGGATATATGAATCTCACTTGGAGTATCTCTCTTGTATCTCTTGAGATTTTTTTTCTAGCTCTCTTATTAGGGTTGCTTTACCACCATTCTTTAACTCTTTCTCTCTTAGTGTACTCCTGCAACTTATCTTCGTACACTATGTTAGAGATACAATCACTAAGATGGTGGGGTGAATCATTGATCCTATAAAATACAACTTAAATTTCAATCCTTTCAAGTTCTTAATCAATTACCATAAGCATTCATGATGCATACACAACATTCATAACAATGAATAAGAGAGATCATGCAAGATCAATCACATAACACATGACATACATGGGAAACACTCTTGGGGGAGAAAACCCATTAGAAACTGAAATTGGACTAATGTTCTATAATAACAAGATCCAATTTAGACTATCTATAACTAATCAAGGAACTATAATCCCTATATAGTGTGACTGTAATCCCACATGGTGCTTCAACACCTATCTAGCTAAGCTGCAACATCAACTAAACTTTTAGAAAGTCTCACCTTGCAAGTAGGTTTCAACCACATTAGATGATAAGATAATAGAACAATGCATATGAACATATCCACCTTTGAACTAATGTCTTCAACACCTGATGATGTACCTCTGATTAACACTCTTCACCTTTGCGCATACTTAATAAAAAATAGATCTATTTTTCCAACAAAATTATGACCTAAAAGTCATACAAAAAATCCTCAATATATTACACTCTTCAACTCATCCTAAAATCAATCTACCACTACTTCTCTCCCCAATTCATAAACATAAGCCTCTCTCCAATCTTTCCCCAGTCTCTTGCTCAAAGTCTAGAAATCACCATCTTTGATTTCACTATTTATAAATCATTTATGATCATCATAATATTACTAAAAAATTAGGCATGCCCTAACCCTTAAGACAACTATCATTAGGAATATATAATGTAGATCACTAATAATGAAATAAAGACGTAATTAAATTTAGAAAACACAATAGAATAGAGACATAGATTTAACATGGTTCACCCAATATGGGCTACATCCACACAAAAACTGTCAGTCCTTATAATTTAATCCAAAAAATGAAGGGAAAAATCTATAATACATTGACTACAATATCTTCTTCACTCTCACACTATTATACTTGATTACAATGCCCTCATATCAAAGGAGGGTTACGAATTAGGTCAAAAATTCACTAACTTAATTTCTACCATTATATCTAAAACCTAATAGTAAACGGTCTAGAATAACTATGAAATCAAAATATTTTATAGTTTATTTTTCATAAAATTTTATTTCACCCCTGAACCCCCACTAGGGAGTGATCTAATATAGGTCATCCTCCCCCCTGCGAACCCCCATGGTGACCCTAGTGACATAACATTTCCCCTCCACATGCCTCTATCAGGAACTAGGCATTAAAATAAGATCAAGCACCACCATCCAACAAATATCTCATCAAGATATAAATCAATACAATCTTCATAGGTTGGCCATAGCATCTATGGGTCACACTTAAGTAGCTACACCTTTTAATAAGGCCCTTATAGCCCTTATAGGTCTCATGTGAACCCATTCACTCCTGTATCACTTATTCAAACAAAAAAAGAACATATAACCACTAAAAAAAGCATGGACCCATTACATATGATCTATAGGTCCCCATTAAGTACCAAAAACCAACATATAACCCTTTTAATTAAGCACAATTAGCTTAAACAATAGTCTATGCACACAATCATTATAAACAAACACACAATCAACTTATACACCTTTTTTCATATTATATATGAATGATCAAACCTTCATAATGCACACAAATCATCTTTATGGAGTCTAAAACACTCCCCAATAGCCAATTCACCATAAAACATCAAAACAACATATACACAAGCTCAATTATCCTTCTCAAGTCATTTGCAGAGCAAGAACAAACACATATTTAACTTTTAACCATAATATTTTTGACTATACACACTTCTAGATCTTAAAATTGATATTTTTATATGCACCTTATAGTCCTCTACAAGTTCTCTTTTTACTAAACTATCAAATTCTACTTGGATTGAAAGTTATGCCCCAAAAACTAGACACTGGTCTTTCCTTCATAAATTCAAATATTCAAATGCAAATGGTCATAGATAAACTTTGAACACTATGCTCACATCTCGTGTCCTCTTAGCTTTAGATTAATCTCAAACCATTGATATTCTCTAAAATTTAATGCATAGGTGCCAATTTTCAAACATTAAACCTCGGTCACTTTGACCTCATCTCATACATCCTTGCAATGTTGAATCGATACACACCATCAATCTTTATAGATTAACTAGGTCTTTAACTAGTAATGCTAATCATTTAATCAATCTGTATGAACACCCAATCATCATTGATATGTATCCTTTACCTTTGTTTAGTCATTAATAAACATGCACTTCTTTACATCTTGCTACTTCTTTACATATTGGATCAAATGCGCTCTATTGATCTCCTTGAGACTTGCTCAAACTTTACCTCTTGGATATTTGACTATGGGAACCTTGCTTATCTCCCTAAGTAGCCATTTTTGAACCTTGTTTATATTAATGATCTCAAATTTAGAACATATGATCTCCTTACTTTGAGAATCAATCCATATGACAAACTAATCTTGGAACCCACATATCAGTGAGATATATCGCCATTAAAATGCCTTCTCAAAATCATTTGTCATAGAGCTCTCTATGTCAAAAGTTGCCTGAGAAGCCAAATTTGTTCATGCATATATTTTGATGTCCTTCATCATATGATCTGAAATTTATTATAAATAAACTAATCTCAAAACTTAAAAAACTCATATGATATCCTTCTCTTGAAACATCCACACATGTGATATATGACATCATCAAAATGTTTACTTGATTCTTTCTTACTTGGGAGCCCAAATTTGTATTTGCATATATTTTGACATGCTTAAGTACATGAATTGAGATTTAGTACATAATAAATAGGCACAAAACTGAAAAAACCTATATGATCATTTCCTCTTAACTCATTCACATGTGGCAATGGTGACATCATCAAATCACCTACTTAGATTTTATACCACTAGATCCAAACTATCTAGATGAAAACTATGATCAACCGGATGACTTCCACTTATGTGCACACTCACTTAAAGCATAAATAACATCTTAGGGATCTATTTAACATCCTCAATACTCCATACTCATCCCTAAACAAATCTAACCATGCCAAAATAGAAGATCAACCAATCATAGTTCAAGCATACTAGGACAAACACATTGCACACTTTGTCATTATCACATAAACTATCAAGTCACTTCATCCACTCACTATAACATCTCCAATAATATCCCCCTTTGTCATTGATGTCAAAACCTATCCATATATCAATATATAGCTCACCTTCTCTCTCTTCAATCACTCTCACAATAGGAACTTTCTCCCTCTTTAAAACAATGACAAAGTGGGCACCAACTGATCCTAACGACCTCAAAAGACTACAAATATGAGATGAACACCTTATAAAGATGATACAAACTTCCCCTTACCTTGATCCCACCTCTTCTTTCTTTGAAAACTTTCTCTTGCTCTATGCCAACACTCTCTTCAACCAAACACTACAACTAATGAAGAAAGAACACACAAAACCACAATAATCTAATGAAACTCACCAATAATCATATAAATGGGACTCCCCCTAATATTTTTGAGAAATTTCACCACTTAAGAATCTTCAGATCTCCACACACCATGAAGAACCACCACACATGCTTACTATCCTTCTCTCTAAAGCTACCATAAGGACAACCAACATAACTGCATGCACTCACCAAAAAAGAAACATGCACAAAACCAACTTGATAACTTACCTTTAAATACTCATGCCTTACTATTTTGGAGAATTTGATTAAAAGGCACTCTTCTTCACACTAGGCCCGTCTAACATCCTTCTAACCTTACCTAGAACCTGTAGAGCCCATAATTTTTAGTATACACATATTCAAGACCTAAAACTTCATATCTAGAGAACTCTCATATTACCCATCAAGTACACCAATTTGTATCACCAAGAACATCCTCTACAACAAACTTCATTCACAAACTAACTACCCAATTAAGTCTCCAACATGACAAAGACTTGAATGTCTTGAGAACCGCAAACCTTAAATTCTCTATGAATCTTGATTTGACAACTTATTTTTTCCATGCAACCTATTAATAATCATAATATCTCAATTCACAAGGAAAACCACTTTTATAGCATAGCCCAAAGCCCTAGAATCTCAAAACAAATAGGGTCAACAAACCTCTTTTTGGTCAATGCACACCTTTGAAACTTCTTGCACACCTAGAGACACCCATCACACACTTCTAGACCAAGATTTGAGATTCCACACCATTGGGAATATAGACTTATTATAACCCATTTTAGGCCTTCTTGTCCTTAAGCCAAAAACTAAGAAACTAAGAGCACTCAAAAATCTTCAATTGGCACAAACAAACCTTCAGACCATAAAAATCACATGTAGCACATCACAAAGAAGTTTATAGACTTTTTTTGAGTATCAAAATCATTTTGACATTTGCATCAATATTATTGAGCCACCTGGAACCACCCATTCTGACTTTGTACTATAGGTCCTTCATAAACCAATGGAGAAAACTCATGAAGTTTTTGCTCCCCCTTAACTAATGACCTTTTAAGATCAACACAAGTCTTTGTATATATTGGAATTATGATTTTGAGCCCATAAACTTACTTCTCCATAAGAAATATGTCTCCTAAGAAGCATATGTAGAGACATCCTCTACACCACAATGCTCTACCATGGTGTGAAACTAAGAGTTGCACACAACTCCTCATATTCCTTCTTTTCATTAGTCATCTGATACTTATGGTTCTTATTCTTCTTCTTATTTGGATTAGGATAGATAACTTCCTCATCCACTACAACATTCTCCTTTTCTTCTATGATTGGATTGATAATACATGGAGACAACATAGATTTATGACATACTTTTTCATCTAAATATTATTCTTTGTAGTTTAGAACCTCATCATTAGACATAGACATTTTATGTTCTTTTCATGATACATGCTTAGCAATAACAGGATATTCACTTGGATCCATACATACCTTAGGACTAGCTTCAACTAACACCTTAGTATTTTCTTTGAGCTTGGCATCTTCACTCATAACATGGGTATATAATGAGATCCCTTGGCTCACTTCAACTTATGAAGCATTCTCCACCATATCAAATAGATTACTTGACCTGAAGTCTCATCATGACTCACACTTTTCACCTTTGGCTTCTATGTGTTAACATGTCTTCTTCCTTGCACTCTAGGAGCCTAATTAAACCTATTGTGACTTATATACCTTTGCTTGTATAACCTATTAATATAAACTCTATATTCATAATTATAACACATCATACCTTTTGCAAGAAATGTATCTTGCCTTACCTTATTTGGACATAAATTTTCAACATGTCATATGTTATGAGAATTAAATCACTTAAATATATTAACAGTTTTTGACTGATGACCCCCATCATAATCCCATGCAAATTCATTTATAATAGGTATCTTGAATTCTCTATCCCTATGACCAAATTGATTACATGTGTAAAAGTAACCATTGAATCTTGCATACCTCATGACACTTAGATATCTCATATGATTTGTCTTCAATCTACCAACACCTTCAGTCCTTGTTTGATAAATTATCTTCAAAGTATGATTGTACTTGTTCTTAGTAGTCTTCATCTTGTATTGAGTTATATTTTTTTGTTCTTATTTATATCTAAGACAAATTCTATCACTAGCATGTTTTTGACCATTTAGAATATTGTGTAGATCACATGAGCTATTTTCAAATCTCACAAATGTCTTCACCTTACTAGATGTCTTTTCTAACTCATATTTTAAAGACCCATTTTTAGAAACATACTTTTAATATTTATCTTGTTTAGATTTGAGGCTTTTAGACATAATTTCCAATTGACAACTAAGATGCTTGAACATATATTTATGCTCCTTGGTGTCTTCATTCAATCTTACCTCATACACACTAAATTGCTCCTCATAGTTATTGATTTTAGATTTCATCTTCTTATTGATCTTCTTCTCAATCTTCAGTTATTCAAGATTATTCATCAAAATAGTCTCACAATCCACCTCATCCTCATCATCATCTGAATCACTCCATGTAGACACCTTCTAATGTGAGTAACTTCCTTCCTCAACCATGAATAGAGATTCATCTTTAGAAGGACCATCATGTTTATGATCATATTTTGAGTCACTATCTTCACTCTCATTTGATGAGCTACAATCTTCTTTGGTGTAGAGATTCTTATTATTTTTAAGGACTTTTTCTTGTTAAATTTTTTGAATCCTTTCTTGCTGTATGTATTCATCTTGGCCTTCACCATTCTCTTCATCACCATTATTCTCATGCTTATGAGGACACTTACTAGCAAAATGTCCTATCTCTCCATAATTGAAACATTTGAAGGGTAGTTTACCCTTATACTTCCCTATTCCTATGTTCAATTTCTTAGTAATCAAAGCAATTAGTTCATCCTCATCAATTTCAGATTTGCCATCCTCTTTGGATTTCTTACCTTGGAAATTTTTCTTAGGATTCATCTTTATCTTGAATGTTGCTTCCTTATTTGTTGGTATATCATCATTTACTCTCATCTTATATGTAGTAAGGGTGCCATGCAATTGATCCATATTCAACTAAGTAAGATCATGAATTTCCTCTATAGCATATACTTTTGAATCAAGCTTGAGAGATAGAGACTGTAATACATTTTGGAATATAGTAGCCTTTTCTCTTCAAGATTCTCTCCAAGTCCTTTGATGACGTTCACATTCTCATTGACTCTCTATAGAAACGATGGAAAAAAATATTCTTCCTTAATTTTGAGGCTTTCAAATTTCCTTCTATGCATCTATAACTTAGCAAGATTGAATTTTGAATCTCCTTCAAAAATGATCTAAATTTTGTCTAATGTCTCTTTAGTATAATTACAATGGATTACCTTAGTGGATTAAATTTTTGAAATACCACAAGTGATAACATTCATTGCCTTGGAATTGTTCCTAAATAAATTTTTGTCTACAACACAAGATGGAGGAGTAATATAAGCAACATAACCATCCAAAAAATATTTCCATACATCAAACCCTAAGGACATAATGTATGTCCTCATCCTTACACTCCAAAAATCATAATTAGATCCATTGAACATTGGTTTTTAGTGTAGAAACCTCCTTGATGACCGCCCATATTGTACTTGAAATCATCTTCAAGCTATTAATCCTTACCAAAGCACTTGCTCTAATACCAATTGTTAGAGGTAAAATCACTAAGAGGGGGTTGAATTAGTGAACCTAGAAAATCTAACTTTAATATCAATCCTTTCAAATTCTTAATCAATTACCATAAGCATTCATGAATCATACACAACATTCATAGAAATGAGCAAGAGATACAATGCAAGATCAATCACATAACACATGACATACATGGGAAACCCTCTTGGGAAAAAAACCCACTATAACCTATAATTGGACTACTATCCTATGATAAAAAGATCCAATTTAGACTAGCTCCAATTGTTTAAGGAGCTACAATCTCACAAGGTGCTTTAACACCTGTCTATTTGAGCTATAACAACAACCAAAATTTTAGAAATTTTCACCTTGCAATGAGGATATAACCACCTTAGATGTTGATCTACCACAAAAACACCTATGAACACATCCATCTTTGAACTACTGTCTTCAACACCTGATGATGGACCTTTGATTAATAGTCTTTACCTTTGCTCATACTCAATCAATAAGATCTATATTTTTCCAATAGAATTATGACCTATAGGTCATACACATAGTCCTCAATCTATTCTACTCTTTAACTCATCATTGGGTAACTCTACCCCTCCTTCATTCCCCAATTCACACACACAAGCCTCTCTCAAATCTCTCCCTAGTCTCTTGCTCAAAGTATAGAAATCACCATCTTTTATTTCACTATTTATAGAGAATTTATGATCATCGTCATCTTGGTTGGCCATTAAGCATTCCTTAAACCTTAAGGAAACTGTCTCATCGATACATAGCTCAATAAAATCTTCATAGGTCAGCCATAACATCGATGGGTCACCCTTAAGCAACTACACCTTTTAATAAGGCCCTTATAGCCCTTATAGGTCTCACATAAACTCATTCACTCCTTTATCATTTCTTTATAAAAAAAAGAACACATAACCACTACCCAAAGCATGGATCCATTCCATATAATCTATAGGTCCCCCTTAAGTGCCAACAACCAACATATAACCCTTCTACTTAAGAATAATTCACTCAAACAAAATTTTATGCACACAATCATTATGAATGAACACATAATCAACTTATACACCTTTGTTCATACTATATATGAATGATCAAACCTTCATAATGCACATATATCATCCTCATGGAGTCTACAACACTCCCCAATATCCAATTCATCATGAAACCTTGAAACAACATCTACACAAGCTCAATTATCCTTTTTGGTTCACTTACAGAATAAACATGAACATGTAATCAAATTTAAACCATAATGTATTTTACTATACACAATTATATATCTTTAAATTTATATTATCAGATGAAACTTAGAGTCCTCTATAAGTTCTATTTTTACTACACTATCAAATTTTGCTTGGATCAAAAGTTATGGCCCAAAAAATAGACACTAGTCTTTCCTTCATAAATTCAAATATTCAAATGCAAATGCAAATGGTCACAACTAAAATTTGAACACTATGCTCACATCTCATGTCCTCTCATCTTTAAATAAGTATTTCACCATTAATCTTCTCTTAACTTTAATGCATAGGTGCCAATGCTCAAACATTAAATGTCATGTACCCCTTTTAATTAATTTGATGTTGTGGGAATTATGTCCATTCCAATATTTATTCAGGCTTAGAAAAAGGAAAAGGAAAGTAAAATTTAATTATTTGGGCCCATTTTATTCATTAAACCTAAATTTTTTATGAAGTATGCCATGTAATTATTGGAATATTCTTCATGTTGAGTCATCATCCAAAATGGGGTATGGTTTTATAGATGTAGTTAATGTTGAATTTCTAAGAGAACTTTCCAAATATGGTGTGGATTTCTTGGTGGAGTTAATGAGGAATGTATAAGGAAATTTTCCAAATAGGATGTTTAATTATAGGAGAGGATATGGATGGGAGTTCCATGGAAAAAATTTATTTCATAAGTGGGTCCAGTTTGGGAAAGTCGTAAGAAGAGACAAAGAAGGAAAAAGTAGGATCTAAGGATATTTTAGAAAGTTACTAAAATATAGAAATAGGATACTTTTATAAATAATTTAATCTTCCCCAAATAAAGGATTTTGGTTCCTATATTTATCCCTCTTTTGTATTAATATGTTATGCTTTCATTTTGAAAGGATCTTTTGCCATTACAACCAATTTCTATAGATTGTTCCATTTATTCTTCAACAATAGGATTCAAGGATTAAACCCCTTGGGTTATTGGTGATCGGTGGATGGAAAAAAATTATTTACTAGATATTAGAGGATTAAAACCTTTTTATTTTATGAGGGTGATCTCATTCAGAGGTTGCATCAAAGCTTCACAGATTTGTAATTTCCCATATTCAGTTGGTGTGTATGTTTACATGTTTAAAGTGGATAGTTTGAATAGATTCCAGAGTGGTGAGACCAACATTGTTTTATTTGTTTATTTATGATGTTATTAATATAAAACATACCCTATTTTATTTAATTTCATCAGATATATCATTAATATAAGTGGGATTTCAAAATTTGGCATTTTTATGACTTTCAATGAAATCGGGTGAATTGAAAATGCTAGTTTGGTATACAAATTTGTGTTTGTGATTAAATATATAAATTTTATGATGTATAAAATATATATGACATAACATGAAATTTTATTTTATTTATCCATATTTTGAGTCTAATTAATTTTCCCTTTTGCATTGTGTTAAAATTACCATTTTCAAGATCAATCAGTGTAGTAAAAATTTGAGTGGTTTAAAAGTTGAAATACAATACATTTTCAGCTTGACTATTATTTGCATGTAATTATGGGAGGGACCTGATAGTTTTATCAAATCCCACATCTTTCCATCCTATTAGGAGATTTCACATATTGATGTAATATCAAATGGATGTGAATGGTATTAGTGGAAGAGAAAAAAGAAAGGTTTAGCTACCAAAGATCAAAGAAGAAAGCATGAATAGTGGAGAGAAGGGAATTCCTTCTAGTGAAAGTATTTATCTACATGAGACAATCAACTGAGTTCAAAATGATAGAGAGAAAATAATCCAAAGAACATTTAAATAATCCATGTCAGAACTAATTCAAGCTATTCAAGATATTAACCTAAATAAAGAAAATGAGGGAGAAGGAAGATCATTAGCAAATGAGTAGGTTTCAATCACCCCACCTTCAAATAAGTTTTGGGCTAAATTATTATAGAGGGAGGAATAACCACCTATTGAAAAATAATTTGTGCATAGGCATCCAGGTAATTATTATGCATCCCTACATGCAAGGTATGGAGAGCTCAATTATGAAGTGCAACAAGGCCTCTCTTTCAGGGAATTTTGTGACTAGGAAAGGAAAATGAATCCTAGGGTAGGTAGAGGTAAAAAATAGGATCAACCATGTAGGGATGATTTACATGTGAGGGAAGAGAGCATCCAAGAAGAATTACAAGTTTCCATGATGGGAGTGGAAAAAGATGTGGTGCATGTAAGTGCACATAAGGAGATCCAAGAGCAAAGAGCCAAGAATGCATTGTTGAAAAAAGAAGAAAACATATAATTAGACCTACAAGAAAAAGAACTGACTAGTGAGGAAGAACATAAAGAATCCACCATGAAATGTGAAGGTGAAGATAACTCAATAGAAAAAAGTATGAACTTTGATAAAATATAAGGACTTGTGATGGTATTGATAAAAAAATTAATCATCTTAATGAAGTTAAGGGTGAAATACCCTTTGTTGAGTACATGAGTGAGAAAGTGACTCTTGTTTAGAACTCACTCATCAATCTTCAAAAGATTGAATCCACATTACATAAGGATGATTTTTAGAATATGAATAAATTAAAAGATGAGAAAAATATTTTGGGTCATCATGTTGATGGTTTTGTGGCATCAAAAGGGTTAATAAAATAAGATATGCATTCAAATCATTCTAATGGATATGAAAGGAAGGCCTTAAATCAAGTAGTTTATGAGGAGTCCCTAAATTACCTTATGGCGATACATGCACATGAAGGAAGTACCTCGTGGTATACTAATATAGATTTTCAGCTTTCCAAAATTTGTAGACCGTCAATTAATGGTAAGTAAGTTGATTATTTTGATGATGTTAGCTTATGGAATAAAAGTGATAATACTAGGAGAGATGTTATTCTTGACACTTTATTAGTGAATTTTTTTTGGCACCATCAAAAATGTCATAAGAAAGATGAAAATTTTCAAATACATTTAAAAGTATGGGATCTAGATTCTTGTTTGAGATACTTCTAAAGTTTGAAATGGATCTTGTGGTTGAAAGGACACTAACCACATTATAGTAAGTTGAAAAGTTAAAAAGGAGAATACTTGAGGATGATGAGTTTAAATTCCCCAAGGTCATTGTTGTAGAGAGACTCACCATTTCATGCACCAAAATAATCAAACAACTCAACATAACCATGTGTGATCATGAGGTACGTGATGATTCATTTGTTGTAGGATTAGGAGAAACTTACATGGTTTTTGGTATACAATGGTTGCACATCAATTATTATTTTTCACATAATTCCATGGAGCTCAAGATTGAATATGGAGGAATAGATGTGGTGCTTAGATGTGTTTCTCATGGGTCACCATAAATGGTTACAATAACGTAAATCTATTATCTCAATGGACAAGTTGTTTGGGCAAAAAATTACTTAGTGAGGAAGAGAATGCAAATAACTTTGTCTTTCAAAGCACTTGAATACCATACTTCCAAATTTTGTGGAAATAATGTTATACAAATAATTATCATGTTTGTTAATAGTGGGCCTACCCACAATTTTATTGGTGAATAAATAAGGATACTTGCAGAAGAGTTTGAAAGCTATCAGGTAGCTGAGGGAGAGGATATACCATGCAAGGGAAAGATTCAAAATCTTGACATAGCCCTTGGAGACCATAAGGTAATCCAATTTATATTGACATGGTTTTGGGTATGCAGTGTCTCTAATATTTGGGGTCATTTATGGGACTCATATTCAAATTTGATGGGAAGGGGTTAGTTCTAAAAGGAAGAACAAATGGAGATCTATAAGTGGTTACAACAAGGGGAATGGAAAGGGATTTTTAGAAAATTCAAGTTTCATGGGTATCAATTTGTTTGGTGATGCCTACCAGTTCATCTATGGGTTTACCTCTAGGTAAATGATTCAAACACATTAGAATATGGGAATCAGGCTCTAAGTCTATCATTACTACTCCATAACACTATCCTAGCATGTACAAAGAGAAGTTAATTGGTGAGATGCATGATGTTTCATATTGTTCAATGATATATTTGAGGTCTTGGTATCATCAGACATGGATGAGAGGAGAAGATGTTTAAAAAACTACTTTTTGGGATCATTGGAGACACATTGAGTTTTTTATTATACCACTGAGATTCAGTAATACACCAGCTACAACCTAATATTGTATGAATAAGTTTTTTGGTAAGCACTCTTACAATCTCATCTCAAGATATTGGAATGATAAGACAAATATATTTCATTTTGTCCATCATTTTAAGGAGGGTAAAAGAGAGAAGTTAGATCAATTGGCCCAAAATTGTCAGTGCATAATGGTGTAGAATCCAAATGATATTTTGAAATCTATATGGGGTAGAGTTTATAAGTTCAACATCATTGTTTCTAATAATTTAATTATGTCATATGAATGGATAAGAAAATAATCTAAATTGACCTTAAATGAGATTAAGGAAACTATTGCAAAGGATAATAGGATTCAATGGTTGAAACACATGGATCAAATGTAGGGAACCCAAGCATGTCACCTTCCATCAGATAGTGCTCCTAAGGAAAGAAACAATGGGAAAACTAAGAATCTAGGTAAACAAATGCATATCATTTTAGTTAGTTTCAGATCTAATATCCAAACTATGAGTGTAGTGGGAAAGTCATATGACATGGTGATTGGCAATAAATGGGCAAATGAATATTTTCTATACTAGGTCCATGGTATGTAATATAGGGCAGCAACAAATTTATCTTCTTATATTGGTTTTGACTCAATTTCTAGCCTACCATCCAACCATGGCATGATATCCTCCCTATTTAATTAGTAATGTTTTTGTGAGAGAATATCCCAATAAGGAAAGGTGTGTTTAATAGCCTCAAGAGGTAAGAAGGTAATGCTAACTTGTTGTGTTTACATAATCATGGTCCACCATTTGTAGTCAAAGATCCAGATGATAATTCACTAAATGAATTAACATATGATATTTCACATGCATGTTTCCATCTTATAATTTCTTTTGATACAAGAAAACACATAGATAGTTTTTCCCAAAGTTGTCTACACATCATAATATGGGATCCAAGATATATATCTAGACATAGACAAGTAAAATATTGTGATAAGTTCAAAATCTTTGTTACGAAATATGTTATGAATACTAACCCAATTATGGAAGTTTAGATGAATATTAGAGTGGTGCAATAGAATCATGGTGGAAAGCTATTGAGATTTATCTGGGATACTAGTAATATTCTGATTGGAAGAGTTAGTCTCATCTCATTTTCATTTCTTGACCCAAGTCAAGAATGTAAAATCATGCCTCACACCATGGATCTTATAAAGGTTTTAATTTATATTTTTATGAGTTATAAACATTTAATTGACATTTATTCTCATGGGGATAATATATTTTTCAAAAGGGTAATCAAATTACATGAGTGGCATAAGGGTATTTGGAAAGTTAGGTCACATATATCTCAAAGTGATTTTTGGTAGAAGTTGGATCCCTTGACAAGTATAGGTTCCTTATTATATGGGCCCTATAGTTGGATTTAAAATAGTGGCACAATGAATTTTGAGCATCTTGGGTTACAATTTCTTGAGGACAAGAAATTTTGGGAAGGGCAGATTTGTCATGTACCCTTTTTAATTAATTTGATGTTCTGGGAATTATGTCCATTCTAATATTGCTTTGGTCTTAGAAACAGGAAAGGTAAAGTCAAATTTAAGTATTTGGGTCCATGTTATTCATTAAAATTTTTATGAATGAGACCAAGTAATTATTGGAATATTCTTAATGTTGAGTCATCATCCAAAATGGGGCATTGTTTTATAGGTGGAGTTAATGTTGAGCTTCTAAGGAAATTTTCCAAATAGAGTGCGGATTTTTTCATAGAGTTAATGAGGAGTGGCTAAGAAAACTTTAAAAATAGTACATTGAATTATAGGAGATGATATGGATGGTATTTACATGGAAACTTTCTATTTCATAAGTGGGTCAAGTTTGGGAAAGTTGAAAGTAGAGACAAAGAAGGAAAAATAAGGATCTAAGAAGATTTTGGAAAGTTGCTAAAATATGGAAATGGGTTACTTTTATAACTAATGTCATATTCAAAAAATCAAGGAATTTGGCACAAATATTGAGCCATATTATGTATTAATATTCTATTCTTTCATTTTGGAAGGATCTTTTGCCATTACAAACAATTTTTATAGATTGTTGCACTTGTACTTCAACAACAAGATTCGAGGACAAAACCCCTTGGGTTCTTGGTGATTAGTGGATGGAAACCCATTAGTTGATATATATAAAAGGATGAAAAAAAATTATTTTATGATGGTGATATCATTCATATTTTGTATTAGAGCTTCACAGATTTGTAATTTCCCATATTCAATTAGTGTGTATGTTTGCATGTTTGGAGTGTGTAGTTTGAATAAATTCCAGAGTGGTGATTCCAACATTGTTTAGTATTTTTTAGTTATGATTTTATTAATATAAAACATCCAATATTTTATGTACTTTAATTATATATATCATTAATGTAAGTGGGATTTCATAATTTGACATTTCTATGACTTTCGGTGAAATCGGGTGAATTGAAAATGCTAGTTTGGTATACTGAATTGTGTTTGTGATTAAATTTAGAAAATTTATGATGTATAAAATAATGAGGCAATAAAATAAATTATATTTTAATTTATTTATAAATATATTTTTTTAATTAATTTTCCCATTTTCATTGTGTTAAAATTGCCATTTCCTGGATCAATCGGTGTAGGAAAAAATTGGGTGGTTTGAAAGTTGAAATAAAATACATTTTCATCTTGAATATTATTTTCATGTAATTATGGGAGGGACATGAAATTTAAAATCAGTAACTTTGACCTCATATCATTCACATTTGAAATTTTGAATCAATATGCACCGTTGATCTCTATAGATCAACCATGTCTTTAACTAGTAATGCTCATCATTCAATCAATCTGAATGAACACCCACTCACCATTGATCTTTATCCTTTGCCTTTGATCAATAATAAAAAAATGTACAATTATTACCATATCACTACTTCTTGATATCTTGGATAAAATTCACTCCATCGATCTCCTTGAGACTTGCTCAAACTTTACCTCTTGCATTGTTGACTAAGTATGAGAACCTTGCTTATCTGCTTGAGTAGCCATTTTTAAACCTTAATAACATGTTATGTGCTTAGATGCATGATCTCAAATTTAGACCATATGATATCCTTACATAGGATAATACATCCATATGACAAAATACTCTTAGAACCCACATATGAGTGAGATATATCACCATTAAAATGCCTTATCAAAATATTCCATCGTAGAGCCAACTATGTCAAAAATTACCTGGGAGGCCAGCTTTGCTTATGCATATATTTTGACAACTTCATCACATGATCTAAAATTTAAAAAAAAAAAAAATAGGATCAAATTATAATAAACCCATATGATAAAATTCTCCTTAAATGTCCACATGTGTAATATATGCCATCATCAAAATTCTTACTCAGCTCTTTCTTTCCTTACACAAATTTGGCTAAGTATGGGAAAACACTATAAAAATGCCTGGGAGCCCAAATTCGAATTTGAATATATTTTTATGTGCTTAGGTGCATGATCTAAGATTTATTTAATAAAAACTAGGGAAAAAATGAATAAACCCATATGACCATTTCCTCTTGACTCATCCACATGTGGCAATGGTGATGCCATCAAACTACCTACTTAGATTTTCCGCCACTAGACCTAAATTGTCTAGATGAAAACTATGATCAATGAGATGAATTACACTTATGCACACAAGCACTAAAATCATATAAAACATCTTATGGACCTATTACATGTACTCAATACTCCATATTCATCTATGAACAACTCTAACCATGACAACATAGAAGATCAATCAATCATACTTCAAGCATATTAGGACAAGCACGTCACACTTTGTCATTGTCACATAGAATATCAAGGCACTTCATCCACTCACCATAACATCTCCATGAAATCATTTAAAATAATCTAACACATTCTCCATTGCAATATTTAACAAATTTAAATAACAACCTTCGACATTCAAAAACAAAAACTATACCAATAGCTTACCTACTCTAATACCACTTGATGTAAGACCTATGCCTATAGCATTATTAAGCATCATCCTAGCTCTAATATTTATCTTCAAATTTTTTTATTGAACTCTGATATTTGATTACTTCTTTGGATCTACATGTATTCACTTTCTTGATTCATGGATAAACTTGAACAGTCCTTGACTTTACTAAGCTCTTAAGCCTCTTCTTGGGCATTAATCTCTTCTCTCTCTTAAAGACACAACATCACTTCATCATATGCCTCTGTATTCTATTATTTTATAATTTAAATCATCCTCTCATGTAAAAATATCATTAATTCACTCTCTTTTACTTGGTTCATCCTTGTATATTCTCATTTTATTCTTCAGTCTCAAAGCCTAATCTTTGGTTCTATGATTCTTTGACTCCACCTTAAGTATAATCTAATAATTAACCTATCTACTTATACTCATTTTAAATGTATAAACAAATAAATCAAACCTTAATCAATAACTCTTTAAATAATCCTCTTTTCCTCTCTTAAGGCCTAATGGTTTATAACCCTATTTTGACACAAATCTCCTAGGTTTGACCAATGTACTCAACTTCTAGATAAAAAAACACATATTCAAACCACAATTAATCCATTACAAATATATAAAAAAATTTGGCTCACAAATCTTAAGGTAGACCATTTAACTCAAGACCTCCTTCTCCTAATTAGGTCTCTCCTAGGCTTAATCATTCACACAGTTCAATAACCCATACAGTATGTTTAGGTACTGACCTAAAACCTCATACATTCTTTAGAGTTATCTAGATAACATAATATTCCAAATTTGGAAGGAAATGGTATGGAGAAAACTCTATATATTCAATTTTCAAGATTGAAACCCTAGTTTTTGGTTACTCAAGCCTATAGGTGCTTGAGAGGGAACAAAATAGGTTTAATTGAATCCTATTCAAATTTAAGAAACTATGAGACCTAAAATAGGTATTTTTAATTCCCTTAACCTTATAAAATAGTTTTTATCTCTTAAACAATAAAAAAAATCCATAAAATGCATATTTATAGAATTTTGGGTTCTATATAAAGGACTATGTAATGGGAGTGATACTATGATTTCAATATTCTCTACTAAAAGTCCTTGCAAGGTTTATTGTCACAAATGGAGATTTTTTATTAGGATAGAAATGTATACAAATTCAAATAAAACCTGACAATCTTTTAAAACTAGAAATTAACCTATTTTGTTCACTGTGTATGCACATACTTCTTCAAGATTAGATGATATTGTAGCTTCCACTTTGTATCACTAGATATCAATTATAATAACATCAAATATAGATGAGGGATGGTTTTTTTAAGTTAATTTCATGAGTCAAGATTCATAATAATCATCAAGGACTTGATAAGATGCAAATTCATTCAGTATTTACATAGACCATCCTCAAAGCTACACCACCTTCTTTCCCTTCTTGACTGTGCATAACCCAGAATTACTTCTTAAGGGACTATGTTCACTATATTAAAATAATTTAAGGATTTTTGATCTCTAAAATGATTAATAAGTATCCAAAACACATTATCAACACAAAACAATAATCCTTCCTACATTTCATAACCAACAAAAACTAAATAAACCATACCACATACCTCTCTTTGCACTTATTATATGATTGTGAAACAAAATAAAGCTTTAAAGGATTATGTATTATAAATTTTACCTAAATATTATCATAAATAACACATTATTTTTAAAAATAAACAAAAATAATATAGATTATAATCTAATTATCTTATGAAAATCACCATGCATTAATTTAAAAGCATCATTTTATTGATTGATCACTTTCATATCTAATAACCATGTACATAATTAATAACGTCGATAAGGTTATTTAAATATTGATCTCTCTTATCTTTCCTCAATGATATACCTCTATCTCCTTCCAAATTATAATCCTCTACTACCCTAATCTATTCATACACCAACCTATTCAAGTATTCAATGTTTCTTTTTATACTAAAGAAATAAGAAACTCTCTTATAAGGTTATTCTCACATTGCACGATAGTTAATTTTTTAATGTTTCTTGATTTGAATTACCTTTCCCATTAAATTCAAGCTATGACACCTTTTCACATCCAATAGGAGCATATAGAAATTTTTATAAACATTTAATAACATTGGATTATACATAAGACTCCAAAACACCTTACAAGCTAGTCTATAAAAATTAAATTTTCAAAATTAGTGTTTGGGCAAGAAAATCCAAAAGGATTAAAAACACATTAAAATCAAGACTTATAAATAATATAATACCTCATAATGGTTACTCTAATACCTCTAACACCCTCACTAGACTAAAATTGGTCATAATGAACCTCATATACATAATTACATGCTTTATTCCTTAGTGATGATCTGCATCAGATATACCTATAAGTGTACCAATAATTACATTCAACATGTGATCATATGTCAAAGGAGGAGCATGTGCATCATATTTCATAAACACCTAAATATTATCCTTATATTCTATTGCTTCATGATTTATAAGAGGTTTCAGAAGGATTATCAATTTTTCATTCCACTTATGTTGTGGTCCTAAATCATCTATAGGTGTGCTAAGCTCAAATATTTTGTCAAAAATGAGATCTTGTATCTTATGACTTATCTTGATGAATATATTCATATAATTTAGATCACATCAATGATAGTTTCAATATGCATTACTATCATATCCCTTAGTTGTAGGCCTACTTATATAAAACCTCTTTTTGGGAAGGGAGAGATATGAGGTTACACTCTAGTAACTTATGTAATAGTATTTGAGGATGTTGAGATAACCATGAAAAATACCTCCTTTGTGAATAGGATAGGACAAGCCAATTAGTATTTAGTGATATTAAATTCATTTTTGTTTTGGTATCATTCTTAATATCATTTTATTTGAAATTATAGATTGTTTTGCTTTTAATTTATTTTATTTTAAGTGGTTCTTGCAATAGAAACATATTTGAGTTTGTTCAAAGCTATGTTCTTAACTTATCAGTATTTGACTGTATGACATAACTCTTCAAATATTTTTAATTTATTGATCATAATGGACTCATGGAGAGGATAATCCATATATTTCTTGAAGATTTCTTATAGCTCATTATTAAACAAAGTAATTTTTATCTTACAAATCATGGTCTTATACCGAAGCACATTTACATTGATTAATTCATTGAATCCTTCCTTCAGTTTTGTAATTTTAACATAAGAAACTTATCATTGATATAGATTTAAAAATATGCTAGAAAATAATCATACAAAGGATTGAATGAATGAAAAAATTAGAAAGGGAGATCATATAACCATCAGAATGAATAGTCCTTAAGACTTGATGTAATTAACTTATTCAATAATTTGTCATTGGAAGCATAATCTAGGCATGTAGTGTGAAAGGCTCTTATGTGTTTCTTTATATCACCTTTAATATCATGAAATTTAAGGTTAAAATATTTAAAAACCATAGTTAATGGATATTATAAAATATTTAGGGATAATGGATTATGAATTAATACATGATAATGTGTTGAATGACTTTGTCTACAAGCACCTTGATCTAACTACAACATCTTAGCCTGCAGAGCTATAAAAACATACTTGAGGGATCGTCTAGTAGTAAAGGATTATGATGTCACATGAGTAGCCATTGTAGGATGTACATAGGTTGGATGTGTGGGAATATACATAATAATCATACAGAAACCTCAAGTTGACCCAAAATATTGGGTGGGCATCACATATATTCTCAAAGGTGTAGACATAAGAATAGTAGTACTAGTAGTAGTATGAACACTTATGGTGGAGTTAGTACCTCCAAAATGTTAATGGATATCATTAAAGGGATCATATTTTTCTTTAGATGTGGAAACCTTAGCTAATGTTTTCTATTCATATATTTTGAAATATTACAATGCATGAACTTTTGGGTTCATTATAATATGTTAATTCTATTTCATCCATGCCATCAAAAATCTATCAAGAAAGTCCACACATTAATTTATTTTTTTATCATTTATATTATTTTTTCTTATTCATGAGAATCTTTAGATTCAATATTCATGCCAATTTCATCAAGAGGGTGTTTGGAAGGTGGAAAAAAGGATTCATGCTTGACATTTGTCACCTAATCGTAATAGGAATCAATTTGGATTGAATAGTACAAAAATACAAATTAAAGAAGGATAAATTTTATTCATTATTAGTTTAAACACTATTATTGGATAAATATTTGATCAATGGAAGTTGTTACAAATTTTTCCTAGTAAAGGAAAACAATATGTGATGATTGAAATCATAGATTGAGTTATAAAATAATAACTACATATATCCATTATAGTTATGTATAATATTTAAGATGAGGGAAAGTTAGAAATCAAGTTTGAAATATTATATAAGGTAAATAAATTCGTGAGCCTATATATTGTATCGAACATAGCAAACCTTAGGTTTTCTCTTATGGTTTCAACCTTATTTTTAGGGATATATATGTGTGTGTGTGTGTGTGTGTGTGTGTGTGTGTGTGTGTGTGTGTGTGTGTGTGTGTGTGTGTGTGTGTGTGTGTATGTATATGTATGCATATATATGTATATATATATATATATGTATGTATGTATATATATGTATATATATATGTGTATGTATATAATGTATATATATATATATGTATGTATATATATGTATATATATATGTATGTATGTATATATATATATATATGTATATATATATATGTATGTATATATATATGTATATATCTATATATGTGTATATATATATATATATACATACATACATACACATACATACATATATATATATATATATATATATATATATATATATATATATATATATATATATATATATATATATATATATATACACACATATACATACATGTATATATATATACATATACATACATATATATATATACATATATACATATATATATATATATATACATATATATATATATATATATATATACATATATATATATATATATAAACATATACATATATATATATATATACATATACATACATACATACATATATATATATATATATATATATATATAACCCTAAAAATAAGGTTGAAACCATAAGAGAAAACCTAAGGTTTGCTATGTTCGATACAATATATAGGCTCACGAATTTCTTTACCTTATTTTGATTAGTGTGATCTAATAAGATATACCCTTGAACTAATTTAGATGTAATATAACAAAACTCTAATTTAAATGTAAAATATAGGATATAATTTTAACAATTCCATAATCTATCAATATAAATGACCTAAGGTAATAATATACTTAGCATGTTTATTTATTGTGTAGGCCTCAGACTAAATGCAAGTAACATGAATGGATGGAATTTGGACCAAGATATGCTAAAATAATAAATTAGATCCCTAGATGTGAATGGATAAAATAATAAACTCTAGATGATATCAATAAACATTAAAATGTATATCCTATTTGATTTTTCTTTGTGGATTTTTCTTTTTGGTTTCAATATAAGATGTTTCACTTACTTGTATTCCATCTGTGTGTGATCTTGGGGGATAACTATGCACATGATATATAGAAACATGTCTCCTTCTATTTCAAACCCTAGGTCTAATCTTTCCACTAGATTTACACCTAAAAATTGGAATAATAATGGGTTGAGGTGACGATAACCACTCTTTATTAAATGACATAGTGTTTCCTACATATCCAATACTTCAAAGAGGGAATTCAAACATTTATGTCTCCTAGTTAGATGTATGTGTGAAATAGTGCTCTATTAATTAATAAAACTTATGATATTTATTTTGACACATAGAAAATATAGTTTTTGAATTGGCTTGAGGTGTTTCTGACTTTCGTAAGACCCACTCCTTGTGAATGATTTAAAAATTGGAGAGAATAGGGAAATTCATTTACATGTGCAAGTGATTTCTTATGAATGATAGGTGATTCATAAATCATAAATAGAATTAAGTACATTATATATTAATATGGAATTATTTGGTAATTAATCATGACACCAAAATGAAAAATATATCGACTAACTCATGAAGAGATTTTGATTTTGAAAATTGGTTGTTTCTTATCATAAGGATGAGTTTTTTAGATGTAGATGTTTAAAAAATATTAAATAAGTCTGAGTCTAAAGGACTCATCTGAAAGGAATTAATATTAATTTGATGATCTAGAGATAGTTTGAGTATTATTTAAATTGGGTTGGGCATAAACTAGGAAATTACTGAAGGTGATTGATAACAACTTGGGAAATGTGGACCCATGACAAGAATGTGGATGGAAGAGAAGGATGTGTAATATCTATGCATCTACAAAAAAGTCATGTAAGTTTAGTGTAGGTTAAAAATTAAATTTTCAAGTGTCTAAAACTATATTTTAGTATCTAAAAGATAGTGTAATTAATATTTAATACACTTTTGTATGTTTAAGATTCACTTGTATTATTCATTGTAATATAATTCATGAATAACCACTCATTGACACACACTTAACCATTTACTATTTATTTGATCTAAGAATATTAATTAAATATATAATTAATTAAATGGATAAAATAATAAGATCTAGATGATATCGATTAAATTAACATCTATATCATATTAGATTTATCTATGTGGATTTATCTTATTTGTTTTAGTATAAGATGTTTCACTTACCTGTATTCCATCTATGTGTGTGATCTTAGAGGCTAACTATGCACACAATATATAGAAACATGTCTCCTTCTCTTTCAAACCCTAGGTCTAATCTTTCCACTAGGTTTAGGCTACAAATTATAATAACAATGGGTTGACCTGACCATAACCACTCTTTAATAAATGACATAGTGTTGCCTAAATATCCAATACTTCAAAGATGGAAATAAAACATCTATGTATCTTAGTTAGATGTATGTGTGCAGTAGTTCTCTATTAATTAATGAAACCTATGATATTTATTTTGACACTTGGAAAATATAGTTTTTGAATTGGCTTGAGGTGCTTCTAACTTTAGTAAGACCCACTCCTTGTGAATGATTTCTAAATTGGAAAGAATAGGGAAATTCATTTAAATGTGCAAGTGATTTATTGTGAGTGATAGGTGATTTATAAATTAGAAAAAAACTTAAGTATATTGTGTATTTATATGGATTTATTTGGTGATTTATGGACTAACCCATAAAGAGAATTTAAATTTGAAAAATGGTTGTTGCTTGTCATAGGGATGAATTTTTTATATGTAGATGTTTAAAAAAATTTATATAAGTCTAAGTCCAAAGGACTCATCTGAAAAGAAATAATATTAATTTTATGATCTAGAGATAGTTTTAGTATGCTTTAAATTAGGTTCAGCACAAACTAAGAAATTCTTGAAGGTGATTGATAATGACTTGGGAAATTTGGACCCATGGAAAGCATGTGGATGGGAGAGAAGGATGTGTAATATCCATACATCTACAAAAAAGTCATGTAAGTTACAACTAAAATTTTCAAGTTTCTAAAATTATATTTTAGTATCTAAAAGATAGTGTAATTAATAATGCATAATTTTTTTTATGGTTTAATATGCACTTGTATTATTCATTGTAATATAATTCATGAATAACCATTAATTGACATAAACTTGACCATTTACTATTTATTTGATCTATGAATATTAATTAGCTATATACTTAATTTAATTTGGATAATAATAATTTAATCTTATCTTTAGAAGACTTGTTATACTAGTTAATTACTCTTAAGGAGACTTGTTTTAATAGTACTACTTCTGAATGAAGGACAATTATTCTTTAAGATAAATAATATTCCAAACCGAACCCTATGCTACATTTTATCTATATAAGATCATAAAGGGCTAGTGGGTGATCCATATTGTTGATGAGATCTATTTATTATAATATTAGCAAATTTAGCCCAGAGCTTTAATCTAAAGAGGTAATCATGCTACTTGGGATAAAATATATGTGCTATATTTATTTAAGCTTAATTAAATTTATATATTTTATGTATTGAGTGTGTTTATATTATGGCCTAGCTAAAAATATTCTAGAACCACCTAGTAAATTAATACTTAACATGTTATGCTCTAAATAATTACGCATAATACAACAATAAAATTCCATGTTTTTTTAATAAATTTAATTTCAATTTCATCATATATTTATAATTTAATAATCACATGTTTCTACCTAGTATCATAAAAGCATTACTGATGGATTTCATTATAAAGCCAATACATAATTAAAGAATAAAATTTTAGAACAATAAATTATAAAAAGCAAAACAAATGAAACAAATGCAAATACTTAGTGTAGGTATAGATATGCCATTTATGCCTAATGAATTAAATGTTGAAATGGATCTAAAATCATCAAATGTCATTCATAATTATGAAATTAATAATCATACTAAAATTAATAATGATGATGATGAAGAATGTTTACCTAAAATTCCAATTGTAAAATTTTATGTCATACTTACATGTAATGCAATTCCTCATTTTAATAATGATGGTTTTAACAATGATGAGGAAGATAATATGCATAAATATTTACCCCATTAAACACCAAATGAAAAAAACTAAAAATGATGATACATACATGGAAAATTTTAATGGAGAAATAAATAATGGTGTAAACTATTGGGAAACACCAAATGAACAAACTTTACCATTAGGAACACCTCTTAGGATTTTGTGTAGAATACCCACATAATTAAAATTGATGAACACATTTAGAAACCAATGCCCAAAACATATCCAAAATCTGATTTGAGAAGGAATGACAATAAAATTTGGAATAATTTGTTTTAAAAATTACATGACACTCAAGGATATCATTAAATTCCTTAATATGAGACGTACTATTAACACCATAGGACTAAGAACATCTAATATTGATGGTAAAAAAAAATGATATTGTGGAAAACATTAATAATGTATATAATTATTTAGGTTCTAAGAGATTCACCAAAGATAATGTTTTTACTCGATTAGTAATTAAAATAAGTACTGTAAGTAACCACACTTGAAAAAATGAATGATTAGACAAACATGAAGAGCACTTAACATAAAAAAAAAATCAATGAAAGCAGTTGATAGATGTCAAATACTTGATGATCATGATAGTAATAATGTATTCTAGGCATTCTATGGTAGACTACCATGGAAAAATATGGTTTAGACAACACTCCAAACTATTTACTTGTAAAATTATGTAAACACAACTTAAAGGTGTCACCTAATAAAAATTACCTAGCAAGAAGAATAGTAGGTTATCGTATTTATGAACCAATTCAAAAAAAATTGCTAGATATGAACCAAAAACAACTATAATCTAAGCCCTTATGGAAATATCTATTAATTTATGTTAGTCAAAGATTATTTGAGATGGCCAAATCTCTCTCTCTCTCTCTCTCTCTCTCTCTCTCTCTCTCTCTCTCTCTCTCTCTCTCTCTCTCTCTCTCTCTCTCTCTCTCTCTCTCTCTCTCTCACCCCACTTATTGGTTTAAATTACATGTTGAACTTCAATGCATTATTATGTTTTTCATCATATAAATTATAATTTAAATAATATTTTTAAAGAGTGTGTAACAAAAGTTTCATTAAAAGTAGCAAGAAAAAATATTCCAACCATTTTATGTCAAAGACTAGATGGATAATGTTTTATAATAAAACATATTCAAATGGAATGCACAACATTTGTGGTGGATTGTAAAAATTGAGAAAAATTATATTTATAAGGAGAGTACACATCAAATTAAAAAATAATTAGCTATTTTATAAAAAATAAAAATATGTGGCATTTAAAATCAAACAAGGAATCTAAAAGGTCTAAACTTGTTACAAATAAAATACCCATTTCATGGAATTTATGTCCAAATTAAGGGAGGAAATTATGTACGAGTATGCAAGGAATATATACAAAACTTGGTAGTTGGATGAATAATCAAAGTCATGCAAGGATACATCCTAACATGTTACTATTTTTTTTAGTAGTTGAATTTGGAGATAATTATACATTTCTAACATAAAATGAGGTTTAGCTAAAGTACTATAACTCAATTCATGTAATTTTCATGCATATAATGTTCATGCATGCATTTCATAGTACAAATAAATATAAAAATGTATTGAGGGAGTGTTATTTCTACATTAAAAATGATTGATCACATTATATAACATATTTGTAAGCATGTTTTGAGATGCACTATGGTAATTTGATTGAAATAAAAATTACACTCAACCAACATTAATTTTTTTTATAAAAGTATAGAACGAAGAATATAATAATGTTCTACTAGTAGAGTAAGATGCATGTAAGTACTATTGTATAACTTATTTGGAATTTCATTAAGTATGTCCATGGAAAATTAGAGCATGATGGGGTATGAGAATGTATGAAAATATCCATTACAAGAAAGGAGTTGAAGTTCCAAGATGGTGTTGATATGATTGATGCCATAACCATTAATGAATGGTGTAATGAAGAAATTGATCATTGTTTTAGGAAAGCTCTACATTTAATATATATTTTTGGATGGTGGAAGAAGAACAATTGGAAAGATATGAATATTTCATGATATTAATATGATTAAGTGAGTTCTACTCATTTCATAGTTAAAAAATAACGTCATTTGATATTTAGTTTGAGGCACATGACATGTTTTTGTTTTGAATGTGTGGATATTTTTTTATGATAAGTGTGAATCACAAAAGTGGGTGGATGGAGTTGTAGACTTATAGGTCTAGTCAACACATATTAAATTGGAATAACACTATCAATTAGAGAAATGACATCATCAAATGAGTTTGACCATGTATATGATCTAGTGTAACCGAGTATGAGATGAATTTTAATTATTAATATTTTCAATATGTATGTATTATTTATACATATCGATACATTTATTAAATGTTATTATATATTATGGTGTATGGCATGTTTATAAATTATCATAAAAGGGAGTAATGAAGAGAGACCTAACTATGCTTGTGCCAATGTGTAGAGGTAGAAACAAGATAAAATTTTGTATTATAAATGGAGAAAACCTTGATTGTCTCAATAGGTCTGTGGTTATTTATTGAACTTGGGTTTAATGATATCTTATCAAAAATATTAATGTATGGTTATTTGATGAATATGAAATTCACATGAAGATACTCCACTATTAAAATTTGGTTCTTGTAATGAATATTCAATTTATGTTATATTATAAATATATAAAATATATAACAATGGAAGGTTCATGAGTTTGATCATGAAACAATTTATGATACTATTAAAAGTAGAGCCAATTCTAGTGGTTTTTTAGATTGAAGTTTCAAGGTGTGTTGAGTTCTAAGATGTAATTATCTTTAATTTTATCAAATTTTATTGATATTTATATCTTGCATATGAATTTCATGTTATTTATTTACTAACGTAGTTTTTTCTAGGTTAGTAATGTTAAATAAGCTTCCACCTTTGTGTTTGGTAATATTAATAGAGAATTTCACATTCTTCAAATTAAGAGAATCTTAATATAAATTTATCTTACTTAAGGTGAAGAATAATGTTAACATGTCATTTCACACAAACCGCGATGGGTAGTGATGTGTTGTATATTACTACACTTTCACATGAATTTTTCTAAATATGCATAGGATTTCGTGAGCTGACTCAAATCAAGTAATAATTGGTATAATTTTTTTAATTATAGACAAAACTTACAAAATGATTGTCAATATGCTTAGTAGAGAAAGTATATTTTAAACTACGTACCTAATTGATGAACTAACTATTGGGAAAAAGTTTTGATTAGAATGAAGAAAATAGATTTAATAACATGAATTTGTAGAAACACTCCACAATATGTAATCACTCCATTAGATGTAAAAAACTATAAAAAAATGTGGAAAGGAGATTATGAGATCATAATAAATCTATCATAAATCAAAAGAGTAATTGAATCATCTCATCAATAGATTAAATCAATAATCAATATACAAATGGAGATGAGGTATATAAATAACTAGTGCAAGAGAAAGATTCCATTTCCCTATTTTTAAATTTTGTCTAAAATGTAAATGGGCCACTTATACATGATATGATTAAATGATGTGAGCATTAAATGTACACTTATCCTAGTCTAGCCTTGAATATGTGTGAATAAGAATAATTGGATAATATAACATAATCTAAGATATTTAATATTAGTGCATGTATAATAATGATAAAACACTCCCCTTAAGTGAAACTTAGGGAGGCTTATACAAAATAAGATGGTAAGAATCCTCTAATAATAACTTACAAAAACAAGGCCTAATGAGGTAACCATGTATAATAGACTGTACTATAAAAAATGATACACATTTCAAGGGGGTCTACAAAAATTAATAATAACATATGTGATTGTATATGTTAAACTATGTTTTAAGGCATCCCAAGAAGTAATAAAACATGTAATTAGTATGTCATAATGTTGAGAGATGATGGTTTGATTCTCCAGTAAAGAGATCATATTATATGGGTTGATCCATCAATGAAGAAATTGCATTACATGGGTTAAATCCATTATAAAAATGCATTAGGTGAGATGATCCAACACTATATAAAGTACAAGTGAATGTTCAACTAGTGAAGAACTCAAAACTACAAGAGTGGTTTGAATCCACTGATTGGTGATTAAATAAGATAAAGAAGAAATTGGATGTACTAGGATAGCTCTATATAAAGAGAATATTAGTTTATTGAATGAGATCCCAAATATACAAAATTTACACTAAAATTAATGACGTCAACTAAAAAATCCACAAGTAAATATGAAGATGTGACATGGGAAGAATAAGCAACAAAATTACACACAATACCTAATGAAATCATTATAATCTCACATACCCCCATAATTATGAATGGATGAGTGCATAAAAAGATATTTACAATTTTTCCAAATCTAGTACTGTAACACTGAATAAATGATAGATGTTGGCAACACTAGATGATAACACTGTTAAGTGAAGTGCCAAATATACAAAAAAATATTATAAATATATTAAAGTATAAAAAGATACATTGGGTATACCATTACTTGATTATTATAGAAAAGGATATAAAAATGTGATATTTTCTCAAAATTAGGAAATCCTATAAATTCTAAGTGGGTTGATCTAAAATTAGACATGTTTATGAAAAATGAAAGTAAAAAAAAGTGAAATTAGACATGTTTGAGATAACTATATTAGTGTTCAAAATATACTACTTTAACACTAAAGAGATGTCATGAATATAGAAGTGGTCACTAAATAGATAAAATTTATCAAGGATGGAACTAATGTTTATGGGAGAGATGAAGTACCCAAAACTAATATAAGAAAAGGTTGTGAGAAAAAATGTGTGAAAGGTAGATAAGATTTAAAATAAAAACCAACCATAACACTTTATAGTTTATTACGAGTATAAGATAATAATAAAAAAACACCAAAAAATATAAAGAAGACACTATATATGTCAAAATAGGTCCAAAAAAGGAGACTATATATATGTTGAAAAAGACCATCAAATTTGTTCCAAAACAAGGGAACACTACTTAGTAGTATGAAAAGTGTGTAGATGATGTAGATGAACCAAAATGGTAAAATCCTTACAAAAAGAGTTGATGATGCCAAAACTAATCTAAAACCCATCTTAGCTAAATATGTATGCTATAATAAGATGTTTTCATGTGATTTGGTAACCTATGAAAAAACAAGGCATACGTGAAAGCATATGAGTCAAAAGATGTGTATGGACTCTCATGCTTGAAATAATCAATGCTAGGTTTCTCATGCTTGATTAAAAGTGCAACATAATTAATGTTTCATTATATGTCCTCATAAAGAGTGGAGTAGATAAATTCTATATTTTATCTTCCATAAGTGGTCGCAATGAAGGTAAAACTTTTTTTGATAGCAAATCCCCTAGAGGGTAGTCTATTCTATAGGATGGATAAGGAAATAGTGCCCTATGAGTGTTTAGTAATTACTTTGTCATGATAACTTATGAAATAAATTATATGGGAGCCAAAACTAGTGTTGTGGTTCTTAAATGAGATAACCACATAAGTAAGTGGATTTGGAGTGAGGATTAAAATAGGTGAACAAATAATTACTTTGGATACAAAATGCATCTCATGACCTATTAGGTTACAATTTAAAATTGCATCACCTAAATTTATACAATATTCATGAACATGTAATGTGACACATGATGGATTGGGTTCAATGGAATGGATGCCCATAGTGTAATTCCTATGATTCAAGTGCGAGAAAGTGTCCTAAAATGAGCTAGTGGCATACATTATGCATGTCATTTGCATGAGAATTTTGAAAATATACATCTATTTTTACACAATAAGTATAATCCTATTCCTTATCTATCATCTATCAATTAATTACTAATAAATTATATTATATCACTTTCACATTAAGAGGGAAAGAGGGACTACCCTAAATCTCCAAAATCATAAATTAGCCACAAGCAGCAAGCCATAGCCTAGTCTAAATCACCTAAGACAAGTCAAGTGTAGAAAGCTAAAATCATAGGTTGCATGCATACTAAAGGATCACCATTGAATACATACACATAATTGAGATAAATACATTTGGTTTGATCCCTCTTTAGAGTAATAAATATGTAGGAAACACTGAACTAATGATTTGGACACGGTTATGGGTGATCTCAACCCATATTTATTTTCATTATGTAATCCTAAACCTAGTGTTAAAAATGGAGCTAAGGGTTTCAAAGTGAAAGATAAAATATTTATTGACTTTTTCATATAATGATATTTTTATATCACATAAGAATATGGTTTACAAGTAGGCACAAAAAATTGTGCTAAGACAAAGGACATTCCCATCAAGGTTTAGATTCATTTTACTTGTGAAGGTGTCTAGATTTTGATGGAATTATCATGATAGGTATAGACATTTAATATCTAAATTTGAGTAAATCAAGGTTAATTTTAGTACTTTTTTCCACCTACAAATAGTCTTAGATATAAACATATCAGTAATAAGCTGCGTATCTTGGTCCTCTTAGTGATTTCAATAAATTGTAAAGTGTAATTGAACATTTTATTGTATCATTAAAAGTTTATTAATTTAGACATATCTTAGATAATTTGAATAGCTTAAAGTTTTATCTTGTTTATAAAATTAAATAAAAATGAGGTAAAACATATTGGTAAACCTATTCCTTATATTTAATATGTCAAACCCTAGGTTTTCCCTTAGGATCTCATCTTTCTTTCTCAAAAATTTCATATTTTTATCTTAGGGTTTCATATCTAAACATTGATTTCCCCATACACTAAGACAATAAACATTTTTCACCTTGGCCATAGCCTGATACAAATTTTAATTTAATTATTTTATGCTATCTAAGAATCCTATCTCTCTTTTCCCTATGAGATGAACTACTAGGTTAAATGGTGTTAAAATATAGCATAATCAGATTCATTTGATTCATATTAAAATGGATAAATCTAGTGAAATTCACCTTCCTTGTTCTTCTTCTGATGCAAATTAGAATAATGAACATGTAGAAGTACAAGACCACATTACTAATGATTAAATTATTTATCTATAAAATACTAATCAAGATATCAATGAATACCAGGATACAATCCTTCTTAATGATCTTAGTGGGGTAGATCCTAAGCAAGTTAAAGCATTGGTTTCCTTTTAAAATCAAATTTATTAACAACTTGATGACCTAAAACAAGTCATGAAGATAATCCTAGAGGTTAAAAATGCATAAAAGGTAGAGTTTGGAACATCTATAAAACAATGCAATCCATTCAATGATATACATTAACCTTTATAGCTATTGAATTTATAATAGGTGTTCATATTACCACTACTACTATTCTTATGTCTAGACCTTTGGTTACACATGTGATGCCCACCCAAGGTTTTGAGGTAATATAAGGTTTACCTTAGATTTATATGCATATCTAAACACATAAGAATTATGCTTATCTTAGGATCGATAATCAGTTGACATCATAATGTATGTCTACTACACAATCCCTCATTTATATTGTTATAAATATTAGTCTAAGGGGTTATAGTTAGATCAGGGTCCTTTTAGAATGATTCATTTGACTCATTCTTATGTATTATTCCAAAATCCATTAGCCCTAGATATTTTAACTTATCTATTACACATAGGCTTCATATATTCTAAGCTTATATAGGGTAAATTTTAGCGGTAAATATTTATTAATTAATGAGTATTCCAATTTTCAAATTTTGGTTTTGGAAAATTTTTAGGATCGGTAGATGGGACAAAATCCTCAAAATTTTATGGATATAAATTATTTATGGGGTCAGCTCACTAACCCTTTATAATAATATAAAATATTACACTTCAATTTGCCATATATAAATAGTACAACTGTTCACTAATACCAACCAAGCCAACAAACATAACCAAAACTGGAAGACCATAAAACCAAATGATAGTTTTGAATGGAAGAATCGAATGATAATATTGTCAGACCTAAGATAGTGCCAAATGATAATGCCAAATGATAGAGATGAATGATAACATTGAATGACAAACACTAAATGATAGTGCCAAATAGGAGTATTGAACAACAAAGTCAAAAAGCTTCTACCAAATGACATTGTTGAATGGGAGTATCAAATGATAGATCTAAAAAGCTTCTTCTAAATGACAGTTCCAAATGGGAGTATTGAATGACATATCATAAAAGCTTCTATAAAGAACCAAATGATAGAATTGATTTGTAGCATCTACTCTTTGATTGGATGATAGAACTAGATGACATAACTAAAGTGTTCCATCTTTGATCATCATAGCATCTAGTGGGAATGGTAAAAGGATAGGCCAATTATCAATTAACTCATTCATATTATCTTATTTTAAAGATCCAACCAAAAATTCCACACAATCATAATGCACTCAAAATCTAGGTATTTATTGTTTTTTAGTTTATCATAAATTTGACTTCAACTATTTAATAATAATAAAACAATTTTCCATGTATAAATCCCCATTATTATCTCACCATAGAGAATCAACCACAATAACATATCACCCCCTAAATATTTTTTTGATGATGGCATACCACCAATCAAAGATACTTCTCTAGTTTTTTATGACAATGATAATGACACTCAAGTGGCAAAAGAGATTGTTGGTTCTCATCAAACACAAAGTTCAGCGGAAACCTTCCCTCAAAAATATTCATGAAGGAATAGAAGTAGATGGATAATTAGAAGGTCCTTTAAGGTGTACTGGGAAACAAAATTTCCCTTCATAAAACCTGTAGAGCTTGAAAATACTGATGATACTCTAAAAAATGCAAATGTACAATATGTAGCTAGAAACTAAGAAAGGAACATAGAATGCAATTAAAATTGGACATAATTGAGAAACATTGTGGAAAAGTATATGAGATATTCAAACACCCAAATGGATTGATAACAAGAACACACAGGTGGTAAAATGCATAAGAATGTATGCATGTAAGATATGCACATGAGTATGAAAATTATAAGAAACATCAAAAAAATATTGTGGAGAAAGGGGAAAAATTGAAGAAAATTTTGGAAAAGTCATGCAATCCCATCTAAAGGTGAAATATATACAGTTCTCTACTATATACCATATTCTAAAAAAAGACAAACCTATTTCTAATTTTTTAGATTATAAGATTTTTTTTAACATAATGGATTTTTGTATATTTCACAATCACATTGGTCAAATAGTAGTGATTAGGAAATGAAAAAATGTTTAGCATTAGTTGAAAAGGAAGATTTGAAATAAAAATTTCAAAATTAATTGTTCATTTCACTATCCATTGATGAGGTCATAGCAATTGACAACACAACCTGGATTTACATGAATGTGTATACTTTTGATAACTATTCAAGGCAACCTAATTGACTATTAGTTCATAAAATGGTATAAAATTGCAATGTAGAAAAGCTTCACAAATTGGTTGTATCTAATTTGAAAGATAAAGATGGGATGGATGATTATGCAATAGCTACAAATCTGGTACGTGTTGAGATTGATGGTGAATCAGTTATGTAGGGGCATATAAATTGTTTGTGTATTCAGTTACAAATAATAATTTCCTCATAAATTATTCTAATTCATTGCATGGCTCATAGGATGAATCTTGCATACAAAATGGTTAGAAAATTTGCTAATGTGGCAAAAGTGGAGGATCTCATTCATGACCTACATACTTATATGTCAAGTAGTCCAAAAAGATTTTTGGAATTCTAAGAAATTTTAATAGGAGTGACTGATGGTAAGAAACTATTGAAATATGTTGATACAAGGTGAATTTCTATATACAAACTTGCATGTTGAATTTTTGAATAATATCCATCGTTAGTAGGTTTTATGTATAAATATCATAGAGAAATTGACAAGGCAAAAGATTTGTTGTACCATTTAGTAGATTTGGAAACATTATTGACATTATGTGGAATTCTTCCAATGCTAAATTAAATGAATTGTTTAATGAAACATGCTCAGGAGAGATCCATTTATATTGTTTACTTCGTATGGCTGAGAAAATGAGTATGTCAATCTCTAGATATACTAAACACTTTGAATGAAACATTTTAAGGCCCTATTTTAGCAATTGGCAATGTTTGATAGAATTAAAGAAACCTAACTTATTTGAATTTGAATATAAATGATCATCCTTATGTTATTATTAATGTCAAGGAGATACCAATGTACACTTTTTACAAAAGACCTAATCTTCTAAGTGCCAAATCCAAAGAACTACGTATAACACATATATTGTATGACACTATTCTATCTAAAACCCAAATGAAACTAAGTAGATTTTCCAAAAACTTATCTACAGAGATTAGAGATCATTTTCAAAAAGATGATTTGTTGGAGCACATGGTAGTTGTGAATCCCATTTTCTAGAATAATAATAACAGTCAAAAGATGATTAGCAATTTATTTCACAAATACATGGGCTATATTGTAAAACATTTTGGTAGATCTATAGAGGTGAATGGAGTATAAATAAAAGGTGTTTTTGGAAAGGGTTTTAAAAAAATCCTAGTTAACTCATTTTGGAATTACAATGTTTGAAAAATATCATCTTCTAAGTGAACCAATAGAAAATGAGAGAATTCCACGGCTATGGAAAAAACTTTATCCTAGTAGTATAATTTAAGAAAGTCTAAGTGAATATTTAGAATTATATGAGCTTTGTCAATAATGATTCTGGACTGCATGGAAGATGAAAGAGAATTTAGTTCATTATCATTCATAAAGTCAAAACTTCAAAATAGATTGGATAAAAATTTAGAAACTTGTTTGAGATTATATGTTTCACATTATGTTGTAGACATGTTTCCTTATGGAATAACTATGGCAACTTGGAGTTATCTAACTAAAATAAGAGGTTCAAACAATATAATGACAAATAACGAGGATGTAAATAATGACACTTAATATGGCACTGAAACAACAGATGCAAATGTCATTGATGATGATTAGGTTTGTGTAGGATTGTTTCAACTACCAGACTACTAGTTTACAGTTTTTGAATTTCAATTTCATATAATTTTTTTATTTTTTTATTGTGACTACTATTCAATGTATTCATGTTTTACTTTATCTAATTGTTTGTAGGTACTTTTCACATGTTTATCATAAGATACAATAATTATTATACATTTTTTGAAATTCATTTCCTTGTTTCTTGTTAAGTGTTGAATATAAAAGATTAATATATTGTGATTGTGTTAGACGGAACACTGAAGGTTAATATCACACAAAATATAGGACTTACTTCATTGATTTCCACTCCTTAATATGGTTTTCTATGTCTTTGATACATATTTTTTATAGATATATATTTTTATACATATGTGATGCATTTATTGTGCCTTCATAGTACCTCATATATTCCTTTATATAGTGATTAATTTTTTTCTTTTCACTTATTTGACATATATTTTCTCATAATTGATGTGTATGTAATGTGTTTGATGTGGACTGGTTACACTTTCTTATGTGCCTTTAATGTATTCATGTTTTAATTTATCTAATTATTTGTAAGTACTTTTGACATGTTTATCATAAGATGCAATAATTATTATACATTTTCAATTTTTCATAAACTATAATAACTATCTCAATGCCAAATCACTTTCTTGAGGATCTTTAAAAACCTGTCCAACTTTTCCAAATTTTAAATTAAGCCCATACATGAATCTATATGTCTATTAAGGACTCTATTTACAAGTTTTATTGAATTTCCTCAATTATTTTATCCTAAGAAAGAATATGAAATATATTTTTTATTGAATTGAGAAAGGGTTTAGAGTCCTTGTGAAAAATCATGTTTTCATACATCAAAATAGACCTTGTAGAAATACCCTTATTTTTTAATTAAAAACCAGTCTTAAAATTGATTATTCTTAGAATGAAGTGATCAAATAAAATATAACCTTTGAATCACATATCAATGAATATGAATGACACTCATTCCATATAAGATACTTGTTTCTTGATAAGAGTTTCTAACTTAGTCTTATTTTGTCATAATTTCACCAATACATAATTCACAGATTTTTAAAGACCTTACCTCTACTTTATACCAATTTTCATATGAATAATACTAACTTCATGAGTTCTTATCTATCTAAACATCCTCATAACATTAAAAAATCCATGAACCTATTCTATAGTTCATGATCATAATCATTCATGCATCTTTTCAAATTTGATGAATCCTGATTATTACTGACTATCATAATACTATCTTCAACATAGACATCTACCAAACATGAATGTTCCTTTTTAATGGCCTAAAATGTATCTCAAATCATTATTTACTCAAAAAAACTCCAAATATAATAAATAAGAGATCTTTTTAAAATAACAACTCACTCTTTTATCATAAGATTGAATAATTATTATACATTTTATGAAATGTATTTCCTTGTTTCTTGCTAAGTGTTGATAGAAAAATATTAATATATTATGATTGTGTTAGGGGGAACACTATATAAAGGAATATATTGAGTTTAATCCATTATATTGAGATGTGAGTTTCACAAGTGCATCACAAATATCAAAAGGGGGCCTAACACCATACAACATCATAAGATTCAAATTGAAATTACAATCTACATGGCTCATCCAGTAATTAAAATTGAATAAATTGATCAACATGTATCCAAACATGAAATTGTCATTCAAAATATAATTTTTAAAAGAAAACATTGTATATAAATATTATTAAATAGATTCTTAATAATTTGGTGACTTTCTCAACCACTTTCTCAGCTTCTTTCTCAACCACTTTCTTAGCTACTTTGTCAACCACGGTCTTAGCTACTTTATCAACCACAACATCCTATGTGCCACTAATGTCCTTCAATATCCTTGCCTTTTAAATATCCACATCCATAGAATTTATACAACCACAAATTTTACTTTTCTTCTTTTCTAGCATCTCATGTAGAAATTAGGCTTAGATTAACAACTATCTTTTGCTTAAATAAGGCATTAGGATCCCATCCTTGTTCCTTAATGATTTTTCATAGTGTGTTTTTCTATTTATTTAATAGAACAAGCTTCTCCTTGAATTGGATGGCAGATAATAAAAATTTCCATGCATTTTTCAGATGCACATTGAGGACCGTGACTTATTTTTTCAAGTTCACTAGTACAAAAAGAGCAATATATCATTAAAAACTACTAAATACTACATATAACTGACCAAACATGTCACATGACCATTAGCAATTTATTTTTAATCATTTACAATGTGACCAAATTTATGACTAAACCATTTTTAGTCATTTATTGGTTGTTTTGATTGATCAGTTTGGTAGTATATTTAGTCATTGATTGTTATAATCTGATAACTTATTTAGTCATTTTTATTCATTAATATATTTAGTCATTGATTATTGTTAACTGGTCACTTAGACATTTTTATTCACTTATTTATGTCTATTGGTACTTTATTTAGTCATTAATTTTAATCATCATTTGATCAATTTGGTAGTATATTTAGTCATTTTTATTCATGTTGATTTCATTTATCATCATTGTGTTATACTAATTATTTATTTTAAGTATTTCAACTCGAAGAAAATCAATATCACACAAGGCAACCTCAATCCTTTAAGGCACATTCTCGCATGATAAATTCTAGTAAGCTCTTTCACATGTACAATCATTAATCATCCTATATTTTATTAAAGATTCGGTGTGGGATTCAAAAGCTTCCAAATTTTTTGATTCAATTTTTAATGTTAATCCTTAGTGATGGTAATTCACTTTGGTCTAGGTCCCTTTTCAACCGTGTAGCAATTCAATGAAACTTTAATAGTCATTGGAGGAGAAAGAGTCAGAACTGAGTCATTATCATGTGATGAAACTAAAGTGGATACTATACTCTGAAGTATATGTTATGAAGGTAGAAGTTTTGATTTTATTGAATGTCTAAATAGATATAATGAGAACATTTCCATTCAGTTTTCTTCAAGATGGAATGGTGACCATAATGTTCAGGTTAGAGTTATAGAGTTTGTTGTTGGTGAGGAGTTGATTGCTAAGGCTACGGGTTTACACTACAAGGATAGAAGATTGAAAAGACTTGCCAAAGTTTAAGACCTAGAAGGGTTGAATTTTTTTGAGAAGCACCAGTGAAGTTGTAGGGAGGATTTGACAGAGAGAGATTATTGAACCCTTGGGATAAGGTATTCTTCCACATCAAGAAATATTTTACTCTTGAAGGTCATTTTAAGTGCTTTTATCATTACCATTTCACTCTTTTGAATCAATTTCATCACAACATATTAGTTAACTTCCCCTTCTTCCTCCTATCATCCTTGGATACCTCTATTAGGTATGTCAAAAATTCCATGGAAAAAAACCCAATTTCCTCCACCATTTTACTCCACCAATGTCTTATCTTTAGGATTTATCACTTTAACCTTGCATTGTGTCCATCTAAGCCTTTAAAAGCATAGTTGTTAGATAGTTCCCATGACAATGACCCTGATGATAACATTCCCTTGAGTGTTGAATTTGGTTTCATGGGTCCCTATGGTTCCCTACCCTTTTCCAAGAACTTTATTCCCCCTCTTCAAACCTATCCCCTAAGTTTTAAATGTTTTCCTAACCTCTTAGGCTGGGCTTTAGTTATCCCTCCCTGATAGCTATGATTTTGATATCCCTCGACACTTTTGACTCTCTAGCTTTTGAAGTGTTATGGGATCTTAAAAATAAACCTTCCATTTTTTGCAATAAAAAGAAGAAATCGATTATTCGAATCAATTATGAGAATATCAATTAGGGAAAGAGTAAGAACAAGAAAGTGGTGGGGGTGGAGCCTCAAAATTTGGCTAATGATAAAGAGCACTTGGAGGCCTAGGTGCAAGGTGAGGAGGCTATGGAGGAAGGGTCTAGTTTTAAATTTTAGAGTTGTATGGAAAGAAAGTCACTAAATATTAGGAGATCCAAGAGACTAAAAGGGGAAATTGTTTTTTGGTAAATACTATGGATGATCCCTCTACCTTGGATTAGGGGGAGGAATTAGGTAAATTAAAAAATAAACCCAATCCTGATCAATAATTAGAGAAGGAGGGAACTTATTAATTTGAGGACCTAAATGACTCCACTTATGATTTTGACAAGGAGGATTTCATGGATACCAGTGAAGAGGAGAGCCATATTGAAAGGGAGTTGAATGAAGTGAAGAAGGGGTTGCACTCTATTCAGAATAAAATGAAGGTGATAACTACTATTTTCTTGAAAGTTATCCACCGTGTAGCTTCTTCCCTGATGACTCTGTAAGACCTCTTAGAAGAGGATAAAGATATATAAGGGAAAGTTGCTATCATAGAGGACCTTCTCAAGTTCATCAAAGAATATTGGAAAGATTTGATAAAAAATTAGTGTTTTTGTTATGGTTAACCCCGAGTCTTTTTGTTGTTTCCTATTTTTCTTTTGTCTGTCTACTATTTTTTGGTTGTTTGTGGCCTTTAGCCTATTTTTCTACCCCTTGGGATTATTATACTTGGTCTTTGCACCCTCTTTGTAGACTTATAATATCAAAAACATATATTCGATGTACTTTTAAAAGCCCACTTCTTGAAAGAATAATTTAGAAAACCTTCAATATGTATTATAAATGATGATTATAGACACCCATTACACTATTTTACTTATTACATTTTGTAGTTTGGATATCTTTTCAGATTCTATTAGATATATATGTAGTAGTAATATAGATATTTTAAATATATCTATCTAAAAAATGTGGAGAGATGTCAAATTTTAGACTACTATTTTAGATTTGTCACATACCATGCTAATTAAGACTCCATTAACTTCTTCATTAATTTATAGCTAACAAGAGTATGAAAAAATTTAAGTCATAATATTAAGTATAAGAAAGTTAATTCCAATTAGGCTACAGATTGCTTAAGTCACCTCCAATTAAGTAATAAGAGTACTTTAATATAAGGCACAAGAAAAATAACTCCAATTATGCTAGAAACTAATAATGTCACCTCTAATTATAGCACTAATAATAGTCATGGATTCATGTGGACATGATACTTTTAAATGACCAATGTTGTATGGCAGTGATCCTTAATTTTATTCACAGACCACATAAAATACATAAATATTATTTTTCTTAATATGTAGAGCATGACTATGATGAATCCATGAATATTTCATATGAATCAACATTTACAGAATTAATTAATATAGCTTACTCTAATTTGAAACTCAAGATGAGTTAATAAATGTTTGGGTATTAGATACAGGTGCCATGAAACATATAACATAATGATGAGACTTCAAAACATATGACATAAAACATGGAAAAACATAATCAATCATTCATTTGCACATAATGAAATAGCTATTAAAAAGGAAAAATACTAAAATTTTATTGAGAAAAGGTGTTCTTATAGTAGATACAAGACAAAAATATGTGTCTTTGCTTCGGAAAATGTGTTAATACAAAGTGTGTTTCTCAGTGCTGTAACTAAGAAAAATGAATTTCAATGTTTTTTTTTGCTTATAAAACTCCAAAATAGACAAAAAACACTAATAATATCCCTGAACATGAACACATTAAAACTATTGCATAAAGCAGTGGGCCAAGCTGTCTAACAACTAGTACATGATAAACATCAACTATGCCATTTTTTTCACATATTTTAGTGGCCACCATGTGAAGTTCCCTTCTTTCTCTTTCAGATGGATAAATCCATCTATTTTTTCTTCACAAGCAAGAAAAGTTACTTTTTACCTTTAAAATATTTACATTTGCATCTCATGTTCCTTTCAATTTGACTCCATGTAAAATAAATAGTGAGTGAATCTGCCCAATGCCCACAGTATCACCATCAAATAGATCTAACACCTGGAATTTATCCCCTTCTTAGAGTTTATCAAAAAATGTCTTCAAAAACAAAAAAATACATATTATATTGATATATAGAAAATTTTAAGAATGAATAATGATAAAACATTGGGACAAATAAATGACAACTATTATATTATCTCAACTAATTCAACACAACTATGATGATTGTGCTACACATTCTTGTCTAGTTCATCATGATCACTATCAATATTGACAGCTCTATTGACATCATGAAGGCATTTTTGTTTTCTTGTTGATTTGATAAAATTTCTCTTCATGTGGTTTAACCATGATGTAAAAAAATATACAAAGCATTCAATAGTCAAGTAAAGAATGCAAGCTATAAATTTATCTAAAAAAACATTTTCTAGATCACTCTAGTAATAAAGAAACTAGATTGGATTCTCCTACACTCATATTTCAATAATTTACATATTAAGAAGCATTTGTATATATAATTTCCAAACAAGAAGAAATGAGATCAATAAAGCCTCTTACCTCAGCTGAATATATGGATTTATGCTTATTCCATGCAAAAATTATAGGGTTAACAAAGGCAACCAAATACAAAACTTGTTGAGTGGGATCAAATATGTAACTCATTACCTATTGGTACCTTTCATCTAAGTTGACATGATCTATATAGGCTCCTACTGGGCATTTAATAGATGGCTATGAAATCTCTATTGATGAACTAGATTTCCACTTCATCCACTCTTAGATATACTAGGTCTATCTAGTGCAACCATATAATTGACAATATATTCTACACCTACTTCTCTATTATGGTTTTCCACCTAAAATACAATGTCGATTTCAAGATGTATTCAGTTCAATAAAAAATCAAAATAAATAACACAATGTAAATTGAACAAAAAATTAATACACTTACTACAAATTTGTCCATTTTGGCCTATAACCCGCCTTGGTCGAATGTATATCTAGCCCTCACATTATCTCTTGCACTCTTGCCACTGTTACTCTTTACCAAATATTATTTAGAATCCATATTTTCTTTCATTGCCTCCCACTATTTTAGAGATAGAGTGGAGTCTAACCTTTCTTTTCACTCCATGATTGTTTTTCTATAATTGTATCTAAAACTGTTCATCAAAGTTCTCATCTTTTGCTTGTAATGTTTTCTAGAAATTTTTCCACCAGTAGTCTCAAAAGCATTTTTTATTTTTCTTGTATAAAATTTTCCATAGTTCATAGATATTTCTCTATGAAACTTGATTTTCAAATATCCAAATGGGCCCTACATCTTACACCCAACTTAGAGGCCCACTTTGCAACATTTGGCCCAATGGGCTCACCATCTCTTGATACCTCAACCAGGAATGGGTTCTTGCCTTATAATTTTCATTCTTTTGCATTCCTATTTGTATATATATACAAATCTTGACTCAATATTTGTCTTTTCACAAACATAGATGCATCTTCTATTAAACTACTACCACTATTTTTGGTTGATCCACTAGTTCCATCAAAAGTTCTAGATGCAACAGGTGCACTCTAAGGCACAATAGATGCAAGCGGTCTCTCTTCATGACTTTTATTAGCTAAAAATTCATGCTCCTTGGCCACATCAAGTGTGGCATGAGTAGGTAGATCAGTATCAATATCCATAGATTTCACTTCAAACACATCCTTTAATGTTGAAAAAATCATCTACAGACCTATTGTTCCTTTGCTCTAATTTTTTTCAATAATCTCTCTTAGATTTTGGGCTAAGAGATCATCACAATTTTTCACATCACCATGTGCTATATCAGACTACACATCACCATGTGTTATATTAGGCTACACATCACCATATGCTATGTCAAGTTTTACATCATCACAACTATTGTTTACACCAATTGCATTTGTTGAATAACAAATGTGTTGGCTTATATGAGATGGTGGCACTATATCTTTTCTTCCCTTTTATTTTATCTCCACATTTTTTTGCACTCTTTTTCTTGCCTATAAAAAAATAGTAGTCTTATATAAATAAATCTCTTGCCTATAAAATTTCATTAAACACTATTAAACAAACAATATACTACTTAGTGGATTCACAATTTGCCTATTTGTCAAACCAAGACATGATAAATATTCATTATTCTTGGCCACTTTTTCTCTACAAAATCAATCATAATCTGTTAATGATATTTCAGCATTATGATCACTATCATTGACTAATTTTCAACTTACAATCCTTTTCCTCATTTCCTAAAGTTTGAATAAGCAATAATGTATAAATTATCAACTTGAACTAGTAAAAATTTATTGAGTTCATAAGTTGATTACTATTGACTTTCCAATCCACTAATAACTACACATGGAAACTTAAAAATAATTTATTTTATAGATTAAAAAGAATTTCCAGTCAAAAACCAAGAAGATCTTTACAATTATAGGTATTAGACTATTGATATGACTATCCCTTGTTTCAACTAGATATTGACATTTATGAATCCTGATCACTCCTATTTGCATCTACTTGATTTTCTTCCTCATCCTCATCTATGACATGTAATAAATTTTCTCTCCCAATCACTTAATTGGTAATTAGAATCTCTTCTTCAAACACTCCATCATCATCTTCATCCACTTCTTCAAATGTTTCTTGTAAATTAACATATTTCCCATCAAGGATTATATCAACAACTTCCATGAATTTCAATTTGAATAAGACTCTATTTGAATGATATACAGCCATCCTAGGCTTCTTAAATCATCATTTGAAGAGGGGAAACATACAACTCATCCATATCTGATAAAAAATGTCATATATTTTCACGTAGAAATCCATACTCATCAAATTGTACTAAAGATGGTCGGATCCACTTACATTTTAATAATATAGGACTATTTTCACCAAAATCCACTTGAATAATTTCTTGGATGAATCCAACATAAAATTTCTTCTCAATTTCAAGAATAAATTCAGCACTATCAACATAATCACAACTTGTATTTCATTTGTCTTTTTCTTCCAATCTTAAATGACTACCTCAGGCCCACATTCCACTAAAATACATAACCCATAAATATGGAGATTATGAAAGCTCACTTTCCTCCATTGTTATATCTTGACCTTCTTCTTTTTCATCATGGACTGCATTAGCAATCCATCTTCTAATTTTGGAAAAGAATCACCTCCAATCAAATCATGGCATCTATGCTTTTGAGGTCGATATTGCATCTAACCTTGATTCTTTTCTTCATATTTTCTACATAGAATATTAATGTACAAATAGTAAGATTAATAATGTAAATGTGTAAATACAACTGAGTAAATAAATTATTGTGTAAAATGTTTTTACCTATGCCACTTATCAAATGAACATGTGTTTTAAAAAATATAGGCATGTATCACACTTCTTTCTTGATGTGATAACTTGAAGTGAAATCCACTGCCTTCTAATACTCTACCTGCAACTCCCTCATCTTCATCATCATCCCATACACATTGATTGACATTTTAAAAATCCTTCATGTATTATTTGGAAAATCCCATGGCCTCTTGCATTGAATATTCCTCAGACATGCTGCCTTCTAATTTTGCCCTAGTACATTTTTTTTCAAAACCTTCATATATCACTCTATAGGATACATCCATATCATTCTCACTGGGCCACAATGCTCTAGTTCATATTTTAGATGTATCAAAAGATGCATAAAAATGTTAAAGATTGTTGGTGGAAATTCTTGTTCCAATAGACAAAGGACTTCAACAACCTCCTCACTCAAAATATCAACGTTCAAAGGATATAATACATGTAAACTAATTATCTTTAATATTAGGCCCAACCTTATAATTTCCAATCTTGGTTCCTTGCCAAACTTAATATATTTACCACAATAGGTAAAATATTCTTGATTATGACATGATAATCATGGGTCTTGAGGCCTCATAAGCCATTAATGTTAGTTTGGCTTCTAATACTACTAATTACATATCCAGTGGGAAAATGAGTTTGAGACATCAACTGTAAGAATTATGCACATTTTTCCTTTGTCTAGACATAAGGAGCACTAGGATATATTTTTCTCAGTATGCATAAAGGCAACAGTATGCCTAATGGCTATATCCTTAAAGTATGGTAACTTATAGAATATGCACAACCATTTTATACCACTTTCATTACATGGATCATATCTACTACTATAAATCCCATCATTTTCAATAAATGACATTATTTTTTGTCCATTCTCAAAAATGTAATCACCCATTATTAGTAATGGTGCTTCATGATTCTCTTCTTGACCATTAAAACATGTTTTTTGTCGATGATATGAATGATCCATTTTAAGGTAACTATGATTTACATAATAAATACACTTATTCAAACTTATTTAGTGCCTCACAAAATCCTTAAAGTTATAATTAGGACATCCATGGTATCCATGAATACTGAGACTAGACAATGTGCCATATGTAAGGAAATCATGAACAAAGTGAATTTGATTGAATGGCCATCCCTTAAAGATTGAATTTCTTCAATTCCTTTCCATAATTACATTAGCTCATCATATAGTGGCTTTAGATAAGCATTTATTGTATCAAAATTCACACTTTTCTTTCCTGGTATAATCAATGATAACATTAAGAAAAATGGTTTAGTTGCTAAACATGGAGGCAAGTTATAATTTATTAAAAAAATTAGCCAAGTTGACCATTTAGTACTTTTATCTAAGAATGGGTTCACCCCATCTAGAACCAAACCCAACCTTATATTATGAGTATCTTGAGAAAAAATAAGCCATCTGTTATCAAATTCCATCCTCATCTTAGAATCAGGTACATGTCATTATTTACCATCATTGCTTTTATTTTGGGCATGCCATTGCATAAGTTCAGAAATGTCTTTGAACCTATACATTCAGAGTAATTATGGGACTATCTAAAAGTGGTGAAGAACCTTTTTAGGAACCACAACTAATTTCAACCCTTGTCTATACCTCACTTCATGACATTTCAGACATTCACTCTCACTTGCAAGGTTATTTCAAAATAATACACAACCATTCACACATTTGTGGATGTTTTCATACCCTAAGCCTAGCTTAGTCATTTGATTTTTACATTGACTTTGTTTTATTAGAAATGTGGAGTCAGGTGGTAACAACAAACTTAATAATGCCAATAACTAATCTACACTCTCATTTGTCCAACCAAACACCACTTGCAAGTTAAGAATTTGAAAGATTGTTGTCAGACAAATTAACTTGAAATTAGCATACACAGGATTTAAATCATCCTCCATCAACTTTGACCAATCATTGTTTAGACCTTCATTCAACATTATATCAACTTTAAACCCTCATCTAACATTTTTGCCTCTTTATCTATGTTTGGTGCCACTTCATCTATGTTTGTTGCATCTTCATCTCTCACACTCTGTAATTCTATCATAACTTCATAATAATTTTAATCTCAAGGTCTTATACCACTATGCCCATATCTTATCATATTTCAATAAATTAGATTTCTTTTTCTCACCTTTCCACCAAGACAATCATTATATGGACATGGATATTTGTCCATGTCCCTCTCATCGACTAATCTCTCATTAAATGCATGGTATTGATCTATAGTAAACATTCGACACTGATCCATCTATAATTTTATACACATATAAACAAAAATATTTTGGGTAAAAACTTAGAAAACCAAAATTTTAAGATTTTTTGAAAATATCAAGAAAAATTAGATTTTAAAAAATTGTAGACCAAGAGATAAAAACTATTTTTTTTAATGGAAGACATTTTCATAGCAATAGAGTTATAGAGATAAAATAAAATAGAGAGTTTAACTAATGAATTGTAAAAAATATATTTTTGTAGTTTATATTCAAATTGTTGATTACATTGCATTGCACATCTTTCAAACTCAAAGCATTACTTCACAATGCATAACTAATAACTAGATGTTGATAGATGAGAAAAATTCAATTAAAATACAGTTTTTACAATTTCAACCTAAGCAGTTATGTAATTAATTCACATTGCATAACTAATAACTAGGAGTAGCTACCAATTACATTTGCTTGTCATGGCATTCCATGAGACCACATTTCCATGATGCATTTTATCAAGCAGTTCACTGCCTTGTCTATGCTACCACATTTTTCATAAATTCCTACCCAAGAATTTTATAAAATAGTTCAATGCCTTGTTGATATGGATAAAATCCTAAAATAAGTTCTTTCAAACAATCAATGGATGCTAGGAAAAAATCTATCAAAGCATAATAGTAAGCAATAACATAGACAAGGTAGTGAAATGGTTAAAAAAATGCCTAAAAGAAATGTGGTCTCATGGTGATAGAATTCCATGACAATCCATAACAATTTACTTGTCATGGCATTCATCATGGCATTCTATCACCATGAGACCACATTTCTTTGAGGCATTTTTACCAAAATTCATCCTAAGAGTCCATATTCCTTTGACAATTATTTTAGGAGTCATTCATAAGCATCATATATCATGTCCATGTGAAATAAATTTTTATTTTGATTATTGATGTGTTTTTTATCTCTTACTGTAGTCTCGTAGTATATTCAAATAGATTTGGTGGGTGTGTAGGAACCAAAGGAAGTGAAAAGATAGTTACCACTTCCCTACATCATGCAAGAACTTCACTTGCAATGTTGTGGTATACAGAGACAGGTTACCATGGCCCCACGATAGTTCAAAGAAGGTCTTGTGGGATAGCGATAAGTGGTAATAGTTATATAAATTATGTCCCACACCCCTTCCATAGTTAAATCTAATGCTTGTGGTGATATGGCAAATAGTGAAGGGATGACCAAGGATCTCGTGGTCTTGTGATGGTCAAATCAAAGGTTGGTGTAATGTAGTATGAGGTATAAGGGGTAACATGTATCCTATCATCTAGACATTCTTGATATATGAGAGACATTTTTTATTTCAATTTTATTATTCTATCACATAATGTCTCACTATTAAAGGGTTAATCAATGGACATTAGCCACCCAAACCCTAATAGACATAGTTAGAGATATTAACTCTCTAGAGTCTGCACTATATATTTTTCATATATTTTCCTTGACACTCTGGGTCAAAAATTTAGCTATATAAGGTACATATGAATTGATAAGCGGTAATAGTTATATATAGTATGTGATGTGATCCCACCATAGTTAAATCCAATTCTTGTAGTGATATGATAAATAGTGAAGGGATGCCAAAGGATCTCATGATCCTGCAATGGTCATATCAAAGGTTCGTGGTAATGTGGTATGAGGTATAAGGGGTAACATGTATCTTGCCATCCCATGATGATGTGTATCAAGGCTTACGAGGTGGAAGTAAGTGGTGAAAGATGAGGTATAACCATCTAGAAGCTCCCATGGTCATGCGATAGATGTAAATAGGTCTTGAAGTGATGTGGTAAAGTATTAAATGCTGAAATGATAATGTTACTACCCCATAGTGGTTATCATTGATGCCCGTGATTGAAGTACCCACCCAACCATTGGATTGGACCAAATCAATAGTCTGTGTTTGAAATACTTGAATGTTAGGATTTGTCAATTTTGTGTCATAGACCAAAGTAATTATGAAATGATCAGCTCCATAGTAGAATAAAATTTGGAATTTCTCTATATTTCATCATTCAAGAAAATTAAATGATGATTGTAGATTGTGAATTCAATCTCTATGTGTGCACTTCAACCATGTTCCAATTGAGTAAGTCTACCTCATCACTCTCTTCATAAAAGTTGGTATTTAGTTTGTGATTTATTTTCAACTAGTTTGGTAGAGTGACTATCAAAACCCTAGTTAAAACTATGGCACCTAAGAAATTTGAGTCTACAAGTAAGAGCACTGAACCCCTTGTTCCTAAGAAGTGGCCCCTTCAATAGTCACTATTGGATATTTTTCCAAATTCAATTGATAAAGGGTATAAGAAACTATTCAAGGATGTAGAATAGGGGTGTCAGGATGTTAGAGTCCCTATCTCAGGATGGAACCTTTTTTGGTATTTTTGTGAAAAGCAAGATGGAAAAGGACCAGTTGTAAACCCATGAAATTTGAATTTGGTTAAGCTTGTGGTGCCAAATTTATTCATTAATGTGGATTTGATCAAGATATTGGCACAACACTATCATCCAGCCACCAAAACTATCAAGTTGCCAAATAGATCACCATTAGTGGTTATGGATAGAAATGTAATCATTGATTGCTTCATGCTCAACAAGCAAGCCCTCACAAAATTTGACTTGAAGAGGAGTGAAAAAGAATATACTAGTCTGAGAAATACACATAGGAGTGATGAGTTGCCCATGTACATGAGGAAAGGGGCCAACAATAGAAGGATTTCAATCCCAACCACTACAATTGATCCATTTCCAGTTGATGAATTTGTTGTGTATTTCAAAATAATATATTTTTCTTTGTGTCAAGTGCTAGGAATTGTGCCCAGGATAGAATCCCAGTGGGTATGATGATGATGGCCATGAGAATATATAACCTAGAGGTTAATGTTGAGTATGATTTTGTATCATTTATTCAGCATAAATTACATGATTTGTTTAAAATAAGGGAGAACAAGACACCTATGGAGTTAAAATATTATTCTTTGTTGTGTCATTTAATTTTGTATCAAAATAGAAGGAATTGGCCCAAAAGGATGGACTTGAGCATGATTGATCAAAAGGGATAGAGATTACCTACATAGTGCTAGTGTTTCAAATGGGACACTCATTGTCATAATAGTAACTATTTTGTGTTCCATGATGGTTTCTCAGTCATAATAATGAATTTCATTGGTAGACTTTTTCCTAGATTGACCAAAGAAGTTAGAGAAATGTTGAGGCCTCTTACTCATATGCTAGAATAAGGTCACAAACATAACTTTATTGATTGGTATTTCTTACTTGACGATACTATAATCAAAGTATATAGGTGTACTCAGCCACCCCATGTGTTGCTAAAATTTGTGCCAAATAGAATTGATTTTCTTGAATTCATGTGGCAGATGCTCTAGATGGTGAAAGATGTGCTAAAAAATAAAAGGTCACGTTTCTTCTATATTGCACTATGTTTGGTGAATGGTACATTGGTGAAAATACCTTGGAGGAGTTGCAAGCCTATTTGAAGGCTAAATATTCTTTGAAATTAGGGATAAAAAGGGTTTGTGATTTAGAGGGTCACATGAACTTTGTTATACAAGTCATCCTTACTAGGATGGGGATATCCCATCAAATCAATTTTGATGAGGATGTGATAAAAAATTTGTGTCACTTTTCAAGAGGTATATAATAGGAAAATAAAATGGGAAATTTTGAAGAAGATTGAGGATGACAAGAAAATAAAACCCTAATTCTTCAAGATTTTTTATTGAAGAGAATGACTCTTTGAAAAGAATAGATTTGATAATTGATAATTTTGAAAAAATATATGGCAAGTATGAGAAGTAGCCTAAAAAATATATGAATTTCCCTATCAAAAATTCAATAGGAGTTGTGATTAAATAACTTGGTCCAAATGCAATGTCAATGCAAGATCCAACTATTCTTGGTTCACCACCTGCTAAAAGGCAAAACACTAATGATGTTTCTCCACTGGTTCCATCTGAAATGACTGAAGGAGTTGGTGACTTTGAGGAGGTGGCTAGTATTTTGAGGCATATGGGAGAGTAAAAGGAAGTTGATCAACCCCTTGTTGGTCAAGGAACATAAGCACACAAACTAGAAGTAAGAATGGATGAACAGGCACAAGGTGAGCCTGAACTACAAGAAGATGAAAGGGTTATGGCTTCTATGAGGTTCATCGAGGATGATGATTTCATCAATACCCTAGGATTCAAAGATTTTTTGCTCAAAATGAAGATGAAAGAATTTAAATAAAAGGTGGAAATAAATAAAATGGGTGTTGATGAATCTCAACATGATTAAATTATGACACAGACTTTCAAGGATTTAAAAATTGATGAAATAAATGTCAGCCTTGATGAGGCTAGACAAATGGTTTTGAAGATTAATATGTTAATCATCCCTAGCCTTGAGTTGAATAAAATGTTTTTGTTAGACCAAGTGAGAAATCAAGATGACTCCATGATGGTTTTTGAGTTTGATTATGAGGATGGTGTTATAGGTTGTGGGTTTAACCCAAAGATAGAGATTCTAGTAATATGGGCCAGACAAAAGAACACCAACAAGCCAAGATTTCTTGATGTAGTCCAAGAGTTGAGGGGGACAAATATGGTGAAATTTTTTTAGGATACATTAGTTTTTTAAGCCACCACCCTTACTGTGTACTCTACAATGTTCACACAAGCTATTGTCAAGAAAATGGAGCAAAGATTGCTTGACTATGAAAACACTCAAATTGAGATGAATGATGAAGTGAATAGGCTGTATTTGGAAACTATCAAACTAAATCGTAAGTTTAAGGGTGGTGATTCTCAAATCCAAGCAAATGTGACATACCAAGACCTTGTACATAAATAACCCTTGATAATACAGTCCCAGTTGATCAATTGAATGCATTGAAGTTAAATTTGGAGAAAGAAATTTAAGATTTGAAAAAGAAAAATGAGAAGACAAAGGATGAGACCAAATTGAAAATCCTTGAGGTGTTTGAGAATATTTTGGAATACAGAATAAAATTGGTTGTTAACAAGTTAGGAGACATACATGAATGCTATTCTTCCTTGTCTCACGCCATTAATCAGTTGAAGGTCAATCTTTCTATTTTGGATCTAATATATAAGAAATGGAAACCTACACACCATACATTGCTAACCTTGTGAAAAGTCTACAAAGATATCCAGGTGCTCTATCCTCACTCAAGCCAATAGAGAAGATAGTGAAAATGATCTTGGATGAATTTCAGTATGGGAATAGTGAGAGGAAGAAAATGTAGGCAAAGATTGATTATTTTTCTACCTTAAAACACTAGTTTATTCATTCCATTTTGATAGAGGATAAAAATATCAAAGGTTTTGATGCATGGAAAAGTGAATATGGTCAAATAATTTCTCAAGTCATTGATTTCTTGAAAAAAGATCAAAACGTAAATATTCTTAGTTTCAATGTCATTTTGGATAGAGTAATTAATCTAGATGCTACATATGTAAAGTTCATCATTGATGTCAAAGTGTTGCTAGACCAAAAATGGAAAGATCACCAAGCCAACCTACTACAAATCCAAGAATATAAGTGGCCTAGTGATTTCATAGTGTACCAATGGGAGAATCAGTATTTGACAACTGAAGAATAAATAGGCCAAGTTTGAAAAGGATTAATGAGCATCAAGCTGGCATCAACATGGCACCAACATATCTTGGGCATCCTCCTATTTTGTATTTTTCTTGTTTTTATTCTTTCTGATATGTATTCAAAATATATTTGGTGGTCTTTTTAAGACTTGTCAAAAACTATATGTTGTAATAGGTCATATTAAGGGGTGGGTATATGAAAAGTAATTTTTTGGAATTTGAAAGGTTTGAATCTTGTAGCTTCCTTCACCCCTATAAGAAAGAAACCAAGACCTTAGGAAAGCTCTCTAGGAATTTGTAGCTTCCCTAGGGAGAAATGTTTGGATTGAATATAAAATTTTTAGGGTTTTTTTGTAACAGAATGAATTTTTAATCAATACTAGGAATTTTTGTAATAGAATGGAATGAATATAAACTCCCCATATATAATAATTTTTTGAATCAATACTAATGAAAAAATAGTCCCCTAAACCCCAAACTACATGTATGGTTCTGGTACTTAGTTACATATGTAACTAATATAAGTTGCTAATCAAAAAGCTATAGATTTTATGTTTAATGTAATGAGTGTTTTGAATTACCTTTGAATTCACTATAGAGGGCCTCGTCAACTTCAAATTCTTTGCAGTAAACTTTGAATTCCTTGCCCAACTTTTTATAAGTCTTTAGGTCCTCTCCAAACAAGCTTTATCACCCATGCCAGTCACTACTATAATCCAAAATTCCTCAGTGCCAAGCTAATTACCAACTAATGAAATGAGGAAATATTCAATGACTACACTCTTGCAAGAAATATATATTTTAAGTTCCATCTAATTTGTACTTGTATGAGTAACTATTTAGTCATTTTTATTTGTATAATTAAATAAGTTTTTAGTCGATGACCAAATTAGTCATTTATTTACTCATTTATAACCGAGTTTCAAAAAATTAGTAGAATTTAGACATTTTTAGTTATTATGACTAAACATTTTAGTCATGTAGTCATTTATTTGCCAAATTCTACTAGTGTTCTCATCTTTTACCTACAATTTAAAATGAAATGTAATTAGATGTCAACAAAAATAAGTATGACATGAAATTTTATTAAAATGAAGATACATTACCAAATATTTTTCCTTACCCAGATTCATAATCAAAATAATGTTGGTGTATTTCACCCATTTATTAAAATATGAATGGCCTTCTTCATTCAAATTCTCCAACTTTTAATCACAAGAGTTAACACATTATCATTGTAACTATTGGAAATAGTAATTTACCCACATTTATCTTTTCCAAACAAAGTATCAATCTTTATAAGTTTATTTTATACCAATGAAAACAAATTTTCTCACTGGAAGTCATTGTGATAATGGGATTTTATTTATTTTATCAATGCCTTCACCTGAAACTCCCACACATGTAAAATTTTTAATTCTTTAATTACTCCCTCATAAATATTATCAATAATACTATTTCCTACCAAATTTTTAAGTGGAAAATGTGTAATGGCATCATTAGATAGGATAACATTCTCTATTGGGTTGGGACTATGCAATGAAGGTTCATTTTGAGCATTCACAAGAACATCTACTAATCCTCCCTAAATAAAATCATGTGGATTGAAAGTAGCTCCAAAAACATCACCACTTTCAATCCCTATATATTCTTCATTGAGTTCAATATCTTGCAAATAAGTTAATCCCTTTGCACTCGATACACTTCTGATAGAGAAAGTGGGGAATTGGGAACATGATCATTAAAGTGTTACAATTGTTTGTCTACTAGTTTTTGGTGGTGGTTATAATGGAAGAGTCTTCCCCCTTGAGTGAACTAAGTTTGGGGGTAGAGGTAGTGGCATAATGTTCCTCAGATATTGAGGATGCCCTACAAAATGTAAATTATTTTAGAAAATAAATAAATTTAAAAAACAAAGTTATATGCCAGTTTGAAATTAAAGGTTTCATACTTATATTTGGAGACAGTGTATCCTCCAATCTATGCATAATATTGTGAGTGATAGAGGTGTTTTGAGCTAGTACATTATGCAAACTTTTATCTAAAAAACTATAATAAAAAACCAAAAAAAATATATGCAATGTAAAATACTTTCCACATAGGGTTGAGAAGGCACTAGTAAATGTTATGGTTTGTTGTGGTGATGGTTGTTCCACAATATGAATCACTACTTAGTCAACTGCAACAATAAAACAAACAACTAAAATAATGAACTTGAAATTTTTAAATAGTAAACCTGCACATAGAGATGGCCACAAAGAAACTCTTGGACATTTCAAAAGTTGAAATGACTACAAGTATGATTTTGTAGACTCCAAATATGTAGATCCTTCAACTCCATGCTGTCATTTTGAGGAAGTTTATTTTCATGAGGCATAAATTCTCACCTATAACAAAAAAATTTCAAATATTTATTAATGTTTATCTTGGTAACTGTTTAACAAATAAACAAAGATTAAACCCTAGTTTAATAAATGAACAAATAAATTAACCTCTTATTGCTCTAGAGACAAAGTGTTTGTGCTTATATTTGAATTAAGCATCATTGGAACTTGTGATTTTCATAGGTCATAAAAGGCCTCATAGTAAAATGTCAAAATAAAATTTGAACAATAAATAATGGAACCTGGATTGGTACAAGCATAATTTAATTTAAGTTATATCCTAGAAGAAATAAAAGAGTACTAGTCATATCTCAAATTAGCAAGAGTATGAATAATGTAAACCAATGCCCAATAGGGAATATCCACTAGTGTTCCCTACAATATTATTCTAACTTGGAAAAATTGAACCATTGATTTAAAAAAAGGGTTATAAATGTCTTTGATGTGGAGGCTCCTCTTCCATCTATCTAAAACGAAAGAGAAAATGAGGATTTTACATCGTAAAAGTTGAATATTAAATATAAATACAAATTTATAATTACATACCGGTTTGATTGATGTGCAAGACAAAATTTGTCACCAAAAAATTCTTGTCCTCATCTATCATAATTGCTTTCAAACTCACTGGGGTTGTATTTTGAAATGGAAGACCTATCAGATTGTGAATTTTTTCTAGTGAGGTACCAAAGAAAATCATTCTAGAGTCAAAATTCATGGTGAAGATCTTCTCATTATGGTCATAGGAATACATGAGCATTTTTAGTAGCATAGTGTCATTTTATACTATTACATGTATAGTAGGCAACTAAAGTTGTATTCCAAAATACACTCATTTTATGCATCTAGTTGCTATATGAACCTCAAAATCTTTGGGCATAGTAGGTTTTTGAAAATGAATTTTCTTTCTATGGCTAAGGAATTGATATGGGTGGGGGCAAAGGGGGAAAATAAATATCTTCTAAAAAATGTTAAAAATGAGGGTAGGGGGAAGGTATTTATAGAACAAGGGGGGATACTAGGCAATTAGATAGTAGACTAGCCATACAAGTCACCCATTAGCATATCTCAGCATCACCATTCGGTATTAGATGCTCAAAAAATCATTTGATACAACTATCTAATGATGGGCATCAAATGTATATTGGACACCATGCACCATTATACTAGGTCATTTGGCTAAGTTATTCAATTTTTTTTTTTTGACATAACTGTTTATCACAACCATTCGACATAACCATTTGAAATATCTAAATGATGCAATCATTTGGCATAGCCAAATGACATAGCCATTATCATGTATGTCTATTTTAAGCATCTATCATGGGCATTCAACATCTATCTTATGGTATGGTCTAACCATTATATGGAAAAAAAAGGTAACTTAGGATTTTCCATCACCCATAAAGGATTCACCACACCAACGAATCAAATTTGACTAGATTCACCAAATGTTTTCAATAGGTTTTCTATAAGGGCCTCTTAAAATTAACCCTGAGATTATCCTATATGATTGTAAAGGTGATATAGATAAACACCTATGAGCCTTTAACCCAACATGTTTAGACCATGCCTCTAATAAGGATTTATTAACCAAGTCATTTATATTAATCCTTAAGGACTATGCTTTGATTTATTTCCATGAATTCCATTACAATAAACTAATGAATTTAACCCTTTTTCCTATCAATTTATTAAACATATTTCAATTTTAAATCAGTGAAAAAATGTCTTATGACCAGATTATATATCTTAATCAAGGATACATTGAACCAATCAATGATTATATGCTTTTGTATAATACCATGCTTTCTAAGATGAAAATTTCCATGGTTGAAAATGAGTTTCAGTAAATATTAAATAAAAGTTTTCTTTCCCCTCTCCACGATTCTATTTTGTTCAAGATATTCAAATCATATGATGAGTTATGCCATAAAATAATATATTGAGAAACTAATCTCATACATATGAAATTCCAAGTATATGGTCAATCCTAAAACTAATTAAATTACAAAGTTTCAAAGAAAACCAAGTTACAAGCTGAAACCTAATGATAATAAGAATGAGGTAAAAGTAGCAATTGATGTAGTGCCACATGTTACCAATAATATTATCTAATCCACTCCACAAGGAGACAATTTTCTAGGTTACTTAGACTTCTTCATAGGATATTGCAGAAGTTAAGCATGAAATATACTGAGGGGGGGTGAATCAATATATTATATATCTTTTAATTAATCTGATTTCTTTTCTTTAACCACTTAATCACACATTCAAGATATGCAATAAAATTGAAACAATAACATGTACCACATGAGAGAGAGAGAGAGAGAGAGAGAGAGAGAGAGAGAGAGAGAGAGAGAGAGAGAGAGAGAGAGAGAGAACATATTTTTACATGGAAACCTAAAGTGGAAAAAACAATAGAGAATAATCTCAAGTATATGAATGAGAACCAACTCAAATTACAAAGTTTTCAAGCACCAACCCCTTTGTTGAGCACCAGCACAACTATTTGTGAGCACCAACCCCTCTTGTGTATAAAACACAATTATTTGTCAATGTTGATTACTCAACAAATGATAGAACTCTACAATATCTCCTAATTTTCTCTCCTCTCTTCTTATATAAAACAATTACAAAAACATTCACTCACTTGCATATTACAAATGGATTCTCAAGCCTTTATTTAGAGATTTCCAAATGACCTTTGGCATTCACCCTTTGTGACCCTTCAATCCTCATGGAAAATGGCACCAAACTTGCATGACTCTCCATATCCTTGCATTTGAAAAGTCACATGGTGACCATAAGCAAATCGATCCTTTCCTCTTTTTTCTTTATCTTCATGACCTTTCAAATTCCTTAAGATGACTCTTCATGGAAAAAATGCATCATACCCTCTTTTGTCTTCACTTGGTGACTCTTGAAATTCCTCAAGATGACACTTCATGGGAAAATGCATCCCATTCCTCTTTTGTCTTTACCTCTTGATTCTTTGAATTCTCCATGGGCCCTCGTTTGACTTTTATACAACCAAAAATATATTAATTAATGTTAAATAAATATTGACACACATTAGCCAAGATATGAATATTAAAAACACCATTAAATGTTATGGGGCCTTTATCACCAATGCTAGACCTTTGACATCAATGAAAATATTTCCAATATAAGTTACATGAGTATAATATTATATTATCCCTCCACCAAAATAGGATTATGTGAGTAGGCCTCCACCTAAGGTTTTTGATAATAATGCATATTTTTATTACACTAGATGCAAGGGGAATTCTATAGATACATACTTTTCATTAAGATATAATATTCAATATGTAATTTATATTAAAAATATTAAGCTTAATGATATCATTACACATACAAATGATTGAAGAATACTATTAGCAGAGGTTCCTAGAAACCCTTTAGAACATGCTAATTTTAGGGATAGCTTGTGCATGAATTAACAGAAGTAAGCATTGAAGATGGTAATTCTGATGGAATATATTCATTAATATTCAAAATAAGTAGATTCAAAAATTAAAAAAGGATTATTTGAATCCAAATAGATGTTATAAATTCATATTATTAACATATTAAAGTAAATAGATTACTCACTACATACAAAATAATGATAAAAGATACATATGAAAACCATTTTATAACAATACGTATTAATCCCTATCACATCAGAACCATGTAAAAATATAATTGAGTGATATATATATATATATATATAGTTTTACCCAATACTATATCTTCATATTCTAGCCTTTATATATGCCAAAAATGAGTGACTTTTCACATTATGTCATCTATCATTATGCTTACATTGGTCGATATATACAAAAAGATTATACAAAAAACAAATTGAGTACACATTGCACATGTGTACACCATATATACTCTATAATTTTAATGGGCCTTATTCTACACTCAACATTTTATTATACTTAAACATTTGTCTCATCATGAGACAAAGTTGTAGCATAAGATCCTGATCTTAAGCTTGAGTTGAGGAATTATACCAAAAATAAGAGTTGTGGTTATCGATGTAGGTGTTATTTACCAATTTTCACCCTTTGTGCACTACTTAACTTACCTTATAGGTTTTCAACTAAGTATCCTATTGTCCTACTACCCTATTGTGTTTTTAATAGACTAGATTAACTAGGTGGATACCATTTATGGGTTTTCAACCAAACTAGCCCTACTCCTAATGCTTAAGCTTATCCTAAAAAAATATGCCAAAAAGTTGTGAAAACTAAAAAATTAGAGATACACATTACCTGATATGTAGGTGGTGGTGTACTCTATGTTAGTTTTGAAACAATTTGTTGTCATGATGGACTAGTTAGAGGAGTGGATGAAACACTTGTTCCTATAGAAACTATTGGTAGAGGTTGTTGTGGTTGTTGGAAATCTAGATGCATGCTTGTGGCACTCTTCTTTTGGTGAATTACTTGTTGAAACTACTATGGGGTATATATTTTATTTTTTAATAATTTATGTAATGGTGACATCAAGATGGGAGAAGTCTTACTTTACCATCTTATAATCAGTTTACTTACTACACTATAGTTAGAAATATGCATAGTGAGACTTGAATCACCATTAGGTTTTAAATGTCTTCATCGTTGATGATGGTGATGAGTGCCCTAGAATTTGAGTTTTGGTCAAGATGTCTTGTGATATTTCATCTAGCCTATCTACATTCCTTTGTGACTGAATACCTAGAAATGAGTTCCATAGAGTCTCATTATGCCATGTCTAAATTTTTTTGCATGGCCACATTCCTTGAATCCAATAATTATTTGAGTGTGCTACTCATTGTTTTAGATGTAGTTGTGTGATATTCAATGATAGCTTTGGATTTTTCTACCATGTTGAATTATGTCTTAGCTTTGGCCAAAGAGTTATTCAATTATTGCTCCCAATTAAGCATACCTTGGGATATCTTCTTGGATTGAAGTGCAACTATGTTCAACACCTATTTTTAATCTTCCAATAGCTAAAAAATGGTGTTTGTTTCCAACTTGATATTTTTCCCTTGTGATCATAGTGTTTGTAAATTTTATGTAGCTATCATGTATTTCATGAATTGTACCAATAAAGCTGAGAATTTCTTATCTTTAGACATCACCTAGTTTCCTAAGACTTGGGTCACTAATGTATGGATGTTGGTGTTAATGATCTAGCATGCATTTTTGAAATGAAGACTTGAGTCTACATTGTCCACTCCCATATATAATACTTCCTATTTTAAGGCTGAAGCCTTTTGTATAATTGACTAATGGAAAATAGTTGCACCTTTAATTTGTTTGGTTAGAAACAAATGAAAAACATCCAAAGATGTTTCCTATGCAATCATAGTCAAATCCATGGATGTTTTTGTAGTTGTTTTAAGATCCTTAGTGAACTACACCAAAGGTAATGAAAAGGTGGTATACTAGGTGGATGATATGGGAACATCCCAAAACCATTGTCTTATTATTTTTAATGTAGGATAAGAATCCTCTTCTTTAATACCACTTTATGTTTTAAGTGTTGGTTACACTACACTTTATTCTTGTTATTTGGATTTTTTCTTTGCCTCCTGATTCACTTTATCTTTGGCTTAAGCCTTAGCCTTGGCTTCAACCTTAGTTTTAGCTTTGGAATTTGCTTCATCATTAGCCTTGGATTTTGTGGTAGTATTATCTTTGGTTTCAAAATCCTTATTAGCCTTTTTCTCTACTTGAGATTTCATAATTACCATTGATTCCCATTTATTCTTTTGCACAGCTTATGATTCGTAATGTTGCTATGATGGTTTTTTTTGTTCTTTATTATTCGCCTCTACTTCATCAACTCCCTTTTTTTGAGCCTACACTTATTTAAATATCTTATTTTTAGCCTCTACTTCTTCAACTTTCTTTTTTTTCTCCTCCTCTACAACCTATCATTTACACTATTTTTATTCTTTCATAGCCTTGTGCTTTTCCTCTTGGTTCCTCTTCTTTTTATTTTATTTATCCTTCCTTGTAGCCTCCTTTTACACTTTTGATGGATATTTTTTTTATTTTGTAGATTCATGTTGTGGCTTTGACTATGAAAAACTAATTTCTTCAAGTGTGTCCATGGGGGTAAATGACTCTAGTATTGTACCTAACTTAGAATATTCCAATTAAAATTATTCTAAGATAACACCTTACCATGTAATCATCTTCTTTTTATAGGTTGGAAGTGGAGAGAGGATCTTCTTTTGCCTCTACATATCCTAGGCCTCTTCAATATCTTTGATTATTTTTATAAAATACACCATTCTATCATTGATCATTAGAAAGGTTTGAGTTGTAGCATGTGTTTTAGGGCTATGTAAAAAAGGTGGTGTTGAGATTTATTATGTTAGTAGTTCTACTTCTTACACAAAAAATGATCCTGCAGATGAATTGTATTGAAAAAATTGGGCCTAAAACCATTGTATATCTACTTTTCACCTAAAATATCAAAAATTATAGAATAATGAGGTTGGGTGATATCCACCCACAGATTTTTTCTTACCTAATTCTATACTTAGAAGGTGTATACTAATTTCCAAAAGAAGATATTTTTATCTTCCTCCAACTTGTAAACATCATTACCAATGTTTATGATTGTGGATTATAAAACATCCTTTTTTACAACTCCAATTTCTACCAAGGCACATTCATATATGATATTTGGAACATGTTTATTGTTGAGCTAGGACTTTGTGCATCATGTCCTCTTTTTTGATAATAGTGGTGAGGCTCATCATGTTGGTTCTTTTTTGCTTTCCCTTGTCCACATATGTTAGAGTTTTTGTTTGCAATGTTTCTTATGGGTGAAATTATCATTTTGGTGGTAGTTGTGCTTGAGGTTATGCCATTGGTTTCATTGGTTACTATTCACCTAGGGGCATACAATTTAAAGGTTGAACCGATCTAGTGACTAGGTATTTTTTCATTAAAATGTTTATTTGTGAATCTGATATAGAGATTAATAATGGTATTGGTATTGTTGTTTCTTTGGAAAAATCATATACCTTGATTTGTATGTTATTATGTAAATTGGTCATTACCACATGCTTCCCCAAATATATCATGTTTTGGGGTTCCCTTGGGTACAAATTGATCATGGCTTGGATTTCCATACACCATGCATTAAAACTCCCAAGATGATAAAAATATTTCCATGTTTTCATCCACATAATTTTGGTGAATGCAACATCAAGTCAAAAATTTACAGTAATATTGATTGGGCCTTTCAATGATTTATATTATGTGAATTAGAGTAGAAGTAGAAAAATGGTATTATAATGCTTGCATAGTACTGTCAAGGATATTTTTTTTGTTTTTAGTGAACTTAGAAGATAAAAAATTAGGCTAATTAAAATTTTCATGGAGGCATATCATGTGATATATAATGTCTACCACTCCTTTTGTTGCCTACTTTGATTACTTTATTATTTGCCAAAATAGTTTAGTGATACATTCAATAAGAATACGAATAGAAGCATTGACCACAAAATCAATGGAGATCCCCATACCTACCCTTATAGTCTATTTTTCCATGGTTTCAAATACATTAGTGGAGTTATGGAATTATATTGTAGGAGAGATTTACCATGCATCAAAACCCTTGTTGCTCTCACCATAGTCTTAGGGGTGATGACTATGATAACATCTTGTGACAAGTGAATTATTTAGTTATTATACCTGCTTAGTAGGGTGAGTAATACTTCATCTAGTTGGACAAAAGTAGGTAGTTTGATGTATAATTTGATAATAAAACCTTGTAATAGATGTTAAAGTGATAATTCCCTTACCTATGTTGCTTGCTAAGGGGCTTGGGCAAATAGAGTAGCTTTAGATGCATCAATAAAATCTAAAGGGACCATATCATGATACTTGGTTTGCATTATGCCTAAGCCAATCCCCATTTACTCTTTCTATACATTTGTAAATGTGATTAATATTTGTGCTTTATCCATGGTTACCACTATGGCTTATGTTGAACACTTGCTTTGGTTGGTCTAGATATAGTGTGAAATATGTGCACAAGAAGATGTTTTGTATGCAAATTATAAATACCACTTAGTTTTATGAGTATGTAATGTTAGTTTATTGTCCACATACTCTATTATATAGAATTTACCACCCAAATCCATCAACTCATTGAGTTTAAATGCTTTGAGATGGTTATGTATGAGTGGATATCCAACATTTATGTCAACCAATTATTGATTGACATGAAAATTAATCTTCTTCATATAGGTTATTTGATACAACCATTGATGGGTAGGTGATTTGACACATCATCTTTTCATTTATCCAATTTTTTATGGGCCATTTTATAATTCTCTCACATGATTTACATTGGGAAAGATGAAATATCCTAAGCAAATTATAATTAATGGTTCTAAATGACCACTCACCATCTTCTCACCATAAATATCTTGTCATTACCCCATTCCTAGACTTAATTATTTACCCTCATGTTCCATTTACTAGCTATCTTATTTTCAAGTTGACTCTACATGTCGATTATAATTTATGATGTTGATTTTTCAAAACTTACTTTTGATGTGTTGTGATCCAAGGACCACACCATACAAGCACACTAACCTTAAAAAATAACTACAAAACAAAACAACATTAAATAAAATTCCTAACTACATGGTGCTACTTAGCACCCTCTCTCATTTATAGGGGTCCATGATAACGATTAATGGCAATAAGGCTTAAGCCTATAAACATTGATACACCCTGGTAAAATGGTTCCCTATAAATATTTTGAAACAATTATAATCTATTGTAAAACATAGTGAAAAAATATAGGTTCATTTCTATATAATGTGTACCTTTCCCTAAAATTATTTGAATATGCTATCATAGAGTAATACTAGTTACTTGGGATAAAATTTCATAGATCACAAATTGCAATCATGTCATGATTTTTGAATTAACTTGTTGATATCCTACATACATTGTCCCCTTTGTCTATTTTCATCCATTTTTTTACCAAATCCATCAATATTTATTTTAGAGACTAATGATTATCCAACCTTATAATCATTGTAATGCATAGACTAGGAATAATGTACTCTATAAGCATAACTACCTCAAGACCATAAACAAGTTTAAAGGGAATAAAACTTATGACAGATTTAAAATTTATCTTGTACACCCAAATAATTATAGGAATGAAATCCTCCCAATCATCCCTTTGAACATTGCATATTTTCATTAGCATTTTACCCAATACTTTGTTCAAAACTTTAACTTATCCATTTAATTATGGATGATAATCCATGATCTTGTGCTATGATATTATAAACTCCTTAGTGAGAATATTTATTGTGTTATTAAGGAAGTGAGTACTTATATTTTTAACCAACTTTAATGGACATCCAAGCCTTGTTATGATATTCCCATACAATAATTTAGTGACATACTTCACACTGTAGCTTGGTGTCATAATAGCTTCCACCCATTTCATAAAATAATTTGTTGTATTAATGATATATCACACATGATTGCATTTACTTAGGGAAGTTATAGGTCCTATAGATTCAATAAACCATTGTTCAAATGGTTGATCCACTAGCATTGGGACCAATGGAATCTCATCCTAGTGATTGAATTTTTCCCATTCTCTATAAAACATCACAATGTTTGGCCACCTTGTGTAAATCCTAAAATAAAATTGGCCACCAAAGATAGATTTGGAGTATCTTCATCATAGTATCTTCTCATATGACTCCCTAATGTGCTTCTTAAATAAGTTTTGGTTGCTCATGTTCTAAATCTAATCTATGGAACACATCATCCTTTCCAATTTTATAAAGGAATCCATTAATGAGGCTATAAGGAATGGCTCAAGTGAGCATTTGATTTTCATCCCTTTTAAAATAGTGTGCATGAAATGTTATTTATTAAAATAAGTTTAAAACATCCTCCATGTTTTCAAGAATTGTAGTGGTCGTAAACAAGTGCACATATGGAGATTCATCATGTATTTCCTCTAGTTCATCCCCATTTTGGAGCCTACTTAGATTATCTAGTTCAACATTTTATCAACCGAGATTCACATTGATTTAGAATTTAAATTATTGAAAAAACATTAGCCACCTATAAATCCATCCTCCCAACATCAACTTTTTAAACAGGTATCACAATTCCTAGTGATATATAAAAATCTTGAATGGTGTAGCTAACAGATAATGTCTAAACTTTTGTAAGGAAAACACCATTATTAAGGCCTCTCTCTATATATACATATAGTTTTTATCTATTATTCATAGTTTCCTCCTAGAAAAGTGTATGGGATGATCCAACCCAAATTCCCTTGGTTTCTCTAAGAGAACTCCTACTGCAATACTTGAAGCATACAAATGTACATGGAATGGCTTCTTTTAGTCAGCAAAAACTAAATAGGTGTTGTTACTAACCTTTATTTGAGATAATAAATGTTATTTGTCATTTTGGTGTCCACTCAAACTTTGTTTCTTTATGTAATAGCTTCTCTAACAACACAAATATAGATACGTATCTTTTGATGAATTTTGTATAATATCTTGTATGACCCAGAAAGGTGTGGAATTATATTAAATTAGTTGGGTGTGGAATCCCCATTATTACTAAAATTTTATCCTGGTTTACAAAGATGCCATATTTTCATATGATGTGGCCACTAAAAGTGTGAAAAATAAGAAATTATTAAAATCAAAATAATGAATAGGGATTGACACCATTCTATCAGTAATAGCTTTATGATAGATGCTCTTTAGAAAAATAAAACACATCATAGTCATCCAAATACACTTCTATAAATCATGAATGAAATATTTAAATATAGTTACCATAGCCATAGAGAAAACTATTGGCACACTCTTATTATTAAATGGAATTACCTTATATGTGAATGACCCCAATTCTATTGCAAATGTTGTTTTACCTTAGTCCTCTTCTATTATTAGAATCTAATGGTATCCACTGAATTCATCTATGAATGAGCATACCTCATGACTTATGAATAATTTGATAAATTCATTTGTAAATAATATTGGAAATAGATAATTGATTTAGGCATCATTTAGTGCATGTTAGTCCTCACAAACTTGAATCTCACTAGACTTCTTTGCATGCACAACAATGGGACTAATCCAATCTACCTTTTCAACTAGATAAATGATTCCTTTTTATTACACACATTCTATCTTAGCCTTTAATTTCATCTTCATGTTGGGGTTTAGTATGTATGGGTGATTTTTAATGGTTCTAGTTCACTTTTTTAATTCTATGTGCATTTCTCCCAATAATATATCTATACCTTTCACTTATAAAAACTTGGTCAAAAATACATCCTGATATTCTCTTATAAATTTTAATGCCTTTGAGATCTCATTCTACCCACAATAGTCTCCCATAGTCATAAGGTTAGGAATAAACTCTATTACAATATTTTATTCAATCTTTTTTAGTGGTTATTAATATATTTTATTTGATCTACTAGGTAAAGCCTATCATAGAGTGTGTTCCCATTCTCATTCCAAAATATTTATTTTTCATAATCTTTCTTCTTTGACTTGTTCTACACTTTGGATAGTTGTTAGTTTAGATACTTGTTCTAGTTTAAATAATCCTTCTAAATCTAGGTCTCCATCACTATCAATATATGTTTTTATCTTGTTTTTAATTCTATTACAGGGCTTAATAAGAGCTTGTTCTTGTTTACTGGCCTTGTAATTATGAATAATGATATTGAAATCTTGAGTTAATTTTTACTATGATCATGAATCTATTGCATCTAGAAAATATTCTACTTGAATGTAACATAGAAAGGTTTTTAGTTTCTAAAATGTATTATGCACTAATGGATTATCATATTTAAACATAAAAGTTTGAATAAAGTATTGTTTCACTTATGCCAAATATTTGGTCTCTTTTTGTGATCTTGATGCATTTACTAAGAAGTTGGGAGTGGTGCTAGTGTGTGATTAAAAATATGCACCCAATACCTTGTCTTAACTCCTTATATAGACCATATATCTACACACCTATGAATGTGCATCTTGAGTCATTAGATTTATTAAAATAATAGCCATTATGATGTCATCATAAGTGGAAACTAAAACTAGTTTCATAAAAATTCACATTCTTCATCAAACTATAACTCCTATTCTATATGCCCTACTAACCAAATCATAATAGTTTCTTTCAATGCATAAATGAATGTGTTGACTCTTTGATCCAAATCTAGCACATGGTGCTCCAACCTCAAGATAAATGGATTAAGATCCTTTGTTGTAAAGTATTGAGGTAATTGATGTTTGGTTGCAAACACCATGTGTAGAAGATGTATCTCATGATCTCCCCTAGCCTAGTTAAGCATATGGGTGTTTGAGCCACCACCTATTAAACATGTTATTTCCCAAGGTAAGATACCCTCTAGAGTTATTTTTATATAATCCATTATTGTTACACTTATAATATATAGGAAATCTACCTCTGAATTAGTAGGAGATCATATCGATGGAGAGGTATAACCTTCAAGTTGAAACTAGGGAGCTAGATTTTTTTTATTATCGAATTATAACCTGTTTGCTTTTTTATATTCATTTATATGCTTTTCTCTGATTTTGGGTTTAAAAACTAACATTGTATAGCTCATAGAGCATTTCTCTATGTATCTATGCTGAATTTAAACCAACTATTATCATCTTAGTCATATGGTGACTCTGGTTCATTTGGAATCATAGAGATCTTATGCTCTAATTTATTTAAAGGGACGACAACTATCTTGTCTCCTTGATGAGCCTCTAATTGATTACACACTGTATTAATAGTAATCTGACCATCAAAAGGCACATTTATTACCAATCAAGGTAGGATAATGGGCCTCAATTATATTCATGTCAATGACTTCAAAATCATCTCGTAGACTTAGTTTAACAACTCTAATCTACACATATTTGAGGCAACCAATTGGTTTTACCCTCTCATAATCTAAAAGACTGAGGGTGATAGGAATATAGACCAAGTGTGGCTTACCAATAGCCTCCAATGTAGATATAGGAATCATAGTAACAATACTCCCAAAGGGAAATACTACATTAGGGATTTCATATCTAATGATCTCAATGTCCATTCATGAGTATATAGCCCATAGTTTCTTAGTTTTAACATACCAGACAACCTTGCTAGTATGATTTTGTTCCCACTATGTGAATTCTATAATATTATGCAAGAGATTTGTAATAGTATGGGAGATATATTAATTACATAGGGTGCTAATAAATTATTTAAAAAAAATTAGTGCTATTATAAAACCTTTATGCTTCATAATCCACATAATTTAACCATTAATCTATGCAACAATGGTTTTTTGTTTATCTTTCTTACACATTCTATTATTATATGTCTTGAGGGACCTATGTAACTTGATACATCAATCCCTTATCTATCATAAGATTAGGATATTTGTCTTGCTACACCTTCCTAATTCCTTGATGCTATGGTAATTCTAATGCAATAAATCCTTACTCTATGCATTATTCCCTAATGACTACTTGCATTAATACATTAGATTTAGGCTACACATTAATTGTGTTTACATTGTGCAATGTCTTTTCTTCTCTAATAATGAGCAATCTTCCATTTGATGATGTCCTTCCACTCTATAATACATGTAATAAACTTGTCTCTAATAATTAATGGGACAATTTTACACAAAATAATTATACTCACCACACAAATATCATTGGATGGGTTGGTGAGATGATTGGTTATCACTATTTCAACCACCTTGACACCTTCCTTAGTATCCTGTTTTATATCCTCCTCTATTCTACTAAAATCCCCAATTATGTGACTATTATCCAAAAAATCCTTCATACTACTATTTATGTGTATTTTATCCACCATATAGATGTTGAGGTGATGTTGGATCCCAATTTAATTTTTACTATTGTGGGCTTGCATTATTCTATGAAGATTATTTTGGAACACAACTATATAATGGGAGGGTGAATCATTAGATTGAATAAATTAGTCTTATAATACTTTCAATGTAGATTAAAACATGTATACAAAGATCACACAAAAAAATGGACACAACACCATATATATATATATATATATACATGGAAAACCTAATATGGCAAAAACCATGATGAGAATAGTTGTTAGAATCTACTATTATAATCTAGCCTCATAATCAAAAACTCATTGGTTACAACATTTAAGGGCACCAACCCCAAGGAGACACCAATCCCCTAGTTTAAGATCATTTAATCTAAGGAAGTAATAGCTCCCTAACTAAGCACCAACTTAGCTTATCTAATGGCACCCACCAATAAAATATATATATATAATATGGAGCTAAAATTCCAGATTACAATATTTATTCATAAATGAATCCAATTCCAATTCATTGTTATAGGTTTGGTTTGTAACTACTCATGCTCTACACATCTCTCTATTATATTCTCTTCATCTTTGCCCCTCTATCTCTGTGTCTCTATATTTCTCTATTTTACACACTTCATCACTATATTCTTCTCTCTCTCTCTCTCTCTCTCTCTCTCTCTCTCTCTCTCTCTCTCTCTCTCTCTCTCTCTCTCTCTCTCTCTCTCTCTCTCTCTCTCTCTCTCTCTCTCTCTCTCTCTATCCTCTCTCCCTCTCTCTCTCTCTCTCTCTCTCTCTCTCTCTCTCTCTCTCTCTCTCTCTCTCAATTTGACTCTATTTAGAAATAATAATAGCCTTTACTATATCCTAGATGACACATATATAAGCATTGTATATAGGTCTTGTATCTTATATGTGTTGACACTTGGTCTGTAACACATCATGTTCCATCCTTGGACTTAGTTCAATAGACAGGTTTCTTACTTCTTGAATTCATGATCCACCACCATTATTCTCTATCTTATTACTATATTTATTATATATTAGGCTTTGGTTTTGATGCACATGCCATAGCGCACAATTAGATTGATCACATTGATGTATATCATTGTATGTGTCATATAATGCATCTTTCCTTCATGGTCCTTTACTTGACCATTATTATAAACAAATATTTAAATTTGACCATTGATCATAAGTTTCATGCCATGATCTAATGATTCTAATTTAATTTACTCAACTTTAAAATGCACCCATTATATCAAGTTCTGATAGGCTCACACACTCTGTTAGATCCTTGTACGCTTCTAAGATTTAATGTTTCAAATTTAAAATGCATCCATTGGATATTTTGATCTAAGCTCTCACATGATGTTATATCTTCAAAGTATCAATAACTTTATCTTTATCTATCATTAAACATTGATTACTTATTCTCATCTCATTACTTCATTATAATTTGGAATACATACGCATCATCCATCTAGCTTGATCTTTAACATGATAAACATTAGACACTTTGACCTCTTTGAATCCACATGTTCTATTAGATCTTCATTGCATGATCACTTGCTCATCATTGATCCTTAGAAGAAGGTTGATCTTTATCTCTAACAAGCTTCCAAGAGTGTGGCACTTGGCATCTTCATGTTCTTTCTATACATTTGCTATTAGTTATCACTATTATGAAACTTGGTATTCCCATGTTAATCCTTGACTATTTGAATTTAAACCACTCTATATATTTACTATGCAAGATATATGATTATTAAACTTGTTACTAACATGTTTACTCACACTTTCCTTTGACAAATTGACTTTACTACAATTCTTTAGATCTTCAATGTACAACTAAGTGCTAACTATTGATCAATATGGGATGAATATTAAGTCTAAGACTTAGTAAATATTAAGGTCTTTGATCACTTCTTGAGATGGTAATTTCTAGGTTGAATGGGCTAGTTGTAAAATGATGACAAGGACTTAGGATATAAATTAAGTAACTAGTTTTTGCATATATCTAGTCAACATAAAACTATAACATACCTGTGAATGCCATGGATTAAAACCTTAAGGTTTAATTGAGAAACCTTGTAAATTTTTAGAGCTAAAAGAAATTATTTTTTATCTCATTTATATTCATCTAAACATGTGGACCATATATCTAGGATGCACTTAGAAATCCCATAATAAATCTTCAATCAAGTGTTCTTCAATCCTCCAAAAATGGTCTCTATAAAAACATGACAATTTTGCACTATGAAACTATACAACTTTACACTGTGAAACTGTAAAACATGCTCTTCTCTCCAATCTCATGCTAACAATTCCCCTTATGACATAAATGACAATGATATTGCAAATAGATTGATACTGGTATTGTGATGACTCCAGTCAGACCGTATGGCTGATATTGATATTGAGGTGATGAACGTATCCATCCAGGACTACCTTGTGTCGCACTCATCATTTATACCTCTAGGCCTAGAATTCCTTGATTTATAGTGGATAATTGCTATGTTAAAACTATGAAAACATTCTTGGTAATGTCTTCCTCTAATTATTACAAGGCTCAACAACTCTTTTCATCATGGTTGGTTGATTTAAATAAATTATAGTATAAACTCTAAGATTTTTTAATGCACTATTGTATTAGATGATGTTTTATAGTTAAATTATCTACTACTCTATAGAGTTCACAAAATATTGGATTGATTTTAGGATAATCATTCCTATGATGTCCTTCTTGGCCACACTCTATGCACCATAAACCTAGTATAGGCTTATCACTTTCATGTATCTTATCTATTATCTTTATGAAATCATCTATTTTTGGTTCTAATTTTGATATAGTGACTAGGGCATCCCCATATTCTTTAATGTGTTCCACTTTTAGGGTAGTTAATCAAGCATTAGTCTTCATTAATAATTAGGATTGCATAATATCAAATTTGATTCTTGATCACAGTCCTTCCACAAACTAGGTATCTTTATCCTTATCCTCCATGATAAAATCAATTTTATTCATTATATCTATTTTTTTTAATCATATTTCCATATATACTATCCACTCTATTTTTAGATATCCTCTAGGTCTTGAATATTCTAGATTACACAATTTTTCATTTTAAATTTTGAAATTAGTTGTGCTTTAACTTATTAGATATCTAGGACATTAAAATCTCTATTGAAAATAAACTCTAAAGCATAACTTGCTAAATCTCCTATGGGTTTGCACTTATTTACATCATAAAAAAAAAATTCCCCTAACCTACCACTTCATGTCATAGGTTAATGGATATTGCTCAACATCTTTAAACCCATCATATTATGTCAACATGGCAAACATGCATAGATTGAACTACATATTTGGTGCACTTAAAATGGATACTATTGGTTGTTACATACTTGTGACTATGACTATAGAATTTTACACACTAGTTTTTTATTAAATCTTAAAACTATCCTTCAAATCAAATCCAACATATTATAACCTCTTCTTATCTATGAACTTATTTGTCTCTACACTAATTTTTCCAAACTTATCTATAAATGAATGAAAATAGCTTTTACTCATCTATTCCTTTGCACTTGGTGTTTTTAGTAATGATAAATTGGGATGGGGGGATGCATACTCTTGAAGTGAATGACCTTTATCGTCAAAATTTTCTCCCTATAATATTAAATCTATCATACTTATGCACATTTTCATAACCTCTTCTCACAAAGATTCTTTCTCTAATTCAAATAATTTTCCTCTTAACTTTGATCTACTCCTATATTCTAAAGGAACTATTATCACCCTACTTTCCTCTTCCTCTTCCTCTTCAGTCTACTCCATCTCCTCACTACTTGTAACTCTATCTTCTTACTAATTGGGCCTTCTCTTTCTTACTTTGTATATAATCTAATTCTAAAACCTTGTGAATCCTCTATCTAGGCTCCCCTTTATTTAACATATTTTACCTTATTCATATTCATACTCACAACTAAGTCAAGATTATTCAATTTGTTCCATCTTCTCTAGTGTCATAGTTCTCTTTCCAATCCCATAGTTTTCTTTTCACTCTAGCTCTTTTAATCTTCCATATTATATGTTTAGGTTCAAGTTTCTCTTCTCATTTCTACATCATTCACTCATACATTGCATGAAATCCCATAAATCCTAAAGTGACTACTCCATGTTTTTAGGAGTAGGAACCATGGAATTTTACACAACAAACATCTTAATTAGAATAGTTAATCACTGAAGGAACTTTCCATGAATTCCCCTAACAAACTGGTCATGCACAACTTTAAAATCTAAATATTCTTATAAAAAAAATTATATGATATTTTATTAATGGTATTCTTAGTCTAGTAGTCTACTACATGGGTCCAATAATTGTCTAAGTTTTATAGGTTTTATAGCTTTTCCTCTGACTAGGTTATGAGTTATGTCCTTTGTGGCTAGAAATGATAGTAATCCAATATGGATAACCAACTAACTAATATATAAATTAATTCACACAAAAATACTTCATCATATATATGCTCCTCAATAATCTATTTTGTAGTTTTCCTTCTTGCTTCCTCTTTGGAAATTTTTAAAATTCTTTCATCAAGTCATCTTTCTATATCTCTTTATCCTAGCAACCTTATCAACATGTTTCAACAAATTTCCATGCTCACCACACCATTTTTAGTAGAGGTTCTTGGAAACCCTTTATAACATGATAATTAGGGATAGCTTGTGTATGAATTAACATAAGTAAGCATTAAAGATGGAAATTTTGATGGAATATATTCATTAAGAATCAAAACAAATAGATGCACAAATAAACATAAGGATTATTAGATTTTGAACATTTGATATGAACTCATAGGATTAATAGATTAAAATAAATATAGTACTCACTATGCACATAATAATGATAAAAGATACATAGTAAAACTATTTTAGATCAATATGTATTAATCTCTATCACATAAAAACCATATACAAATATAATTGAATGTTATATATAGAGTTTTACCCGACGTTGTCTCTTCATATTCCATCCTTTTGATAGGCCCAAAAGGAGTGACTCTTCACTTTATGTCATCTATCATTATGCTTACATGGTCATATATATATATATATATATATATATATATATATATATATATATATATATATTACACAAACAATAAAATGAGTGAAAATCTCACACGTGTCCAATAGATATACGTTGTGATTTTACTAGGACATGTTAGACACTCAAAAAATACAACTTAATGGGAATGTAAAGTTGAAAGTCTTTTCCAATCCTTTTTAAAACTATGTAGTAATATAAACTAATGTTAATCCCAAGGTGGATATGACATAAAATGCACAACATGCTCCTTTGACATATGAGCATCCATTGGATGATATTATTGGTAAAATTCAAAACCATCTATACAGTAACCTAAGATTACATTTAATGATAGTAAGATTATTTAATATGATTATATTTACAATCATTATTTTTACTTACCTATATTGATTTATACCATATACATAGTGTCATTTTAGGAAACAATTCAAGTGAAAATGTCTACATCATGATATTCCTTACTAGTCTTGTATATATCTTAGAGGATTTGATGGATAAAATAAAAATAGTTAAATCATTTCACATAAGGAGACAAAATTATTTATGGAGTATTATGATACCACTTAATTTTTATCCTATTTTATTTTCTACTCCACTCTTAATTTTAGAGAATATAGGTGAATTGACATGTAGTGAAGATATCTTTGAATACATAAGCTATGTGTAGTACCATCATCAATACATATATGTGTGAATTATATACATGGAAATATAGTGGATATAGATCTAGGTATTCCATAGAGGGGTATCCTATTTATCCAAAATAATTTATTCCTCCACCACCACCATCACTACAATCATTTATATAATATATTCAAGTTCATTATATGCAGATAATTTAGAGGGAGGTAGTTGACTTTCCCATATGACCAGTGATTTCCTAGATATTAAATAATTTTTTTATTTGGGACTCAAGATATCCATTATCCAATCCATCAAATCCTAATCTAGTGTTATGGATATCTCTACATGTTCCATAACAAAAAAAATGACATGTCTCTACTATGAAATTGATTACAAGGGATACCATGCCCACTAGGGTTATTAATTACTCATAGGATCCTATGAGTCATGATGATGATGATGATGATGATGATGATGATGATGATGGAAACATTATTAAAAAAATATTACTTCTCTAAATTAGAGAAAATACATATTATGTAACTCGCTTGTGATAGGTGGGACATATGATTATAAGGAAAATAATCAAATAAAATTAAAAAATTAAATTAAATTAAAATACTTCAAAAAATCAAGACCAAATAAAAACATGTTTTTTAATTATTTCCATTGAGTTATGTTATTTATCACATGTTTGATATATTACATATGCTTATTTATATTCAAATTTATTTCACAGTGTATATGGATGAGATACATAATATATAGGCTTTGAATGATATATATATATGTATGAATGTATGAAATTTCTATACCCATGGGCCATGAAAAATGCTAGGGGAATCTCATTCAAAAGTTCAAATTATCATAGTCTCTATTTATGTGACATTTACATATATAATGTTGAGATACATTGATTATTTACATATGTCTCTCTATTGCTTATTTTATTTATAGTGCTTAATTTCATAGATGTGATATTTGTATATGTTATGATATTGACATGGATTTATGGTGTAAACAATCTTATCTTGTTCCATTCTTCCTTTCTACAATTTTGATTTTTATAGGATAATCATTAATTATTATTTGTGGATGTCTCTTGCCTTATTATGTGACGTGACTTGATTGAGTGTATTATTATATGAGTCTTTCTTTGTGTGGATATTTCCCTACTATATGACATTGATAGATTGAGTGTATTATGGAAAGACTTTTTATTTGTTTAGCTCTTGCCTTAGTGTATGAAATTTGTTGATTGAGTGTGTTATGACATAACTTATTTTTTACAACCCTTGCTTTTTTGTGTGAAATTGATTATTTATATTATAACATTGCTTTCTCATTGTGTGTGTATATTGCCTTGTGTGACATTGAGTGTTATTTTGTGTTCTTTATTGTGTGTGTCATATCTATGATATTGTGTGAATATGCATGAACACATCTAATATTTTATGATGAGATTATGGTAGCGTAATCCATATTGTGAACCTTTCTACTTATCTATGGTGCCATGATATTTATAATATACCTTTCTACATACGTTATTATTCATTTTTGTTTCACCATAATTTGAGTTAATATGGAAATAACCCTAATTGGGATAAATTGAATAGAATAAACTAGAATGATATAAATGAAAATTTGAAAATTAGAATGAAATTAAAATATTGAATTATAAAAAATTAAATTGATTGAAAGGAGACTAATTATGAATTTAAAACATAAACTTAGTTGTTCCTTCCCCAAATTTGATGATGTTGATAGACAACAAAAGCAGGAAAATGGGGGCATGCTTTGTAAGTTCCCAAATGTGGGAACTAAAGAAACACATACACAAAATTGGAGGACTAAGGACATGATTAAATCTCACTATTATCCAATTTCATCAATCCTTTATTTTATTTAAAAATATGAATTTAGGTCACAATCACTTACAATATCTTGAGTTAGGTCTATATATGAATATTTAACCATAGGATGTGTGCAAAAGACCTAAAAATAGATTCTCCGAGGTTTAAACCCTAACAAAGATAACAATGATTGAAAATGTGAAAATAGAAAAATGTGGAGTGTAATTGAGCTAAGTTGACCCCAGTCATCCCCTTGATGACTGAATGCTACCTATGTATACAATATTCTAATGAGAGAAATCAAGCCCATGTAGTGTTCCCACTTATAGTGCTTTATAAAATTATGCTCCATTAACTATATGAATTCATCTATTAATGGATTGAATACTTTCTCATTCTTTAATTTGGGTTAGATAAAACAAGATTTTGAGTTGGTTGAGGACTACTTATAGTGATCAAAATTAGAATTGAGAAGAATATGGATTTTTTTATCAATGTGAATAGTGTAAGTATGCCTCTGTATTGAATTTTCCAAGTGTTAAAATAGGTGAGTTGAGTGTGCCTTTATAGCAATCCAATAGGGAAAACCATGAGTTAGGTTCCCTAAAAACATAGATCAAAAAATTAAAGGAGGGTTTAAATTTAAAAATGACCATTAGAGGACCAAGGGACATGATCAATCAATAGGGACAAATCCTACAACCACTAATGTACTTATTAGTCTATTTTATCCTTTAGGGAAACAAATTAAAGTTGGGTCCTCAATTGGTTGTACAGATGCATAAGGGTGGTTTTATTAATCATAACACTTATGTAGGTGATAGAAAATAATTTAACACATAAATAAGTCTTCATAGGTTCCCAATATAGATTGAGGTGGAAATATAGATACTAATTACATCCACAAGTTAATTAAAGTGAAAACGGTCAAAAAATAGAATGATCAAGTATTCATGATCAGATTTAGGTGTCTATAGTTTCCCCTCCTTTATTATATAAATGGAATGACTAGACTCAATGGAATATATAAATTAGGTTATGTAAGACACACTTTATATTTAAGATAGTACTCCGATCATGTAGGGATCCATAGTTTTGGGAAACCCTACAAAAAACATGAAGTAGTTATTTTATTCCTTTGAAAACTAAATTTTGAAAAACATGAATTTTAAAATTGCTAACACTTTTAAAATTTTAAAATGCCTTAATTTGAAATTCAAAAGATAATAAGGGAGGAATGCACTTTTCTGTGTGAAACTAATGTTTGTTTTTTGATTTTTGATTGGAAATGATGCTTCCTTGAAGCATTGGAGAGATAAATTCCTTTAATGAATCAATCTATAATTTTAAGGTGATCAAGCCCTAAATTGAATTTGCACTTGTATAAAACAAATAACATATATTAAGAGACACAAAAAAATTAACTTATGGAGTGAACAATGGATAAATTTCACTCAAATAATCAATAGAGAAAGATATATTCCTGTAAAACCATTATATTTCATAAATGAGGTGCATATAATACATATAGGTTGAATGGCTAGTTAAAAGTTTATTTGTATAAGACATAGCTACCAAAATACAAAAATATATAAAACAAAAAATTAACATGATCAAATCCTACTCATATCCTATCATCTTCCATACCATATTGTAGTGGAACATAATCAAGGCATATCCAACTACATCAATCCATATAAGGATTCACATAGAATCCCATCTAAGTGACCAACCTATACTATGTGTGGTGCATCTTCTTGATGCTCAATTTTTTTTTAAAACATTTACTTGACACTAAAGGTGCTAGCAATTCAAACATTTACTTGACACTAAAGGTGCTAGCAACTCTTGTCAACTAGTATTGTCACTAACAACTAATTAAAGACCAACCAATGCTATATCATCTCCCCCTATTAGGAGAGAGGTGAGAATCCATGAATAAAATAAATTCAAACAATTTTATCTACTCCATGTCATGAATATCAAGTATAGAAATATAAAAATGGAAGAAAATAAGAAGATAAGCAAAAAGCTGCTACTACTACAGATCCTAGTCTTGACCCTAGTAGCTCACACAAGACAGGTGAATCATTGATCACTCATAAAAATATGTTAGGTACATACAAACCATAGAAATTATCCATATATGACACCTATTTATTAGATGAAGTGTTATAATAACCTGAATAACTAGAGAAACTAGAAGATCTTCCACTAGAATGACCCACATAATTGTCTTCAACTCTCTTTTATGTGGAGAGTGGGGTCATCAATAAGGACATAGATCTGCAAGATGTCCAATACCACCATATTTAAAAATTTTGGGATATTTCCTATGCCAATTAGATCCATAATAAGCTAAATCATATAAAAATCACTAGATTGAGAAGAGTGCCTATGGTGATGTTTGCATTTTGAATATCCTAGAGAGTGCTAATGAGAATGTTGTGGAGACTATCTAAAATGATGTGGAGAGTGTTATAGATAATTATTTTAAAAATAATTATATAAATGGGATGATATTTTTGATGTGACCTAGTCATTATATAGTGATCCTCTTCAGTAGGAATGCTTTTAATCTTTATAAATTTTCACTCATGCTAAGTCAACAAATCAAAAATAGAATCAAATGTTGGACCATTGAGATTATCACTAATTTATAAAATTTTGAAAAAGTTGTGTATGTATAATATAAACCATTTAGTGTGATCAAAATAAGAATTTCATAATCATGTTTTCCACCTATCATGAAATATTCATGTTTTAATGTCTTCATCTATGAAATATATTTCGAGACGTCTTCATCATCTGCTAGTTTATTGTTTAAAAGTTTCATGATAAGATCATTTTTTTTATATAGGTATTTTACCATACATATATTTTAATGCTTTCCATGAAAAATATTTTATAGGTTCAATGTAAAAAATCACATGTGCAGTGTAGGATGACTTTAGTAGTACTAGTGCATGCTTATCTCATTTATGGTATTCAACTAATTTGGTCACTTTAGTGGGTGGTATGGTTTATTTTTCTATGATTTCCCACAAGTCATTAAAAATGATCATGTTTTCCATGTGTAAGCTCCACTCCTTACAATCTTTAAGTGTTAATCAGCCATTTTTAGAGATCTAACTTACAATTTCAGCCATGGTGTAAAAAACCAATCAAGGAATGCTATCAAGGTTTGGATTTTACCCACCAAATATATTCTGATTTAAAATATTCTAGGATTTGTAAAAAATATGAAATAATTACACCTTTATATCTCTAAAAATTATTTATTTCACCCCTTATAACTCTACAAATTTTAATTTAGATCAAAAATAAATTTTGACCAAAATATAACGCCAAAGGGTTTTACTATGCACTTATTCTACAAAACACTACATCTATGTATCATAGAGCACACAGTTTATGCAATACAAGTATTAATATTTGACCAAAAAACAAAAAAATATACATATGATTTGTACACTTTTGTGGATTAGTACACTGGCATTGATAAACATAATACACCATTATTTGGATTTTATGATTTCAATGCTAATTTTATTTATATTTATACATTGTATAGGTCAAAATATTTTTTATATGCTCTCTACTACCAAATATTCAAATCATTCTATGTTGCATCATAGTATTTGAATCTTCTTTTGACTTTGTATTACCATTCATCCATAGTATAGAATAGTTGTGTGAATCAAGACACAATTGTTACTTAATAAAATGTTATTGATATGTTTTATGACACCTTGCTACTTATAAAATGGGTCGTATGACTGAATGAATTTTGTGAAAGTGTAGTAGTATTTGAGGAATATTTTATAGAGTAAAATGACACCAATCGAGCCTTCAAGTCCTTCAATATTCATTCCTCCCTGAGCAACCAATCTCTAATACCAATGATGAAGTGATCAATGGATAAATTTTACTCAAATAATCAACTTAGAGATATATATTCTCATAAAACCATTATATTTCACAATTTAGGTACATCTAATACATATAGGTTGAATGGTAAGTTAAAATTCCATTTGTACAAGACATAACTACCAAACTACTAAAATCTAAGAACTAACAACCTAATGTATAAGAAAATAAGAAATAAAAATTTTGGATCAGAAATGACCCAACATTATCTTAGTTATTCTTTATAACCCCAAGATTTGAAATGGATAAAATCTAAAATGGATTTGTAGACATAATACTAGAGGGAACTGAAGCTATGATTTATGCATTATGCACTTAAACTAAATAAATCAATATAGATGGCTTATATATTCAATTATAACTTTGTTCTTGAATGCATTATCAAAAGAGAATGAGGTAAACCCATGCTCTTACTATGCCCATGATAGTAATTTTTTTCTAAATAACATAGTATGCATGAATATGTATCATGCCTTGATTAATAAATGTAGAACCTATGAATGTATGTAGATGTACTTTTTACATCATGTTTCAAACTTGTGCATAAATTGTATCATGCACTTGAATCTCTATGAATTTTTACTTTGTTTTGAATTAATGAGTGCATGCACATGTCATATGCCCCTATAATCTGTGCTAATGACTGAATTTTGAACAAGATTGAAACTCTTAAAATTGTACTTTATGCCAAAAATAATTTTTGATCTTGAAAAGACACATCTTGCATATGAAAATTTGACTAAAATGATCTCATTTTAAGTTGAAATAATTGATCCTAAAATTCAATCATCTTAAAAAAAATTTAACTACAACATGCGTAGTAAGATGTAATCATTGAATACTATAACACATGTGAAAAACATGTTGTCATAGTAAGATTTGTATAATTTGAATTTTATATGTAATATTATTGGGAGAAAAAATTAGATAGTAAATATGCACAAGATATTCTTCTGATATTCATGCATTATGTATTCATTTTATTGAATATATGTATATTTTGTCCTATCTCCATGACTTTTAATAGGTTAGAATATGAGTAGACTCCACTTTGGCACCAAGTAAGATAAGAATGTGAACAATCATAGACTACAAATGACTATATATATGTATGTTTGTATGAATAATGGATTTACACCTTCGAAGAGATAAATAGAGACTATTTTGGTTATGATCACCTGTTGTATTTCTTATTTTATTCCTTGCATGTGTTCTCATGTTTAATGTTTAGATTATTTCTATCTAATTTAATCCCAATGTTCTATAAATGTTAATGAAACCCTATTGTTCCTAATTCCTATCTAACACACAATAATTCATCTTCACCATGATTTTATTTTCCCACCTTGAATATGAATTATTTGCACTATCTTGTACACTAAAGTAAAATTCAACTATCCTCATCCTTAGCATGTTATGATGCTTCAATAACCTCTAATAATAATGGTGTGGTGAGCATGGAAACACTTATTTTGGAGGAAACTATGCTAATATGGTTACCAAGGTAGAGAGAAATTGAGAACTAGTTAGACCAAAAAGTATGTCATTTCACAGAAGTAGAATCCAAATGGACTGGTCTTACCACACACGAAATCATCCAAGAACATATCTATGGAGAAATCTATGAAATAATTTGGTGCAAGTTACTTGAACTACTAGCCAATTGGTTAGCTAGGTTGTAATACTATTTATTTAACCCAAGAATGAAATAAACCATCATTTGGACTAAAGATAAGATAGACTGACTGCAAAAATTGGAAACTAACTAGACAAGGGTAATATATTATTGGGTTGCTACCACCATAGATAGATACATCATTAAGTCTATAGTACAATGATACATATCTTTAAAAACTTCATAATACTTATTTATTTAAAGAATTAGAGGGGAATTTCTGTAGTAACTACCTCTCCTTGTGAAGATATTGGTTGTGGATAAGGCCATGGTGCCTACTCTAGCCAATATGGAGTAGTCACTTCAAGTGTATGGGGTGTGTGTGTGACATGGTGGTGAATTATGGTTATATTAGTAAGTAAATATTTAACCTAAATATATAATGGAGACACAAAGGAAGAAGAGTTATAAGAAAAGTCTAGATTTATAACATGAACTGTGACAACATAACATATGGAATAAATAGCAAAATACCTAGGTAGATACAAGTAGAATTAAGAATAGTAGTAAATTAGGTAATGAATGAGTAAGAAGATGTGATGAACATGATGAAAGAGAATAATAAAAAAGGACAAATAAAGTAGATGATGAATGTTGATAAATAGAAAGAAGTGATGAAGAATGAGATGATGAAGAGATGTTGAAAGAACAAATCAAGAATAGTGTAAATGTAGAGCAATTAGATGATAAATGTAGTGTAAAGTTACAAGAACATGTATTATTATAAGTAAATGAATAATTTAGTAAATAATCAAAACATATACATGGGTTAATTTTAGGTTTAAGTGTAATAGCAGAAGAAGTCACAAGAAATAATCATTCACTAGAAGAGCACATGTTTCCCTAGCTCAATCTCTCATATTCTAGTAGAAGTTTTTAGATAGGTGGATAGGAAGAAAATAGTTGGAAAGGATCATTTTTAGAATAAGTGCATCATTGGGGTATAAAAATAGAAATAAAATTAATTCAAAAGGCTTTGAAGTCCATAGGGCTCGTTGAAACCATGCAAAGAAAAGAAGGAAGCATAAAAAAACAAAGTGCACACATTGAATCTCCTAGTACATAGGTAGGACCACCCATAATGTAGCCACATATTAAAATAGATACATAGTAGATTCCCTTGACACCATTTTACATAATGGGTCATTTATGAGGATTCATAAATCTAACAATCTATGATGGGTCTATGGACTCTGAATATTACTTATTAACCTATGAAATGAGATGGCAAGCTAAGGGTATCATTGATGAAGGTATCAAAAAGTGTGAGTTATTAGGGCACTATTCAGAAGAGAAATTGAGTTAATATACTAAATATAAGTTCAATAGACAAGTTTACAATATGTTAAGGACTATCTTGTCATAGAATTTAAGATATAGAAATGTATAAGCTAGACTATTCAGGACTTGAAGAAGATAAGGTAGAAATCAAGATAATTAGTATGTGACTATGCCTCTAGATTATCTGATCTGATGAATAAGGTAGAATTTGAATTAATATACAAATACAAAGCTATATGGTTCATCAAAGGACTGCACTCTAGAATTAGGTTTGACACTATGTAGACTCAAGATGCTACTAAAGTGCATACTAGATACACTGCCCTACAAGTAGAGAAAATTTAAGATTATGAATAATCTCCTCTTGCCTATTCCAAGATTAAAAATACACTATAGGATTTTATTAAGAGAATGGAGTAATACCATGAGGTAGATAAACCTAAATTGAATCTCTAGTGTATGGAGTGTGGAAAATAAGGACATCATAGGAATGATTGTCCTAAAATCAAGACAATATTATATGAAAATTATCAAGTACTAGAGCATGAAACAACACAGTGTCATCTTTTTCAATAAAATGTTAAGATCCCATATAATTTTTATTATAATTTATGTAATTCAAAAAATCATGATGAAAAAAATTGTAGGGATTTACAAGAGCTTAAGGAAGGCATCACCAAAAATGTATTCATCGTCACTATGTAGCAAATGTCCTCGAGAAAGTAGATGATTCTAGGACAGAAAGTCAATAAAGGTTATGTGCCCTAAATAGGTTCATAATGGATTCTTAGTTCACCACAATACTAGCCTCAAGGTCTGGCTAGTTAGACCCCTCCTTTATTGAGTTGGCACCACCATCTCTATAGTACTAGTATGCAACACCCTAGATCTTAAACATGATGTAGTAGTAGAAAATGAGTTAGACCCCACCAATTGTGAAACAATAGTTTAGAATTAGAGATAATACCCAATAACATTAGCATTGTAACACTACATAACAACAAGGAGGGTATAAAGGAGTTAGGGGTGGATATAGAGGAGGTTACCAAGGTGGTAGAGGAAATAACTATCAATAGCCTCCTTTTCAATGCTACCTATGTGGAGAATACAATCCTGTACAATGAAATTTCCTGATGAATCCTCAAAGGTAGTCTTACTATGCATACTATAGAATATATGATTAGAATGACATAAAATATTGTCTTATATTGGAGAAGTAAATAAAAGACAAGGTCATCCAAAATGTGAATATGGTGACTACATAGCCTAAGGAGGATGTGTTCCTGAATGTTATTATATGAAAAAAACAAGTCAAAAAAGGTTTACCTCTACTTAAAATGCCTTAAGATCAGGGAATCAAAAAATCAAAATAAGACAAATACCTAGACTCAACTATAGAGAAGGGGCTCATGTATGAAGCTATGTAGATATTGAAAAACATACATCAAGACACTATTGAGGTAAATGCTACAATAATAGATTCTCAAATGTATGGATAGATCATGCACATTATGCACCAGTATGGAGTCATCACTACACTCATAGATCTTATGAAACTTTTAAGCACTCTGGGTAAAGAAGACATCTCTTAGAATATCATAAACCTGCTACATAATCTACTAGAGTATTCATAGTGTGGATAATAGAAGATATAAAAGCTTGTCCAGTACATCAAGATAAAGAAACCTTGGGATGTAGATGCATGAATTAACATTAAGGTTGTAGGTTATGAGATTCTAAATGTTGTCTTTAATTTTAGTATCATAGTCAACATGATTTTTAGGTCTACATGGGAAGCTAGCAGATGAACCATTCTGAGTTATAGCCTAGTAATTTTGAGCTTAGTTGAATATGGAAGAGTTGAGCCTATTGAAAGATTAGAAGATGTTGAAATCAAAGTCATAGAACTAACCTTGTGATGTGACTTTGAAGTCATCAACATGAAGATAATAGTAACACATTACCCTATGCTAATTGGAAATAAATAGGCATATGATGGTTAGATGACTATCAACATGGTGAAAAATCAATTAGAAGCAAACCAAAGAGATAAGGTTATCACCATTTATCTTAACAAAGCACACAAACCATGCATCATGTCGGTTGAACCAGAGTCTCCATATGTCATGCAATAAATTAGCTGGATAAAGGTGAACTATAAATAATATCCAAAAGTTCTATGTATATCCAAATGTAACTTTTTGTATGATCATACAAAACCTTAGGTATAATCATTACTCACTCAATAGCTAAAGACATAAATAATGGGGTCTTAAACTAGTAGTTACTCAATAATTAGCAACATAGTTTTTTATAAAATATTGTGCATCTATGTCTACAAAATCCCCTACTCATTTATAAGTTGACTTCCTCTATCAAGTAGATGATCATATGCAAGAATATATAGATCTAACTAGAGAAGGCACCTTTACATGGTAAATAGCTTCATCTATTAGTGGAGACTCAAGCATGCACCTACTCAATTGGGCCCAAGGTGATCATGAACTCTGAATCATGATAATGGTCTTCACACATGAAAGATAACTTCCTTTGTATTATGCAATTAAGGATATCAATGACTTCATTTTGTGTTTACAAATTCATGTACCTACTATTAGGCAGTGGGTCAGTGATCATAATTATGATATGAAGGGAGTTGTAATGACATGGTGGGAAATTAATTGAAATGGCTAGCTCAAGTGGGATGATGCATGCGAGATCATAATTAGTAGGTTTCAACTATCATAGATCATCAAAATTAATTGGCCATTCTTCCAAGAAGGTGAGTGTCCCAAAATTCATATTCATAAAAGTATTGAATTTTGGACTGAGGAATGTGTGGCACCAAAGTAATGGGTTCACATCTTCTATTATACACTCACTCCTTTACCCTTAGCATGGTATATGCAACAAGAGCACAAGTGGGAGATAAAACATTAGGTGTAGGTGCAAAGTGATTTCATCTAAACATTTGTTTTTGAAGATGAAAACCCTCTAGTTCACAACACACTACATAAAATCAAACAATTTTTATTCCATGGGTGCACAAAAGACTTAAAAATAATGATAAATTCTATGGCATAGAAGAACATAGATTTTGATCTATATTCAACATTACAAAGATGTAAATCTACCAATAAATAAGAATAGTATCTTACATAGCCATACCACCACATATAAGACAAAGAATAGGACATTGAGGATTCTTATTTTGATGGTGATCTAGATTTGACTGATTTATTTAAACCTAAAAAGACAATAGAACCACTAAAGGACCTCAACATATATCCTACTAAAGAAGAGAAGTTGTACATCATACAAATTTTAGAATATGAAGGGAAAAAAATGATACAAGAATCTATTGATGACTAAAATCACAAGATCATTCAACATCCCATTAAAAATTATGTATAAAATATTATAACAAAGGAGGTTCCCAAATTGGTGTATATAAGTGATTATTTGATAGAAGCTGAAGTTTCTAAAGTTATGTAACTTCTGAGGGATTATCAAGATGTATTTCCTATTAAATTTTTAGAGGTATAAAGAGTTGATCCATCTCTTAGTGAGATGCATATCTAACTAAATGAGTGTGCATGAAATATAAATAAATGAACATACAAGCTAAATCCAAACATGAAGCTGAAATTGAAGGCTAAACTTGATAGAATGTAGGATGCAGGAATAATCTATCTTGTAGACAAGGAAGATTAGGCAAGTCCCATGGTAGGGAAGCTAAATAAGATAAGGGATATTTGAGTATGTGGATATTATCAAATTCTGAATGATTCATGTTTAAATTATCCATTCCCAATTCCATTCACATGTGAAGTTTTAGAATCTATCGTAGGTCATGAATTCTATTCTTTCATGGATGGTTTCAGTGTCTATCATCAAATACCCATCATAGAAGAAGATAGATCCAAAATTACTTGTTCCATAGAATGGGGATATATTGTGTACAAGGTCATGCCTTTTGGCCTTAAGAATACACTTGTAGTTTTGTCTTGCACAGTGGTGATTACATTCAAAGACTTCATTGATGACTTCTTTGAAGTCTGTCTTGACGATTGGCTAGTCTTTTCCTTATTCAAAGAATATTTGTCTATGTTATGTCTAATGTTATAATGATGTCAAGCTCAATACATTAATTTTAAATTAAATAGATGTCTTTTTTTACACCTTTTGACATATTTTTAGGCTATGTAGTATGTAGTGAAGGCATTTTGGTAGACCAAACAAAAATTGTAGTTATTCTGAGTATGCCTCCACCAGTAAGCTCCATAGAAGTATGATCTTTTCTAAGACATATAGGGTATTATCACAAGTTTATCAAAGGATACACAACCATTTCATCTCCATTGAAATATTTACTACGTAAAAGTGTAATTTTTTCTATACTTTAGAATGCTAAGTATCCTTCATTGAGATAAAACAAAGATTGGTTATTGTGTCCATTATCACCTTTCTAGACTGGAGAAATCCCTCTCACATTCATGTTGATGCTTTGAGTATCATAATTGGTTCTATTTTTTCACATCCAAGAGATGGTGGACTCTGCCATCTTATTCATTTTACAAGCTATAAAATTTTTGATGTAGAGAAGAACTACACAACCATTAAATGAGAAGTATTGGTTATCATGTTCACACTATATAAATTTTGACACTATTTGCTGAGGACACCATTTGAAGTTTTCATTGATCATCAATCCTTGAGATATCTTGTCAACAAGATGAAGTTAGGAGGATACATCTCTTAGTGGTTGATGTTATTTTAGTAGTTCCAATTCTGTATTAATGTAAATCTAGGAAGAGAGAATGTTGGACCAGATTATCTTAGTTGAATTCCTAATGGTGAAGAACTAGAAGAATTTTGAAAATATGGTTGTCATTGCTGTCAAAAGGGATATTATTGGCATTATATATGTCATTGATATTCAAGGCTAAATATGGAAATTTGAGGATATGTAAGGGATCCTATCATAGGTCAAGGATGATTAGAGTGCCTATGTGCATGAGTGGAATTCATCTAGTTCTTCATTATGATCATCTAGACATTTTAGGTCTATGACAATAAAATATTAGAAGGTATTTTGTTGACATCACCATTGCCATGTGTGGTTGAGTCTATGGGAGTTAGTCACATGATTGTGATAAAATTGGTCCACAATTATTATGCACCACATTTGAAGCCATGAAATGAAGTATAGTTGAAGATATGGGGATGAAATCTTGGATACTTAAATAGAATTAAATAATTTTCTATACTTAGCCAAATTTGCAAAAGGGTTCAAGTAGACCCAAATAAGCATGTTGATGAGGTCAACATTCACACACATGGAGGTGTCAAGACAAAATTATCATATGGGTTTGTTTATTTTTATGCCTAATTTTTATGCACTGAATATCAAGTCACATGATGTAGCATGACAAAATATATGCATGAGCAAAGTTAAGCCCCCAAGTATTTTGACAGTGTTTTCCCACACTTAGTCACATTTGTAGATGACAAGAAAAAGTTGAGTAGGCATTTTTATGATGTCATATCTTTCACATATGAAGGTTTTTAGAGTAGATGAATATATGGATGGAAACCCCTATGTGAGAGGATCTTATGCACTAAATTACATATCATGCAATGAAGCACATCAAAATTTATGAAAGAACAAAGTTGGCCTTCCAAGAATTTATAAGCATAGTTAGCTCTATGGCAGAAGAATTTGAATGAGTATATTAATTGAATTATATTGTACAAGCATGAAATATTCAAGAAGAAATGAGCATATGGGATTGTTCAGTGTTATGCATGCTTTATATGGTGCAAATTCCAAAACAGGTGGATGAGCGAAGCAAAATATATGAAGGTGCAAAGTTATCCTTCTAGGGATATTGAGATGGCCCCCACACTTAGTCAAATATGCATAAGGTAAAGTTTTATCTTGTTATAATATATAATTGTGGGCACTTAGTCATATGTTAAAGATCTAATGATGCACAATAAAGTCAATATTTCAAAGGCACCTGCAAGTGAATATGCTAGTGATAAGTGTCACAATCACAGAGCTTGAATTTTAAATCTATGGTGTAGTTCAAGATCAAATAGCTAATGATCAATGTGAGGATGCTAAGTGACTCAATAATGGTAACTGATAGTAATGTGTAGAAGGCATGTGTTAATTCCAAGTGTTACATTATCATGAGATTATCAGAGATAAAGATCAAGCTTTTTATAAGATCAAATGATGAGTGGATGATCATGCAATGAAGATCTAATAGAGTAGTGGACTCAATGGGATAAAGTGATCGATGTTTATTGACATAGAGGTGAGTTAAAGACTGAGCTAATTTGATGAGATCAACAAAGTGTATATGTTCTAAAGACTCAAGAAATAGTGAGATGAGATAAAGAGCTCAATGTTTACTGATAAGATAGTAGTAAAGTTTGTGCTAATTTTAAGATCTAATGGAATGTGGGATATTGGATCAAAGGATCTAACAGATCCTTTTTAAATTTGAATCATTAAAGCCCAAGATCATACAAAGATCTAATAGAGCACGTGAGCCTATCAAAGATTGATCTAATGGACACATTTTAAAGTTGAGTAGATTGAATGAGGATCATCAAATATTGGCACTAAGATTAAGATCAATGGTCAATATTTAAATATATGTTCATCCCAATGGTCAAGCATTAGAGCATGTAGGAGCTTGTAGTTAAGCTATAAATTATGACACAGGCAATAAATTTGATTATTGTAATTGATCAAATTTATGTAATATAGCATGTGTCTCAAAACTAGAGCCCAATATATGCTAAAAATAGTAATGAGACCAAGATTAATGGTAGTAGATCATGAGTTCAATATGTGAGAAAATTATAGTCAAAGACATGAACTAAATTCCAACAGAACTGAGTGTGATGTGTTAGTAAACAAGTGTGAACATAGAGAATATATGGAACCCTAGATCAAATGTTAGAGAGTTATCATGATGTTGTCATGGAGGTGTCATGTTGAGTGGATTAAGTGTTTTTATAGCCTAAGTGACAGTGATAAAGTTTTCAGTGTGCTTGTTATAGTGTGCTTTATGTATGGTTGTTGATCTTTAGTATTGACATGGATAGAGAAGTTCAAGGATGAGTATGGTGATTTGAGCATGTGAAAGGGGTCCTATCGAAATTCAATAATGCTTTGAGTGCTTGTGTGCATGAGTGGAATTCACCTAGTTTAACATTTTTCTCATCTAGATACTTTAGGTCCAATGGTAGAAAATCTAAGTAGGCTGTTTGATGATGTCACCATTGCCAATTGTGAATGAGTCAAGAAGAGTTGGTCATATGGTTGTGATCACATTAGTCCCTAGTTATTATGTACCAAATCTTAATTTATGCATCAAAGCATGGTCAAATATTTGAGGGTGAAAACTTAGAATCTTAGTCAAAATTCATTGTTTTCCCATAGCCAAATTTGCAATTAGCCAGAAAAAGATGAGTAAGTAATTTGATGATATAATATCTCACACATGTGGACATTTCAAGAAAAAGTGATCATATGGGTTTGTTTACTTTTTTATATAGTTTATTTGTGCTAAATATTAGATCATGTGATGAAGTACATCAAAATATATGCACATGCAAATTTGGGCTCCTAGGAAGTTTGACTATGTTTTCCCATACTTAGCCAATTTTGCAATGTGGCAAGAAGAATCGAGTAAGCATTTGGATGGTATTATATCTTGCACATGTGAAGGTTTAAATAAAAACTAATCATATGGGTTTATTCAATTTTGAGCATAGAATATTTACACTAAATTTGATATCATGCACTGAAGTGCATTAAAAGTTATGCTTATTCAAAGTTGGCCTCCCAAGCAGGTTTTGACATAGTTCGCTCTGTGATAGAAGATTTTGAGAAGGAATTTTAGTGGATTTATATATCATCTGCATAGGGTTTTCAAGATTTATGTGTCACATGGTTGAATTATCCTATTTTATTAAATCATATGGTCTAAATTTGATATCATGAGAGTAAGTGCAAAAGAAGTTATTAAGGTTCAAAAATGGCTTCTCAGGCATATTGAAAGGGTCCAAATACTTGGTCATTTATGCAAGAGTTAAAGCTTGAGAAAGATTAATGATGTGAATTGATCTACAAAGTTAGGAAGCAATGAGATGAGGATAGGTGCATAATGTTTAATGACTAAGCAAAGATATATGATAATAATCTAATGACAAAAGGGCATTCATATAGATTGATCAAATGGTGAGCATTGATCATTAAAGACCTAATTAATCTATAGAGATTGATGAAGTGTGTTAAGTCAACATTTTGAGATTACACGAGATGAGGTCAATGTGACTAAATTTTAAAGTTTGTGCATTAGTTCCTATGTGTTGAGTATCAAAAGAGATCAATGGTGCATATTCGATCTGAGCTGAGAGGAAATGAGATTCGAGCATTGTGTTTGAAGGTTAATTATGACCATTTAAATTCAAATATTTGAATTTAACACAAGGAATAAATAGAGCACTATATTTTTTTCCATATATTTTGATAGAAGTTAAATTTTTTTGTGCTATAAAAATAAATGATGAAGAGGACTCCATGGCATATCTAATGAATCTGATTTGAAGATTTGGAAGTGTGTACAGACAAAGATATGGTGCTCCAAAGTTGACTATGTTTTTGTATATGTTCTCCAAGTGACTTAAGAAGGATATTTGAGATTGTGTTGATGTTATTCTTTTGTCTCATGATGAATTATCTATTGAATCATGTTGTAAACTCCATGAGGATGTTTTGTGTGGATTTATGAGGTGTGATAAATTTATTTTGAGTATGAACAATGCTTAAGAAGTTGACCAGATGTTTAATAATGGTGTTCATATGTATAAGGTCTTTGTTTGAGTTTTTTGAGCATGTGTAGAGGTGAGCTAAGATGACTGTGATCATTTGAGGATGCCTAAGGAGACATAAAGAGTGGACCCATGTATTATAAATTGGTCCTATGTTCTTTTTTTGCTCAAGAGTGTGTTAAATGGGTGAATGGGTTCACATGAGACCTATAAGAGCTACAAGGACCTTATTAAAAGGTATATCTTATTAAGGGTGATCCATAGATGCTATGGATGACCTATGGAGATTTTATTGAGCCATGTATTCATGTGAGAGATTACTTAAGGGTTAAGGCATGCTTAATGGTCAACCAAGGTAGTGATTATCAGGATTGCTCTATCAATAGTGAAATCAAAGATAGTGACTTATAGAATTTGCATGAGAGACTTGGGAGAGATTTGTGAGAGGATTGTATATGTATTTTTTAGAGAGAAGGAGGTGTATAGTTCCATGAGGATGATTTTAAAATCATATTAGTTTGAGGACTATTTTTATGACCTAGAGGTCATAATTCTATTGACAAAATAGTGATCTAGTACATTGAGTATGAGTGAAGGTGAAGAGTGATAACCAAAGGTCTATCATCAGGTGTTGTTGATATTAGTTAAAATGTAGATGGGTTCATAGGTTTCATTATGAGATATCAATAACTAATGTGGTTGCAACCTCCTTGCAAGGTGATACTTGCTAAAAGATTTGGTTGTTATTGTAACTTAGCTAGACAAGTCTGGCAACACCTTATGGGATTGAAGTCACTAAATAGGGATTATAGTTCCTTGTTAATTTATAGATGGTCTAAATTATATCTTTTTATTATAGGATATTAGTCCAATTGTAGGTTCCATTGGATTTTTTCCCTTAGGATGGTTTCCCATGTATGTCATGTGTTATATGATTGATCTTGCATTGTCTCTCTTACTCATTGATGTGAATATTGTGTATGCTTCATAAATTCTTGTGGTAACTAATTAAGAGTTTGAAAATATCAAAAATTAAGTTATATTATAAAGGGATCATTGACTCACCCCCCGTCTCAGTGATTTTACCTCTAATAATTGGTATTAGAAGAGGTCCTTTGATAAAGGCTTAATAGATGGAAGGTGATCCAAGGTATAATATGGGTAGTCATCAAGGATATTTATCTACTAAGCAAGCACCAATGTTAAATGGATCCTATTTTGTTTTTCAAAGTGAAAGGATTTGGACATACATTATGTCCCTAGGTTTTGATGTATGGCAATCTATTCTGGATGATTAGTTTTCTCCTATTACTCTTGCATCTAGTGTTGTAAATAAGAAGTTATTTTAGAATAATTTCAAGGAAATAAATGCTATCACTTTTGGTCTTTCAAAGACTAAATACAAAAAATGTAATCCATTGTACATCTAATAAATATATATGGGACAAAATGAAGATCATTTTTGAAGGAGATTCAAAGGTCAAGCTTGTTAAGTTACAAACTCACAAAAGGTAATTTGAAAGTCTCAAGATGAAGGAATAAGATAATGGGGCATCCTATCTGTAGAGAGTTGATGAGACTATGAATATCATTAGAGGTGTTAGAGAAAATATTGAAGAGGCAACAATAATTTAAAATGTATTAAGGTCTCTATCTCTTAAGTTTGACCCAAAAGTATTTGCTATAGAAGAGAGTCATGATCTTACTTAGTTGAAGATGGATCAATTGCATGACACCCTTACTGCATATGAGATGAGAATAAATGATGATATACCACAAAATAAGCTACATTTAAGATAGATATGAAGCCTAAGAATAAGTTATAAGGTAAGAAATACAAAGAGGATGACATATCTAGCATTCATGAGGATGAACTAATTATTTTGATTACTATAAAATTGAACACTGGCTCGGGGAAGTATAAGGGTAAACTACCCTTCAAATGTTTCAATTGTGGAGAGATAAGAAATTTTTCTTGGACGTTCCCTCATAATCATGATAAAAATGTTGATGAAGAGCATGTTTAAGGATGAGATGAAGACAAAAAGACATACAATAAGAAAGGATTTAGAAAGTATAACAAGAAGTTATTCAAGAACAAGAAGAGTCTTTACACCAAAGAAGAGTGTAGCTCATCAGATGAAAGTGAAGATAGTGACTTTGAATATGATCATGAAGATGATATTCCTAATAAAAATGAATCCATATTCATGGTTGAGGAAGGAATTTTTTCGTATCATAAGGAGTCTACTTTTATGGATTTAGATGATGATGAAGATGAGGTGGACTATGAGATGGTTTTGATGAATGCTCTTGAAGAATTGAAGATTGAGAAGAAGATCAATAAGAAGATGAAATCTAAGATCAAGAATTATGAGGATAAATTTAGTGTATATGAGGATATATTTAATGAAGATGCCAAGGACCATGAAGATATGATCAAGCATCTCAGTCTTCAATTGGAAATTCTATCTACAACCATAAAATCTAAAGAAGATGAATGTTCAAGGTATGTTTCTAAAAATGAATCATTGAGATCTGAGATAGAAAAGATAGGTAGTAAGGTGAAGACATTTTTGATATTTTAAAATAGCTCATGTGATCTAGACAACATATTGAGTAGTCAAAAGCATGCTAGTGATAGAACCGGTTTTGGATATGAAGAAGAATGAAAGTTTGTTTCTCAAGACAAGATGAAGACTAATGTGAACTAGGAAAATCTTAATTTGAGGATAAATCATTAGACAAGGACTAAAAGTGATATCATAATGAAGACCAATCAGATCGGATAGCCAAATGCCATGAGGTATACAAGATTTAATGGTTACTATTATACATGTAATCAGTTTGGTCATAGGGTTAGAGAGTGAAAGACCTGTTAGAAATGAATTTTCATGGGAATATGATGGGTGTAATTTATAAAAATGTGTGAACATAACCAAGTGTTATAACTATCCTAATGTGGGACACTTTTCAAACCATTGTCCACATAAAATTAGACAAGGTGAGTCCTCTTCAAAAGGGGGAGCTTGTTTTGTTTATCATGACACATGACACATTGCAAATTTCTATCCAAATAAGGTAAGGAAAGATAAATTTCTTGTAAAAGGTATGGTTTGATACAATTGTGAACAAAGAGGTCACATTTCTAGGTTATGCAAGGAAATTTATATAAGTCAGAATAGGTTTAATCAGGCTTCTAGAGTGAAAGGAAGAAGGCACGTTAACACATGGAAACAAAAGGTGAAAAGTGTGTGTCATGACGAGACTACAAGTCCACGTAATCTATTTGATATGGTGAAGAATTATTTAGAAGTTGAAGAGTGACAAGATGTCTCATTATATGCTCATGTTGAGAATGAAGAGATTAAGCTCAAGGAGAAGACCAAGGTGTTGATTGAGGCCAGTCCTGAGGTATGTATGGATCTAAATGAACATCTTGTTATTGATGAACATATATCATGTAAAGAACATAAATTATCTATGCATAAAGATGAGGTTCCAAACTAGAATTAAAATTATTCAAATGAAAAGGTATGCCTTGAGTCTATGTTGTCTCCATGTATTGATAATCCAATCATAGAAGAAAAGGAGAATGTTGTGGTAGTTGAGGAAGTTGTTTCTCTAAAGACAAAGAAGAAAAAGAAGAAAAACTATAAGTATCAATTGAGAAAGTAGGATATGGAATATGAGGAGTTTTTTTTGTTTTATATCATTGAGGTATAGAGGGTGTTTCTATCTATTCTTCTCAATAGACTCCTTTCAAGTGGAGAAGCAAGTGTTATTTTAGTGTTTTTCAATTAAAATAGTCTACAGGGTTAGATTGAAGGTTCCTAGATGGCAAAGGAGGATTTTTGATTTGAAAAGATAATATTTTTATATAAAAATTTCTATTGACCTTATTATAGTGTGATCTAGGTGTTTTTGAGGTTTGAATGTATGTATTGTGCCAATTGAAGATTTTTGAGTGCTCTTAGTTTTCTCAATTTTTGACTTAAGAGAAAGTAGGCCTCAAATGCGTTAAAGGATGTATGGTTCCTAAAGGTATGGAAGCTCAAATTTTGGAATAGAAGTGGGTGATGGGTGTCTCCAGGTGTTTAAAAAGTTTTAGAGGTGTGCATTGATCAGAATGAGGATTGTTGACCCTACTTGTTTTAAGATTTTAGGGTTTTGGGCTATACTAGAAAATTGGTTTGCCTTATGATTTGAGATATGAGGATTATTAATATATTGAGTGGTCCAAATTTTTGGTCAAATCAATCTTCATATAGATTTGAAGGTTTATAGTTCTCTAGTTATTCAAGTTTTTATCAAAATAGAGGGCTAATTGGCCAGTAGGTTTGTGAAAGAAGTATGTTACAGAGGATGAAATTGTTAATGAAAATTGGTGTGATTTAGGGGGAATATGAGAGTACTAAATATATGAAGTTTCAGGTCCTAAATATGTGTCTAATTAAATATGTGGGCTATGCAAGTTCCAGGTATGGCTACAAGGAGGCTAAACAGGTCTAGTTTAAAGAAGAGTGTTTTTTACTTGGTTTCTCCAAAAGAGAAAAGTATGTGTATTTCAAGGAGAGTTATCAATTTTATTGAGATCATTTTTATATTTGGTGAGTGTCATGAAGTTCTGTTGGTTATCCTTATGGTATCTTGAGAGAAGAGGCTTATTAGCATGTGTGATGGTTCTTCATGGTGTGTGGAGATATGAAGATGATCAGAAGGTAAAATTTCTAAAAATTATTAGGGGGAGTCCCTCTCATATGTTTATTTATGTGTTCCATCATATTTATATGGTTTTATGTATTGTTTAATCATTGGTTGTAGTGTTTCATTGAAGGGAGTGTTGGCATGAAGCAAGAGGAAGTTTGTCAAGGCAAGAAGAATTAGGATCAAAATAAGGGGGAGTTTATATCATCTTTATAAGATGGTCCTTTCCTATTTTTTAGTATTTTTAGGTCCTCAAGATCAGTTTGTGCCCACTTTGTCATTGTGTCAAAGGGGGAGAAAGTTCCTATTGTGGGAGTGCTTGAAGAGAGAGAAGGTGAGTTGTATATTGATTTATATGATGGTTGTTGACATCAATGAAAAATGGGGATATTTTTAGAGATTTGTCATGATGTTGTCATGGTTTTTTCATGAATTTGTCATGTTGAGTGTATGAATTTATTTGATATCCTAAGTGATAATGACAAAGTGTGCAATGTGCTTGTTCTAGTGTGCTTTATGTATGGTTGGTTGATCTTCAGTATTGACATGGATAGAGAAGTTCAAGGATGAGTATGGTGATTTGATCATGTGCAAGGGGTCATATCACAAGCCAATAATTTTTTTATTTCTTGTGTGCATTAGTGAAATTCACCTGGTTCAACATTGTTCTCATCTAGACACTTTGGGTCTAGTGGTAAAAAATATGAGTAGGTAGTTTGATGATGTCACCATTACCATGTATGAATGAGTCAAGAGGAGTTGGTCATATGGTTGTGATCACATTAGTCGCTAATTTTTATGTGCCATATCTCAAGTCATGCATCAAAATGTGGTCAAAGATATGAGGGTACAAAGTTGGCTTCTCAGTCAAAATTCATTGTTTTCCCATACTTAGCCAAATCTACAATGTGTCTAGAAAGAGCCAACTAAGTAGTTTGACGATGGAATATCTCACAAATGTGAATGTTAAAAGAGAAGGTGATCATATGGGTTTGTTAAATTTTATACCTATTTTATTTACACTAAATTTTAGATCATGTAATGAAGCAGGTTAAAATATATGCACATACAAAGTTAGGCTCCTAGGTAGTTTGATTGTGTTTTCCCATACATAGCCAATTTTGCAATATGGCAAGAAGAGTCAAGTGAGAATTTTGATGGTTTTATGTCTTGCACATGTGAAGGCATCAATATAAATTTATCATATGAGTTTTTTTAGTTTTGAGAATAGATGATTTACACTAAATTTGAGATCATGCACTAAAGCATGACAAAAGTTATGCTTCTTCAAAGTTGGCTCTATGACAAAATATTTTTGAGAAGGAATTTTAATGGATTTATATCTCACATGCATGAGGATTTCAAGAGATATGTATCACATGGTTATATTATCCTATGTGAGGAGATAATCTAGTCCAAATTTGATATCATGAGAGTAAGCACATAACAAGTTACTAAGGTTCAAAAATGGATTCTCAGGCATATTGAAAGGGTCCCCATACTTGGTCATTTATGCAAGAGTTAAATATTGAGAAAGATAAATGGTGTGCATTTCTATAAGAAGTTATGAAGAAGAGAGATGAGGATAGGTGCATGATTTTAAATAAATGAGAAAAGGTACAAGATAATGATCTAATGATGAATGGGCATTCATATAGATTGATCAAATGGTGGGCATTGATAATTAAAGACTTGATTGATCTATAGAGATTGATGGAGCATGTTAAGTCAAAATTTTGAGACTACATGAGAAGAGGTGAATGTGATTGAAGTTTAACATCTATGCATTAAATATGAAAAGAGATTGATGGTTTATATTCGATATAAGTTGAGAGGACATGAAATTCAAGCATTATGTTCGAAGGTTAATTGTGCTCGTTTAAATTCAAATATTTGAATTTAACACAAGGAAAAACCAAATCTCTATGTTTTGTCCATATATTTTGATTGAATTAAAATTTATTGGTGTTATAAAAAAAAGATGAAGAGGACTCCATGGTGCATCTAATGAACCTAATTTAAATATTTGAAAGTGTGTACAAACAAAGATATGGCTCTAAACATAACTGTGTTTTCATATATGTTTCATAAGTGACCCAAGAAGCATATTCAAGCTTGTGTTGATGTTTTTTTTATGTCTCATGATGAATTAGATATTTTTTCATGTTGTATACTCCATGAGGATTATCTATGTGGATTTTAGAGGTGTGATCAATATATCTTGAGTATGAACAATGCTTAAGAACTTGACTATATGTTTGATAATGGTGTTCCTTTTTATAAGGTCTCTGTTTGAGTTGTTTGAGCATACATGTAAATAAGCTAATATGAATATGATCATTTGAGGATGTTGAAGGGGACATAAGGAGTGGACCCATGTATTATAAATTGGTCCTATTTTCTTGTTTTGATTGAGGGTGTGCTAAATGGGTGAATTGGTTCACATGAGACCTATAAGAGCTATAAGGCCCTTATTAAAAGGTGTATATACTTAATGGTGACAAATATAGTTATGGCTAACCTATGGAGGTTATATTGAGCTACATATTCATGGGAGAGATACCTTAAGGGATAAGGAATGCCTAATGGTCAACCAAGGTAGTGATTATCAATATTTCTCTATAAATAATGAAATCAAATATGGTGATTTCTAGACATTGCATGAGAGAATTGAGAGAGATTTATGAGAGGATTATGTGTGTGTTTTGTGGATCTAAAGAGGGGTAGAGTGCCCTCAAGATGTTTTTAAGGGTAGATCAATTTGAGAACTACTTTTATGACCTATAGATCATAATTCTATTGGTATAATAGTGCTCTTATAGATTGAGTATGAGTGAAGGTCAAGAGTGATAAGCAAAGGTCCATCTTTAGGGATTGTTGGCACTAGTTCAAAGGTAGATGTGTTCATAGGTGTTGTTTTGGGAGATCAAAATCTAAGGTGGCTTTAACCTCCTTGAAATTTGATACTTGCTAAAAGGTCCGGTGGTTGTTGTTTTAGTTAAATAGGTGTGGCAATAGTTTATGGGATTGAATGTCTCATTAAATAGTGATTTTAGTTCTTTAATCATTTGGAGATGGTCTAAACTAGATCTTGTTATTATAGGATAGTATTCCAATTACAAGTTCTAGTGGGTTTTCTTCCCAAGAGGATTTCTCATGTATGTCATGTGTTATATGATTGATCTTACATTATCTCTCTTGATCATTTATGTGAAAGTTGTGTATGCTTCATGAATGCTTGTGGTAATTGATTAAGTGTTTGAAAATATCAAAATTTAATTTGGATTATTTGGGATCATTGATTCACCCCCCCTCTCATTTATTATACCTCTAACAATTGGGATTAGAGTAGGTCCTTTGATAAAGGCATAACAACTTGAAGGTGATCCAAGGTACAAGATGGGTAGTAATTAAGAATATTTCTCTACTAAGTAAGCATTGATGTTCAATGGATCCAATTATGATTTTTGGAGTGAGAGGATGTGGAAATACATTATGTCCCTAGGGTTTGATGTATGGTAATCTATTCTAGATGGTTATGTTGTTCCTATTACTCCTTCATCTAGTGTTATGGATAAGAAGTTATTTGACAAAAATTCTAAGACAATGAATACTATCACTTGTGGTCTTTCAAAAACTGAATACACCAAGGCAATCCATTGTACATCTACTAAAGAGATATGGGACAAATTAAGATCATTTTTGAAGGAGATTTAAAGGTCAAGCTTGATAATTTGTAGACTCATAAAAGGTGATTTGAAAGTCTCAAGATGAAGGACAAAGATTTTATGGCATCCTTTTTGCAGAGGGTTGACAAGACTATGAACATCATTATAGGTCTTGGAGAAAATATTGAAGAGGGAAAGGTATTTCAAAAGGTATTAAGGTCTCTATCTCTTAAGTTTGATCCAAAATTATCTATTATAGAAGAGATTCATGATCTTACTTAGTTTAAGATAGATCAATTGCACAATTCCCTTACTACATATGAGATGAGAGTAAATGATGATATACCACCAAAGAAGGAAGTTGCATTCAAGATAGAGATGAATCCTAAGAAGAAGTTACAAGGTAATAAATCTAAAGAGGATGACATATCTGACATTCATGAAGATGAATCAATTGCTTTGATTACTAGGAAATTAAACACTAACACAAGGAATTATAAGGGTAAGCTACCCTTCAAATGTTTCAATTGTGGAGAGATAGGACACTTTGATAGAAATTTCCCTCATAAAAATGAGAAGATTGTTGATGAAGAGCATGGTGAAGGCCAAAATGAAGACAAGAAGACATACATGAAGAAAGGACTCATAAATTATAACAACAAGAAGTTCTTCAAGAACAAGAAGAGTCTTTACACCAAAGAAGATTGTAGCTCATTAGCTGAAAGTGAAGACAGTGACTCTAAATATGACCATGAAAATGATGGTCCTATTGAAGATGAATCCATGTTCATGAATAAGGAAGGAAGTTACTCACATCAAAAAGAGTATACTTAGAGTGATTCAGATGATGATGAAAATGAGGTGGACTATGAGACGGTTTTGATGAATACTCCTAAAGAACTGAAGATTGAAAAGAAGATAAATAATATGATAAAGTCTAAGCTCAAGGACTATAAGGAGTAACTCATTGTGTATGAGGAAATATTGAATGAAAATGCCAAGGAGGATGAAGATATGATCAAAAATCTTAGTTGTCAATTGGAAATTTTGTCTACAAACCTAAAATTTAAAGAAGATGAATGTTCAAGGTATGTTTTTGAAAATTGATCTTTGAGATCTAAGTTATAAAATATAGCTAGTAAGGTGGAGACATTTGTCAGATTTGAAAAGATATCATGTGATCTAGACAACATACTGAGTGGTCAAAATCATGCTAGTGATAGAACCGGTCTTAGATATTAAGAATAATAAAAGATTATTACTTAAGATAATATTAAGACTAATGTGAACCAAGACAATCTTACTTTGAAGACAAATCATCAGACAAGGATAGAAGGTTCTAGTACAATGAAGACAAATCAAATTAGATAGCCAAATGCCATGAGGTGTGCAAGATTAAATGGTTACTATTATACATGTAATCAATTTGGTCATAGGGAAAGATAGTGCAAGAGACATATTAGAAATAAATTTTCATGGGACTATGATGGGGTCATCAATCAAAAGGTGTGAATAAAATCAAGTGCTTTAACTATCTTGATGTGGGGAACTTTGTAAACCATTTTCCACATAAAATTAAACAAAGTGAGTCCTCTTCAAAAGGGGGAGGTTGTTTTATTTATCATGACACATGACACATTGCAAATTTCTGTCCAAATAAGGTAAGAAAAGATACATTTCTTGCAAAAGGTATGGTTTGCTACAATTGTGAAGAGAGAGGTCACATTTCTAGGTATGCCTTGAGTCTATGTTGTCTCCATGTATTGATAATCCAATCATATAAGAAAAGGAGAATGTTGTAGTAGTTGAGGAAGTTGTTTCTCTAAAGAAAAAGAAGAAGAAGAAGAAGAAGAAGTATAAGTATCAATTGAGCAAGGAGGAGATGGAATATGAGGAGTGGAAGAAAATCTTATTATGGTGTTTTTTAAGTTGGAATAGTCTAGAGGGTCATATTAAATATTTCCAAATGGCAAAGGAGGATTTGTGATTTAACAAGGTAATATTTTTTCATAGAAAGGTCTATTGACCCTATTATAGTGTGATCTAGGTGTTTTTGAGGTCTGAATGTATGTATTGTGCCAATTGAATATTTTTGAGTGTTCTTGGTTTTCTTAGTTTTTGACTTAAGAACAAGTAGGCCTAAAATGTGCTATAGTATGTATGGGTTCCTAAAGGTATGGAAGCTCAAATTTTGGTCTAGAAGTGGGTGATGCATGTCTCTAGGTGTGCAATATGTTTTAGACGTGTGAGTTGATTAGAAGGAGGATTATTGACCCTTTTTGTTTTAAGATTATAGGGTTTTGGGCTGTATTATAAAAGTGGTTTGCAATATAAATTAAGATATGAGGATTATTAATATGTTAAATGGGATAAATGGGTAGTCAAATCAAGATTCTTAGAGATTTGAAGGTTTGTGCTTCTCTAGCTATTCAAGTTTTTGTCAAAATGGAGGGTTAATTATATAGTAGGATTGTGAAAGAAGTATATTATAGATGATGATCTTGGTGATGAAAATTTATGTTCTTGAGTGGGAATATTATATTGCTCAATATATGAATTTTTAGGACTTGAAGATGTGTTTACTAAAAGATGTGATCTTTGCAAGTTCCAAGTAGGGCTACAAAGAGGTTAGACAGGACTAACTTGAAGAAGAGTGATTTTTGCTCAATTTATCCAAAAGAGTACGGTATGTATGTTTAAAGGTGAGTTTTCAAGTTGATTGAGATAATTTTCCTATTTGGTGACTAGCATGAAGTTCTGTTGGTGGTCCTTATGGTAGCTTGAGAGAACAGGCTAGTTAGCATGTGTGATGGTTCTTCATGGTGTGTGGATATTTGAAGATCCTCAGAAGGTGAAATTGCTCAGAGTTATTAGAGGGAGTCCCTATTAGATTTTTTTTGATGTGTTATATCAAATTTATATGGTTTTGTGTATTCTTTCCTCATTGGTTTTAGTGCTTGGTTAAAGGGAGTGTTGGCATGAAGCAAGAGGAAGTTTGTCAAGGCAAGAAGAGGTAGGCTCAAGGTAAGGGGGATTTTGTATCATCTTTATAAGATGGTCCTTTAATATTTTTTAGTATTTTTAGGTCCTCAAGATCATTTGGTACCCACTTTGTCATTGTGTCAAATGGGGAGAAATTTTTTGTTATGGAAAGTTCCTATTATGGGAGTGCTTGAAGAGAGAGAAGGTGAGCTATATATTGATTTATATGATGGTTGTTGACATTAATGACTAAGGGGGATATTGTTATAGAGTTATCATGATGATGTCATGGAGGTGTCATGCTGAGTGGATAAAGTGCTTTGATATCCTAAGTGATAACGATAAAGAGTGGAATGTTATTGTTCTAGTGTGCTCTATGTATGGTTGGTTGATCTTCAATATTGACATGGATAGAGACATTCAGGGATGAGTATGGTGATTTGAGCTATGAAAGGGGTCCTATCAAAAGTCAATAATACTTTGAGTACTTGTGTGCATGAATGAAATTCACCTGGTTCAACATTGTTCTCATCTAGAGACTTTGGGTCTAGTGGTAGAAAATATGAGTAGGCAATTTGATGATGTCACCATTACCACATGTTAATGAGTCAAGAGGAGTTGGTCATATCGTTGTGATCAAATTAGTCCCTAGTTTTTATGCACCAGATTTTAGTTCATGCATCGAATCATGGTCAAATATATGAGGGTGCAAATTCAGCTTCTAGTTTAGAATTCATCTATTTTCCCATACTTAGCCAAATTTACAATGTGGCCAAAAAGAGCCAAATAATTAGTTTGATGATGAAATATATTACACATGTGGATATTATAGGAGAAGGCAATCATATGGGTTTATTTAGCTTTTTACCTAGTTTATTTTTACTAAATATTAGATCATGTGATGAAACACATCAAAAGATATGCACATGCAAAGTTGGGCTCCCAGACAGTTTGACTGTGTTTTCCCATAGCCAATTTTGCAATTGGGTAAGAAGAGCCAACTGAGCATTTTGATGGTGTTATATCTTGAAAATGTGAAGGTTTCAATAGAAACTAATCATATGGGTTTATTTAATATTGAGCATAGTTGATTTTATCTAAATTTGAGATCATATGCTAAAACATGGAAAAAGTTATGCTTGTTCAAAGTTGATGACCTAAGAATGTTTTGACATAGTTGGCTCTATGACAGAAGATTTTGAGAAGGAATTTTAATGTAATTATATTTCACATGCGTGAGGGTTTCAATATTTTTGTGTCACATGGTCAGATTCTCCTATGTGAGGATATCATCTAGTCCAAATTTGAGATCATGAGAGTAAGTGCATAAGAAGTTATTAAGGTTTAAAAATAGCCTCTCAAGCATATTGAAAAGGTCCCCATAGTCATTTATACAAGAGTTAAATCTCGATCAAGATCATCAGTGCATGTTGTTTCAAAAAAATAGGAAGTATCAAGACGAGGATAGGTACATGATGTTTAAAAACTAAATAAAGGTACAAGATAAGGATCCAATGATGAGCAAGCATTCATAAAGATTGATCAAATGGTGAGCATTGATCATTAAATCCATGATATTTCGACAAAGATCAATGGAGCATGTTAAATAAACATTTAGAGATTGTATGAGATGAGGTCAATGTGACTAAAGTTTAGCATCCATGCATTGGTGCTTATACATTAAAGATTAGAAGAGATTGATGGTGCATATTTGATCTAATATAAGATGAAACAATATTTTGGCATGTTCTAATGTTAAATGTGACCTTTTAAATTCAAATATTTAAATTTAACATAGAGAAAAACTAGAGATTTGTATTTTATCCATATATTTTGATATAAGTCGAATTTGTTGGTGCTATAAAAATAAAAGATTAAGAAGACTCCATGGAACATCTAATGAACCTAATTTGAAGATATAAAAGTGTATATATAAAAGTATATGGTGCTCTAAAGTTGACTATGTTTTCATATATGTTTTGCAATTGACTCAAGAAGGATATTAGAGATTGTGTTGATGTTGTTTTGATGTCTCATGATGAATTAGCTATTAGAATATGTTTTAGGCTCTAAGAGGATGCTTTGTGTGGATTTTGGAGGTTTGATAATCTATATTGAGTATGAAAAATGCTTAATAAGTTTACTATACATGTTTGATAATGGTGTTCTTATGTATAAGGTCTCTATTTGAGTTGTTTGAGCATATGTAGAGGTGAGCTAAGATGATTGTGATCATTTGAGGATTAAAAGGGGACATAAAGAGTGGACCCATGTATTATAAATTTGTCCTATTTTATTTTTTTATTGAGGGTGTGATAAATGGGTGAATGGGTTCACTTAAGACTTATAATAGCTACAAGGGCCTTATTAAAAGGTACAACTACTTAACGGTGACCCATAGATGTTATGGCAGTCCAATTGAGATGTGTATTTGTGTGAGATATGTCTTAAGGGCTAAGGTATGCCTAATATCCAACAAATGTTGTGATTATAAATATTTCTCTATAAATATTGAAATCAAAGATGGTGATTTCTAGACTATGTGTGAGAGACTTGGGATAGATTTGTGAGAGGCTTGTGTGTGTGTGTTTTGTGGATCAAAGGAGGGGTAGAGTATCATGGGGATGAGTTGAAGACTAGATCAATTTGAGTACTTTTTATATGTCTTGTAGGTCATAATAATGTTGGTAGAATATTACTCTTGAAGATTGATTATGAGTGAAGGTGAAGATTGACAAGCAAAGGTCCATCATCAAGTGTTGTTGACATTAGCTTAGAGGTGGATGTGTTCATAAGTGTTACTGTGGGAGCTTAGAATCTAAGGTGGTTGTAGCCTCCTTGTAAGGTGATACTTGCTAAAAGGTCTGGTGGTTATTGTAGCTTAGTTAGATAGGTGTGGCAACACCTTGTGGGATTTAAGTCTCACTAAATAGAGATTTTAGTTCCTTGATCATTTGTAGATGGTATAAATTGTATCTTGTTATTATATGATAGTATTCAAATTATAGGTTCTAGTGGGTTTTCTTCCCCAAGAGGGTTTCCCACATATTTCATGTGTTATATGATTGATCTTACATTGTCTCTCTTGCTCATTGATGTGAATGTTGTGTATGCTTCATGAATGATTGTGGTAACTGATTAAGTGTTTGAAAAGATTAGAATTTAAGTTGGATTATTTGGGCTTACTGATTCACCCCCTCTTAGTGATCGTACCTCTAACATCAAATGCTTATATATTTCATCTAGGATACAATCTTATGTTGTTATTGAAGTTGTTGGTGTAGTTGAATTGTCTCAAATATATATATATATATATATATATATATATATATATATATATATATATATATATATATATATATATAAAAGACAAAAAACTAGAAGAGAATAGAAGAGACTACAAAGAAAGATGAAGTGTGTCAAATATAGATATATATAGACACAGATATAGAGATTTGAGATTGGATTATTTTATGAATCTATATTTTAATTTAGAGTTGATTAATTAGGGAGTTGGTGATTCCTTAGAGTTGGTGCTCTTAAATCATGAAATTGGTGCTTCCTTAGAGTTGGTGCTTCCTTAGAGTTGGTGCTCTTAAAATAAGGGATTAGTGTCTCCTTAGGATCGATACCCTTAAATGTGAAACCAATGAGGTTTTGATTGTAAGGTTAGATTAGAATAGTAGATTCTAACAACTATCCTCACCATGGTTTTTCTAATATTGGGTTTTCCATATATACATATGGTGTTATGTATTTGTGTGTGTGTGATCTCTGCATATATGTTTTAATCTACATATCGTTTCTAGTTTAAGGGATTTAAAAGGAATAATTTAGTCAATCTATTGATTCACCCCCTTCTCAATGGATAGTTATGCTCCAACAATTGGTATCATAGCCCTAGTTCCTTAGAAGAAGCATAATCAGCTTAGGTAGATCTTGGATGGTGAACACAAATGGCTAGTCAAGAAGGCTCTTCCTCAAACAAAGAACCTCTCTTTGATGGATCAAACTATGCATTTTGGATCATTGGAATGGAAGCATATTTATCTTTTTTAGGGTTTGATGTATGGATATTTTTTGTAAATGGATATACAATTACTACAACTCCCACTAATCAGGATTCAAAGAAAGCATATGAGAGAAATACAAAGGCAAAGAATGTTATACCTTGTGGATTTTCTAAATCAAAGTTTGTCAAAGTGATGCATTGTCAAAAAGCACAAGATATATGAATTTTTTTTAAGATTATATATGAATTTGATGATAAGGTAAAGCACACCAAGCTACAAACATACAAAGGTATGTTTGAAAGTCTTAAAATGACTAAGGAAGAGAAAATTATAGAATACCTGCTTAGAGTAGATGAAATAGTCAATGAAATTAGAGGCCTTGGTGAAGATATGAAAGAATCAGTCATTGTCAAAAATTTCCTAAGATCTTTGCCATCAAAGTATGGCTCTAAAATATCTAAAATAAAGGAAGCAAGAGATTTGGATAAACTCACTATTGATGAGTTGCATGGAACCTTCACTTCCTATGAGATGAAAATGAGAGAAGTAGATACTTCCAAGAGAGAAGTTGCATTCAAAGCATCCAAGAAAGTAAAAGTATAAGCATCTACATCCATATATGAGGATATTGATGAAGAAGAATCCAACTTTGTCAAAAAGTTAAAAAGAGGGTCTAAAAAGTAGAAAGATAAGTTGCCCTTTAAATACTTTAATTATGGTAAGGTAGGACATTTTGTTGCTAAATTTCCTTATGATAAAATTGATAACTCTAAGCAAGAAGAAGGTGATAAAAGGATGAAGCCCCACTATTCTAATAAGAAGAAATTATTAAAAAATTAGAAGGGCTTGTATATAAGAGAAGATAGTGATTCATTGGATGAGTGTGATAGATCAGATTATGTCTTTATGGCTGAGGGAAATGAATCCATATTCATGGCATTAGGATCAACTTCTGCAGATATAGAAAAATAAGATGTTGAAGATTTTGATGAAGAAGAGGAAGGAGAAGTAGATCTAGAATGTGAACACATCTATGCTCTAGATGAGATTAATATGCTGAGAAAAGATAACTCAAGGAAGAAAACACTTGGACAAAAATAAATTGAAAAACTATCCAAAAGTCTTGAAAGATCTAATTAGATGGTAGTAATCCTAAAGACACAAGTTGAAGAGGATAAAAGAATAGAATATGTATTCAAAATTGAACCATAATCTAAATCTAACGAGTGCATGAAATTAGAAGCAAAAATAGTGGATTTGAAAAAACAACTTGAAAAGGCTAAATAAAAAATAGACAAAGGTCTGAAGCTAAAAGGAGGTTCAATAATTCTTGATGAGTTGATCTACTCTAAAATTCCATAAAAATAAATATCTGGTCTTGGTTATGGAAAAGGTAAAAGTTCCATAACTAGTACATCTATAAACTTATATGACAACTTCAAAGTGTGCAAGGATATAAATAAAGACACAAGAATTGCTAATGTGAAGAAAGTTGAAAAGAAGCCTAAAGAAAAGAAGAATAAGAATGGGTCCATCTTTGTAAACTCAAAGAAGATGCAGAAGAAAAAGGTAGATGATGCAGATGGCTACATAAGGGTAAGAGACTTGAAGATGCTAGAGTTGAGAAGACCTCCTAATCCTACACAAAGAAATGCTATGACCAGGCATTCTTGATGTTTTAATGGTTATTTTTATAGCTATAATTAGTTTGGTCATAAGTCTAGTGAATTTAGAGTTGTATCAAAAAAGAGAACAAACTTTGTAAGAAAAATTCATTTGTACCCTTGATAGATAAAAATGTAATATAATATAATTGCAATAATTTTGGTCACATAGCTAAATAATGTAGAACAAGATTTACAAGACCAAAAATATAAAGTGTAAAGAAAGGCATGTCTCCCAGTATGAAAAAAGTTTCACAAGTCTCTAAAAAAGGAAAAAATAGGACATTTAAGAAACCCAAGCATGTATGGAAAGTGAAAGATCAAGATGTGATGGAGAATGCTATAGAGGTTGGAGAATGCCGAGAGATCTCAATGTCTACTCATGTTGAGAATGAAAAGACCAAAAGGTGCTATATGAGGATATTTATGAAGTGCGTACATATTCAAGTGACCATCCTATTATTTTTGATCAATTTCAATGCATAAAACATCTATTTTTTGTGCCAAGTGATGAGATTTTAAACTACAAAGAAGATTCATCAAATGAAAAGGTATGTCATGAGTCTATGTTGTCTCCATATATTTATAATCCAATCATAGAGGAAAAGGAGAACATTATAGTGGATGAGCATGTTATTTCTCTTAAGCCTAATAATAATAAGAACCATAAGTACAAGATGACCAAGGAGGAGAAGGAATATGAGGAGTTATGGGCAACACCTATTTTCACATTGTCTTAGGACATTATAAAGTAGGATGTCTCTATCTATGTTTCTTAAGAGACTCCTAGAAGAAAGTGATTCTATGTGTTCTTCATAATATTCTAGAAGGAAATAAATGAGTGTCCCTAGTTGGATTTGGTGTTTCAATATGATAAAAGTGTTGTGTATGTAGTGTCTATAGGGACAAAATGAGTGTTCCCATGTGACATAATGATGCATCTAATATATATAATCCATAGGTTTAGATGAAAATAAATGATCTCAAAAATGATTTAGTTTAGCTATTGGACATTACAGGGTTTCTTAGTTAAAGGGTTAAAACCATGATATAGGAATCCAAGGTTGCCAAAGGTGTGGAAGCTCAAATCTTGGTGTAGAATAGTGTGATGGTTGTCTCTTGGTATGAGAGAAGTATCAGAGGTTGGAATAATAGTTCAAATGAAAGAAACCCTTGAAATTGTGTATCTTGGGTTGTGAAATGATTTGGGTCACCAAACTTAGAGAAAATGTGTAAAATGATGGTATACAAGTGTTAAATGAAGTTATGGTGTGATATAGGCAATCCCTTGGTATAAAGGTATGAGAATTTCAAGTTATGTATCTTTGTTTGAAATATACCTATTTGAAGTAACCTAGGAGAGGTTACAAGGTATAATAATTTCTTGTGAAAAAGAGATGTTCTCAAAGTGCCAAGATTGGGAAGATGGAATATGGAGTTAGGGGGAGCTAACTCAGATAGCATCAATGGCTTAAGGAGCTATGCATGATGTGAAGGGGAGCATATGTGAAATTCTTCAGTCATGATTTAAGATGTTGTGATGATGACTTGATAAAACCAAGTTAGGTGTTTTGACAATGTATTAAATCCTCATGCATAAACAAAGGGAAGTTTTATAATTGATCAAGTCCTAGGAGCAGAGGACTATGTAGTTGATACTTAGAGAGAAGGCTAGTAAGCTTGTATGGTGATTTGTTATGAGGTATAGAGATCTAAATATGCTCAAGTGATGTGATGAAACATAAATTAGGAGTGGTAGCTCATACATCACATCACTAAATACTAGTGATAGAAAATGAGTCTAAGGGGAGGATCATAAAAGCTTTGTTAATCCCTATAAAAAGAGAAAATGCAACTTAGGAATGCATACTTTTGCAAATTTCTAATGAGTTGATGGCTGTATATTCTTGGAAAAACTCCTTTATCTAATAAAGGAGGAGAAACATTTGGAAAAACAATGAGAAAGTGTCCTTTTACCATTGATGTCAAAGGGGAAGAAAAGGTGCAAATGCTCTCTACAAAAGTTTGGAGAAAAGTGCAAATGTTAAATAAGATCAGAGCATGTGTCCAAGTTATGTTTTAGCAAATTTGCCATTTTCTAAGGAGGAGAAAGTTTGGTATGAAAAATTTCAGTACATACTCATCAGAAACCAATGCAAGTAATGTCAGAGATGGAGCATAATATTAGAAGATCAGAGCATTTAGTTTGCCATCAATGATAAAGGGGGAGATTTTTGGTAATATCGTTGTCATTAATGTCAAAAAGGCGATTATTGGCATTATGGATGTCATTGATGTTCATGGATGAATATGGTGATTTGAGGATGTGCAAAGGATCCTATCAGATGTCAAGGATGATTGGAGTGATTGTGTGCATGAGTGGAATTCATATGGTTCTTCATTATATTCATTTAGACATTTTAGGTCTATGACAAGAAAATTTGAGAGGGCAATTTTCTAACATCATCATTACCATGTGTGGATGAGTCTGGGGGAGTTGGTCATATGGTTGTGATCACATTAGTCCCTAATTATTATGCACCATATTTAAATCCATGTGATGAAGTGTAGTTAAAGATATGGGGATGCAAATTTGGCTACTTAGACAAAATTCACTAAGTTTTTATACTTAGCCAAATTTGCAAAAGGGTTTATGTAGATCCAAGTAAGCATGTTGATGAGGTCAATATTTGCACACATGGAGGTGTCAAGACAAAATGATCATATGGATTTTTTTATTTTTTTACCTAGTTTTTATGCATTGAATCTTAGGTCACGTGATATAATGTGATAAAATATATGCATGAACAAATTTGGGCTCCCATAAATTTTGACAATGTTTTCCCACAATCAAATTTGTAGATGGCAAGAAAAATCTAAGTAGGCATTTTTATGATGTCATATCTTGTACATATGAAGGTTTCTATAGTATATGAGTATATGTATGGAATCCCTTATGTGAGATGATCTTATTTGCTAAATTATAGATAATGTAATGAAGCACATCAAATGTTATGTAAGAACAAAGTTGGCCTTCTAGGGAGTTCTAAGCATGGTTAGCTCTGTGGTAGAAGAATTTGAGTAAGTATGTAAATGGTGTTATATTTATCACACATGAATGTTTCAAGAATAAATGAGTATATGGGTTTGTTCAGTGTTATGTCTAGTTTATATGGTCTAAATTTTAGAATAGGCAGATGAGTGAAGAAAAAGATATGAAGGCGAAAAGTTACCCCTCTAGGCATATTGAGAGGTCTCCATACTTAGTCAGATTTGCACAAGGTAAAGTTTGAGCTTGCTAGAAGATCTAATGGTGAATGTTTAATCATACACTAAAGATCTAATGACATGCAATGAAGTCAATATGTCAAAGGCACCTATGAGTGAATGCACTAGTGACAAGTGTCACAATCATAGAGCTTGAAAAGTAAATCTATGATGTGGTTCAAATTCAAATAGTCAATTATCAATGTAAGGATGCCAAGTGTCTCAATAGTGGGAACTAACAATAATTTGCATAAGGTACATGTTAATTCCAAGTGTCACATTCTCAAGAGCTTGTTAGAGATAAAGATCAAGCTTGTTAGAAGATTGAACAATGAGAAAATGATCATACAATGAAGATCTAATGGAGTGAGTGGTCTCAATGGGATAAAGTCCTTGATTTTTATCGACACAGAGGTGAGTTAAATATTGAGCTAGTTTGATGATATCGATGAAGTGTATATGTTCCAAAGGCTCAAGAAGTAACAAGATGAGATAAATAACTTAATGTTTAACAACAAGACATAAGTAAATTTGGTACTAGTTTGAAGATCTAATAGCACATGGGAGCTCAGATCAAAGGATCTAATGGATGCATTTTGAAGTTGAATCATTAAAGCTCAAAATCATACAAAGATCTAATGGAGTGCATAAACCTATCATATTGATCTAATGGATGAATTTTAAATTTGATCAGATTGGATCATCAGATCTTGGTTTAAAGCTTAAGATCAATGGTTAATATTTAAATATATATTCATCCCAATGGTCAAGCATTGGAACATGAAGGAACTTGAAGTTAATCAATAAATTACAACTCAGACAGTAAATTTTATTATTTTAATTTATTGAATTTATGTAATATGGCATGTGCATAAAAACTAGAGCCCAATATATGCTAAAAATAGTAATGAGACCAAGAATCATAGCGATGGAGCATGAGTTCAAGATGCGGGAAACTTGTAGTTAAAGATAGAAACTAAAGTCCAATAGAACTGAGCATGATGTATTATCAAACAAGTGTGAACATAGAGAATATACAGAAATCTAGATCAAATGCTTATATATGTCATCTAGGATACACTCATATGTTACTGTTAAAGCTATTGGTGTAGTCGAATTATGTCAAATAGAGAAATATAAGAGACACAAAACCAAAAGAGAAGACAAGAGACTATAGAGAGAGATGAAGTGTGTCAAATATATATATATATATATATATATATTTGACACACTTCATGTCTCTCTATAGTCTCTTGTCTTCTCTTCTAGTTTGTGTTTCTTATATTTCTCTATTTGAATTATATTTATATATATATATATAGACATAGAGATAGAGGGGCAAAGTGAAAGAGTAGAGAGATAATGTGTAGAGTATGAGAAGTTATAGACCAGACCTATAATAGAGACTTGAGATTGGATTATTTTATGAATCTATATTTTAATTTGGAGTTGTAGCTCCATATAGATCTAATTGGTGGGTGCCATTAGATAAGTTAAGTTGGTGCTTAGTTAGAGAGTGGGTGCTTCCTTAGAGTTGGTACTCTTAAATTAGGGATTTGGTGCTTCCTTAGATTTGGTGCTCTTAAACTAGGGGATTGGTGTCTCCTTAGGGTCGGTGCCCTTAAATATGTAACCAGTAAGTTTTTGATTATGAGGCTAGGTTAGAATAATAGATTATAGCAACGATTCTCAGCCTATTTTTTTTTTCATATTGGATTTTCCATGTATAGATATGGTCTTATGTGTTTTTGTGTGTGTGATCTCTACATATATGTTTTAATCTACATATCCTTTCTAGTTTTCTTTTAAAAGGGATTAAAAAGGACTAATTTAGTCAATATACTAATTCACTCCCCCCTAAGTAGATAGTTGTGTTCCAATAAATAATTATAGGAAGCCTCTCCTGATGTTCATCTCTTTCATGTTTCTATGATTCCTATCTTTTTTGAAGTAATCACCAACTTCCTTGAATAAGGATTCTTCCCTGCACAGTATCAAGTGTTGGAACACAACTTCTACTAAGAGGGGGTTGAATTAGTAGATTGATTAAAATTGGTATTTTAATATTTTTAATGCAAATTAACAAGTATATGCATAGATCACACACACAAATATACACAACACTTAGTGTATATGAAAAACCCAATATGGGAAAACCCATTATGAGAATAGTTTCTAGAATCTACTATTCTAATCTAGCCTCACAATAAAAAACCTCACTAGTTATAATGTTTAAGGGCACAAAACCTAAGGAGACACCAATCCCCTAATTTAAGATAACCTACTATAAGGAAGCACCTACTCCTTAACTGAGCGCCAACTCAGCTCTTCTGATGGCACCTACCAATCAAATCTATTATGGAGCTACAACTCCTAATTACAAAAATTGATTTAAAATGAATCTAGCTCTATGTTATATACCTATTTTATAACTGCTCATGCTCTGATTTGCATCTCTCTTCCTCTATTTCTCTTTGTGTCTACCTCCCTCTCAATTTGAATTCATTCAACACTTAGTGTGTATCTTATATGACATATATTTATGCATTAGATCTAGGTCTCACATATTCTCTATGTTCACTCTTTTTTGGAACTCAATTCATATTTTTTTAATGATAGGTTTCACTCTTAATTAATTCACTCACCAATTCCATGATTCTTTATCTTTTACTATATTTAGCATATATCAAGGTTGAGCTTTGATACACATGCCATTTTACACAATTTAGATCAATCACAATGATCTATATCATTCTCTATGTTGTATAATGCATCTTTCCTAAGTGTTCCATCACTTAAATGTTGAGATGAAACTTTTTTAAAATATAAACCATTGATCTTAAGTTTCGTGTCATGATCCAATGATCCTCATTCAATTATACCAAAGCTAAAATACAACCATTAAATCAAGCTCTCATACTCTATTATATCCTTGCAAGCTTCCTAACTTTAATGCTTAAAATTTAAAACACATTTGTTGATCTAAATTTGACAAGCTCACTCAATCCATTAGATATTTATGAGCTTATAAACTTTAACTCTTCAACTTTAAGTCACAATTATTGATATTTTTCTCATAATCCTAAGATTAAGACACTTGGCACTCTCGCATGCCTTTTTCACATTATCAGTACCCACATTTGTGACACTTGGCACCCTTGCCTACCTTCTACACATTGTTAGTCCCCATACTTGTGACACTTGGCATCCTCATGTGCCTTCCACACATTGATATCAGTGCCCATGCTTTTGATACTTGTCACTCTCATGTTGATAATTGACTATTTGACTTTAAACCACATCATAGATCTATTGCTCAAGCTCCATGATCATGACACATGTCATCAACATGTTCATTTTTAGCTTCTTTGACTTATTGAATCTGTTGTGCATCATTGGATCTTTATCATGTGATTAAGCACTCATCGTTGATCAAACTCAGACAAATATTAACTCGAGGACATAGGAATATTAAATTCTTTGATCATTGCTTTGAATCGATAATCATTGGGTTGAAGGGGTCAATTTCATAATGATGAAAAAGCTTAAGTTATAACTTAAATGATTGGCTCCTACCAATATATAGTCAACTTAAAAATAGAAAAGCATGTGAATGCCATGACCAAAAATGATAAGGTTTTATTGAGAAACCCTAGTAATGACCAATAGCAAAGATAAATAATTTCTAAGCTCATCTCTCTTCATCTGAACCTACAGACCATATATATGGGATTCATTTGAAAAACACACAATGTATTTTATATCAATTTATCTACAAACATCTTGACATGGTCTTTATAAAAACATGACAACTTTATATGACAATATTGCACCTTTTCAGGACCTTGCACTATGTAATTGTAAAACATGATCTTCTCTCCATAAATCTTGATTATGACTAATCTTGTGACATAAATGACATCCATATTTAAAATTATCTCCCTTTTAAAATCAATGACAATCATATTGCCAATAATCTCCCCCTTTGGCATTGATGGCAAAATAAATGCTTTGATCTTGTAATACATGTTCTACTCCTCTGGCATTGATTGTACTTGAATTGGATAAAGATGAAGCTATTCATACCAAAATTTCTCACCCTTAGGAAATGTAAAATTTGACTAAACACACCTTAGACACATGATTCGCTACTTATTTGATAAACATAAAAATTTTAAAGAGAGCATTTGCACTTTTTCTCCCCCTTTGACATCAATGGCAAAGGGACTCTAGCTTTCTCACTGTTTGTCTAAATTATTTCCCCCCTTTATTAGATAAAGGAGTTTTTCCAAGAATATACAACCATTAACTCAATATAAACTAAAAAATATATGCATACCTTTCTTGCCTTTTCTCTCTTCTTCTAGGGATTAACAAAGTTTTGGTGATCATCCCCCTAGACTCATGCCCTATTACAAAGATCTAGTGATGTGATGTAGGAGTAACGACTCCTAATTTCTACCTCAAATACTCAAATTATTCCTTATGAAGAGGTTTGGTGAATATGTTTGCAACTTGATCCTATATTTGCACATATTCCATTGTGACGTCTTGATCTACAACCTTTTCTCTTAATAAGTGATACTTGATTGATATTTGCTTAGTTATGGAGTACATCACTTGATTTTTTTATATGTTAATAGCACTTGAGTTGTCACAAAGAATAGAGATAGGTGATTTGTATTCTACCTTTATGCCTTTAAGTGTTTGCTTCATCCACAAAATTTGAGTGCAACATTCCACTACTACAAGATACTTTACTTCTACTATAGAAAGAGTAACTAACTCTTGATTTTTGCTCAACCATGAAACAATTTTTTTTCAAGGAAAAATGGACCACCACTAGTGCTTCTTCTATCATCTACACTTCATACCCAATCAAAATTTGTATATGATGTCAAAGTGAAATATTCATCTTTAAGATACCATAGGCCATAGTCAATTGTATTCTTAATATATCTAAAGATTATTTTCACTACATTGACAAGTGATTCTTTGGGAGAAACTTGAAATCTTGTAACTATACACACTATTTGCATGATATCAAGTCTTGATGTAGTTAGGTATAACAAGATACTTATCATTAATCTATACAAATTCTAATTTGCATCAAGGGAATCATCTATTTTGCTCAACTTACATCCAATTATCATGGGAGTATCATTGGTTTGCTATCTTCCATTCCAAAATTCTTAAGCATTTCCTTAGCATACTTGGTTTGAGATATAAATATCCCTTCATAATTTTGTGTTATCTAGAGAGCAAGGAAAAAATAAATTTATCCAAGCATAAACATCTCAAACTCATTTTCCATTTGAGTAGCAAATTCTTTGCATATTTTGTTGCTGCTACCACAAAAAATGATATCATCTACATATACAACAACAATTAAAATATGCTCACCTTCTAATTTGAAGTATAGATTTCTATCTGCATAACCTTTATTGAATCCTTGTTGTTGTAAGTATTGGTCTAATCTTGAATACCATGCTCTAGGTGCCTATTTTAAACCATATAGATATGTATTCAATTTTCACACATAATCTTCTTCTTCTGACAGTTGGAAACCTTCAAGTTATTTTATGTAGACTTCTTCTAGGTTCCTATTTAGGAAAGAAAACTTAAAATTCATTTGATAGAATTTGAATTTATTATAAATAGAGAATGCTAGAAACATTCTTATGGATTCTAATCTAGCAACTGGAGCAAATGTTTCCTCAAAATTTATGCCTTCAAATTGTGCATAGCCTTTGCACACCAATCTAGTCTTATTTCTTATAAATGTTCCATCCTCATCGAGTTTGTTTCTAAATACCCACTTTGTACCTATTACATTCTTATTTGAAGGTCTTGGAACTAATTCCCAAGTTTGATCTTTTCAATTTGGCTTAGTTCTTTTTTCATGGCTTTTAGCCAATTCTCATCCTTGTTGGCTTCAACATAGTTCTTAAGCTCAATTTCATATAGTATATCAAAACTTACTTGATCCTTTTTCATTGTAACTCTTCTCCTTGTCTAAATTCCTTCATTTTTATTGCCAATAATATTCTATATAGGATTATGCTTTTGAACAAATCTTTTAGGTGGATTTTCATTTACTTCCTCAGGATCTTCATTAACTACTTCCTCTTCAGACTTTGATTCTTCTTCATAGATGTCTCTATCAAGTTTAACATGTTTCAAGCCTTCATCAACCTTGACATTGATACTTTCTAAAATATTATGTATCTTTTTGTTTTAACATATGTAGGCTTTGATTTGGGTGGAATAACCAAGAAATATTCCTTCCTCACATCTTAATTCAAAGCTTCCCAACTTATCTTATTTTCTCTTGATGTAACATTTCTTACCAAACACTCTAAAATAATTAACAGAGGTGGGTTTTCCATACCATAGTTCATAGGGGGTTTCATCACTATTTACCCTTAGCTAAACTCTATCCAAGATATATATTACTATTTTTAATGATTATCTCCAGTATCCATCAGGTAACTTCACCTCTTTTAGCATTATTCTGACCATTTCCTTGACTATTTTATTCTTTCTTTCAACACTCCATTCTGCTATGGAGTCCTTGTTACAAAGAAATGTTTTTTGATGTCATGCTTCTCACATTATTCTATGAACTCATTTGAGGTTAATTCTCCACGTCTATTAGATCTCAAACATTTGAAATCTCATTCTCTACCATGGACCTAAAGATCCTAAATCTTTCAAATACCTAAGACTTGTCTTTCAAAAAGGTTACCCATGTAATTCTTGAGTAAACATCTATTATAACATGAATTATCTTTCTCATTTGGATCCCCTTGTCTTAGGAGGACTACAAAGATCAATATGAACTAACTCTAAAGGCTTTGTAGTTGCATACTTCTTTGTTTGAAATATGACCCTTGTTTGCTTGCCTTCCTAACATTACTTGCAAGTAATGTATATAGGTTTGGTTATCTTAGGCATATGTCTAACACACTTATTTGAGCTCACTTTTACTAGGTTATCAAAGTTGACATGACCCATTCTTCTATGCCATAAAAAACTCTCACCAATCTTTCATATCAGGTAGCTATTACCATTCACTTCACTTAGATTATAAATATTGCTTTCAATTATTTTCCCTTCTACAAATACTCTTACAAATCTCATTATATTATAGCCTTTTGTATTAAATATGACCTTATATCCATTATCATACATCTGACTGACACTTATCAGATTGTGTTTCAATCCTTCAACATAAAGGACATCATGTGTAGAAAGTTTTCCATCTATATTCAAGGTTTGTTTACAATGGATATTTACTATAGTATTATCTCCCAAGCTAAAAAATCCTTCCTTACATTTACTCAGTTTAAATAATTTGTTCTTGTCACCAGTCATGTGTTTTAAGCAACCACTATCTATTACCCACAAATTTTATTCCTTGACATGGAGTGCAGTTTGAGCAATCATAGATTATGCAACTTAATGATTTTTCACTTTCCACACATCCTTAGGTTTCTAATTTGGGTTATTTTTCCTTTTTAGAGACTTTTGAACCTTTATTCACACTAGGAAGCATGTGTTTCTTTTCACTTTGTATTTTTGGTCTTACAAAGTTTGTTCTACATTGTTTAGCTATGTGACTAAAATTATTGCAATTATAGCATATTACATTTGTATCTAACAAGAGTGCAAATGAATTTTTTATTACAAAGTTTTTTCTCTTTTTAGCTATAACTCCTCAATCAGTAGCCCTATGACCAAATTTATTGTAGGTATAACAATAACCATAGAAAAATGAGAAATACCTAGTCATATCATTTATTTTTGTAGGATGAAGAGGTCTTCTTTACTCTAGCTTCTTCAAGTCTCACACCCTTATGTAACCATCTACATCAACTACATTTGTTTTCTACATCTTCCTTGAGTTTATAGATATTGACTCATTCTTCTTCTACTTTTATTCAAACTTATTTTCTCCTTCACCTTTCTTCACATCAGCAGTGTTTGTGTCTATCTTTATATCTCTGAAGGCATTCTTGTAACTTTTTCATTATTTGTTCTTGATTCTCCTTCTACTTTGAATTTATCATATAAGTTTGTAAATGTACTAGTTATGGGACTTTTTCATTTTTAAAAACTAAGACAAAATCTCTCTTTTGATGGATTTTGAGAGTTGATCAATTCATCAATAATTTCTAAACCTCCTTTCAGCTTCAAACCTTTTGTCTATTTTTTATTTATCTTTTTCAAGTTCTTTTCTCAAAGCCACTATTTTTTCTTCTAACTTCATGTATTCATCAAATTTAGACTATAGTTCAGATTTGACTACATCTTCTATTCTTTTATCATCTTAAACTTGTGTCTATAGACTAACTACCATATGATCAAAATTTTCAAGACTTTTGGATACTTTTTCAATATCCTTTTGTGCATACTTCTACTTTGTGTTCTCTTTTCTCTGCTTTTCAATTTCATCTATAGCACAAATGAGTTCACCTTCTAGATCCACTTCTCCTTCCTCTTCTTCATCTAAGTCTTCAACTTCTTCTATTTCTTGATCCACAGAAGTTGTTTTTAATGTCATGAATAGGGATTCATTTCCCTCAACCATAAAGGCACAACCATGCTAATCATCTGAGCTATCACACTTATCCAATGAATCATTATATTATTTTATGTATAATCCCTTCTTATTTTTGAAGAAGGTATTTTTCTTTGACTAGTGGGGTTTCATATTTTTACTATCCTCTTCTTTCTAAGAGTTATCCTTTTTTTTATAAGGGCATTTAACAACAAAATTTCCTACCTTAGAATAGTTAAGGAATTTAAATGGTAACTTACCTTTGTAATTTTTAAACCCTCGTATTAATTTTTTGACAAAGTTGGATTCTTCTTCATTAGTCTCCTTAGATCTGGATGTAGGGGCTTCTACTTTTCTTTGTTTGGATGCTTTGAATGTATCTTATCTCTTGAAAGTATCTACTTCTCCCTTTCTCATCTCATTGGTTTTGAAGGTTCTATGAAACTCATCAATAGTGAGTTTATCTAGATCTCTTTCTTCCTCTATTATAGAGATTTTAGAGGCATACCTTGATGGCATAGATCTTAGGACCTTTTCAAAAATGACTGAATCTTTCATCTCTTCTCCAAGGCATCTAATTGTATTGACTATTTCATCTACTCTGAGGAGGTAGTCTACAATTTTCTCTTCTTCATTCATTTTAAGACTTTCAAACTTGCCTTTGTATGTTTTTAGCTTGTACTTCTTTACCTTATAATCATATTCATATATGATATTCAACTTGTTCTAGATATCCTTTGCATTTTGAAAATGCATTACTTTGACAAAATATCAGTTAGACAATCCACAAAGCATAGCATTCTTTGCCTTGGTATTGATCTCATATGCCTTCCTTGCAGCCTGATCAGTAAGAGTTGTAGTAAGAGTTATATATCCATTTACAACATACATCCATACATCAAACCCTAATTAAGATAAATATGATTCCATTCTAATGCTCTAAAATTCATAGTTTGATCCATCAAATAGAGGTGCTTTATTTGAGGAAGATCCTTCTTGAATAGCCATTTATGTTCATCATCTAAGATCTACATAAGCTGATTAAGCTTCTTCTAAGGAACTAGGGATATGATACCAATTTTTAGAACAAAACTATCTACTTAGAGGGGGTGAATCAGTAGATTGATTAAAATTAGTCTTGTAATACTTTTAATGCAAATTAATAAGTATATGCAAAGATAACACACATAAATAGACACAACACTAAGTGTATTTGGAAAACCAAATATGAGAAAAAACAAAATAAAAATAGATTCTAGAATCTACTTTTCTAATCTAGCCTCAAAATAAAAAACTTCACTAGTTACAATGTTTAAGGGCACTGACCCTAAGGAAACACCAATCCCCTAATTTAAGATCACCTACCCTAAAGAAGCACCTACTCCCTAACTAATCACAAAATTATCTCTTTTGATAAAAAGGAGGAGAAAGTAGGATGAAGATGTTATGCAACTACTCAAGTTGGTATCAGAGGCTATAATGCAATAATAATAAGTACTAGAGTATCTTCAAGTAGAAGCAGAGTAACCATCACAACAAGAATAACTAACTACATTGTAGATAGGTCCTTAGCTCCCAAAGCTACTTTTAGGAGGATTTTGGCTCTGGGATGTCCCAATAGTTAGTACTTGTCACACTAATTTCTCACTCTCACTTATCAAGATACCATGACCATACCCTTTAACACCTACGAGTATATTAGTAGCACTTATAATCAAGCAAGAAGCTTCCTTGGACATCTCCAAGCTCTCACTAAATAAACAACTAGAGGGTGTAGCTACTTTTTAAGAATAAATTACAAGGCCACCTCCTTAAAGCTAGAGATGGGTCACTCCAAGGTAGATAATGTGGAGTTGAAAGCTCACCTTCATAAATATATGAAGATGATTCGAGACACTTGTAAAGAGTTAGTCACTCAAATTATTAATCACCAAGTCATGTTTGACTATTGTCTACTCAAGATATTGGTTTTTGGCTAAGGACTGGTGTATAACTCAAAAAATATATGTAGTTGGCACATTGGGCCAAAACATGGAGATCAAGGTAGTGTCACTAATCACCTTGTTAGAGGAATATCAAGGCAATCTAGACATTACTACACTACAAACACAATATGTTGCATTCACCTTGTTATATTGGAAGCAACAACTAGATAATTATTTAAGTAGTTCTAGTGAATACTACACCATAGCCACATATACCAAGATAACTATGGGTAGCCACACCACTTTAGTAGATGAAAATGATAGAGCTCTCTAGGAATTACTCAATGTTAGGGACAATGTATGCGATAAACTCAATTAGTAGAGTGAGTTTATGTGTAGTTCATTCATAGGTCTCCAAGCCCAACACCACATAGACAAATTGGAGAAATTGAGTAGTGAGATATAGATGAGGGTGGATAAAACTAAGGTATCCATGAGAATCATAGATGACTTAAACTTGAAGTAGGTCATTGGATATCATGCACCACTACACACCCTACTGTAGATGGTTTGGGAAGTTATGCTTGATTAGAACACATACAAGACCAACCTATCTCTATTCTAAAATAAGGTTACCTAGATCCTCAATACTCTAATATATAATTCACTGTCTAAGATCTAAAAGGTCATCACTTAGTACAAGGTTTTATAGTCCAAGGCTAATGATCTTATTTTTTAGTCATCATGTGCATCCATGCCACCTCCATCAAGCTAAGTACTGCACAAGGTGCCAATTTTAAATTTTTTTCTCACAATTTTGTATTGGGTATCACTAATAAGATAAGCAGGGCTAGGATAGTTGAAAACCCATAAAGGGTAGCCACCTGGTTATGCCAACCTATTGAAAACCTAAAAGGGTGATAGGTTGGTATGATACTTAGTTGAAAACCTGTAAGGGTTGCTAAGTAGTGTGCAAGAGGTGAAAACCATAAATGCCACTTTGAGAGATTACAATGACTCTTATTGGTCTAACCATTTCTTCAGCTTTTGCCCTTTGCACACATTTAGATGATCCTATGATGTTGTCTTAGGATGAGACAAAATTTTAAGTCCAATAAAGTGTTGGGAAAAGAAATTGTATAGTAAAGTTATGCAAGATATTATTCTGATATTCATGTATTATATATTTAGTTTATTAGATATATGTATATTTTATCATATTTATATGACTTCTAATAGGTTAGAATATGAAAAAACTCCTCTTTGGTGCCAAGTATGAGAATAATGTGAATAGTCATAGACTTGAAAAAACTATATATATATATATATATATATATATATATATATATATATATATATATATATATATATATATATATATATATATAGGAATTAGGAACAACTAAGGTTTCATTAACATTTACAGAGCATTCAAATTAAATTAGATATAAATAAGCTAAGCATTAAACATGAGAATGCACACAAGGAACAAAATAATAAATACAATAGATAACCATAACCAAAATAGTCTCTATTGATCTCTTCAAAGGTGGACCTCCATTATTCATATAAACATACATACATACATACATATATGTATGTATGTATGTATGTATGTATGTATGTATGAATAATGGAGGTCCACCTTTGAAGAGATCAATAGAGACTATTTTGGTTATGGTTATCTATTGTATTTGTTATTTTGTTCCTTGTGTGCATTCTCATGTTTAATGCTTAGCTTATTTATATCTAATTTAATTTGAATGCTCTGTAAATGTTAATGAAACCCTAGTTGTTCCTAATTCCTATCTAACACATAATAATTCATCTTCACTATGCTTATGTTTCCCCACCTTGAATATGAATTCTTTGCACTATCATGTGCACTAAATTAAAACTCAACTATCCTTGTCCTTATCATGTTCTGATGCTTCAAGAATCTCTACTAACAAACATATGAGGTGAGGCCTATATAAATGTATCAATAAATCTCACAGTAATAAAATTTAATATTAGTATCTTATGTATTAGTTAGTTCATGATATGGATCATGACACTCAGTAACTTAACAAGATCAACAAGCATAAAAACATAAAAAATTATGTATAATAATAAGGTCAAGGGCTGCACACAAGGGACATGTTCAAATGTTACATAATCAAATATTACACATACAAAGCCAAGGGGCACACACAAAAGATATGAATAATGTAATAAGCGAGGGAAATGTTCAAATGTTTCAAAAAACTAAGGGCCAAGGGATGATAATAATAATAATAATAATAATAATAATAATAATAATAATAATAATAATAATAATAATAATAATAATAATAATAATAATAATAATAATAATAATGGACATATAAAATGCCACACATACCAAACATGATATCATAAGGATGTTAAATAAATTTCACACACAGGGGCAAGGGCCATACACAATAACCAAGAAAACGTGTAATCTACTATATATAAGTAATAGTGTAAATGGAACATAGAACTATAAATTTAGTCTAAACCATGTATATGTAATGTGATCATATCTTATAGAATAATATACCCATGTGCACAATTAGAGAATTGACAATTTAGCAAAACATTTGTCATGGTATATAGATCAATAGTATATGAGTCATAGAATGATAACACATGTACATAATGTAACCTATAAATAAGATGCCCCCCTTTGAGCAAAGATAATAGGTAGAGGTAATTCCAACACCTTAATCCATGTGAAATTTTTATGCCCTAGATAACAGTCATGAATATCAATGAAGTGCATAAGTGATAGAAAAAAATAGTATGCTATCTTTTAATCATGAGTTAAATAACATATGAAAATAATGTAAAATAGATGTCTAATCATGCTCAGGTCCTAATTTTTTATTTTTAAAATATTTTTATATATTTTTATTTTTATTTTTATTTTTTAAATTTTACAACTAGAAACAATTGATAAGAAAGGTTTTGAAATTATAAGATAGGAGAAATATTTGAGCAATCTATGACATGTGTCATTGTTAAATATGCACCAGAAGTGATTATATGACCATATATCATAAATATGTCTCTTTTATATATGAATTTTAACTTTGAAAAGCGTGTAGGAACTAAAATAATATGTAGAGGATGGATTTTACATCCTCATTTCATAAAATTTACATTGTCAATGTATGTGGCACGTATAAAAAATATGGAACAAAAAAAGAAATAATTTGTATGAATAAAAAATGGTTTGCATTATGAAATTGAGTAAAATATCTAAAAATTGGGAATATTAATGATCTATGTGCTCAAAATATGATTTTTAGATAAAAAAAACTAAACAAGGTATGATTGACCAACTAATGACAATAGTGGCATTAATTCCTATCCATATTTGGTTGATTCTACCCTTGGCATAAAATGACACTTGATCAGTGAATAATATGAAAATGGAGAGATAGATGGAAAAATATGGTAGAATTGACCATTATTTTGAATTGTTCACATCTCAAAAGTGAAAAAAAGAAGGGGTTAAAGGCCAAAAATTTAGTAAGAGCCAATGGTCTTAAAAGAATTGATAAAATTGATCATGTGTGTAAGAAAATAAAAGAACATATTACAACAAAAAATAAGGTATGTATGATCAAACAATTCTACTATAAGAAAAATATCTCATCAAAATGATCCCTCTATATAGGTCATGTATCATACATGTTATAACCATCAATCATATGTCCATATTCATCTTACATATCAATTGTGTCATTTCAATCATATTTTGCATAATTCTCATTATAATCGTAATCATAATCATTCTCTTGATCCTAAAATTGTGGTATGCCACTCTTGTCTTCTTTTGTATCTAGATATGTAAAACTAACTGATCCATACTATGATATTAAATTTTGTAATTTATTTGATTTTCCATATGTGTTATATCATGTTGATTTTATATGATTAAACTAGATATGTTTGTTGGTATATAAACTAAATAAATAGTTTCCTTTGGATGCTATTTCTCTAGAGATTTATCTTATCTTGAAACTATCACCATTGAAATTTCATGCTCAAATGTAACATAATTAAAAAAATTCACATTAAAATAATAATCAATAATATGCTATATTCATTATTGGAGAAGGTCACATATAAATCCTATAAAAATTACTAGAAACAAGGAAGGCAGGTATAAAAAAATGGATAGGAAGCTATAAATAGGCTTGTCCCATTCAACACCCAAAACCAGAGAACTATATTTTTTTGATACACAAAATTACTATTTAAAAAAATATTAATTATTATAATATCCTCCCTTACTGAATTAAATAGAAACAACTCTAAGCTTATCTCATAATTTTACAAATTTATCGTTACACAAAGGTTTAGTCATTATATCAACTAGTTGTTTGGAGGTAGGACAATAATAAATACATATGTCTTCACTATTAACCAACTATTGGATGTAGTTGTGATGAACCTCAATGTGCTTTGTCATGGCATGGAAAATTGGATTTTTCACCAAATTTATTACATTTTAGTTATTGTAGAAGATAGGTGTGGGTGCTAATGAATCAAGTTAAATATCCTCCAACACATATTGAATCCACATAAATTCATGACCTAAAATAGAAAGTGCTTTTTATTTTTCTTTAGTAGAAGAAAATGCAACTGTACCCTGAATCTTACTCTACCATGAAAATGATCTTAAACCAAGATGAATACATAACATATTGTATATTTTCTACAATTAACTGATGTTGCCCAATCGAAATCATTATACCTTGTTATTTAAAAATTAAAAAACTTTTTATATAAAATGTCAGATTCAAGAGTGCATTTGACATATCTAAGAATATGTTTTTTCTATTTCCTCTGTTCTTAATGTGGTTTATCCATAAAGTGATAAATATAACTTATTGTAAAACACAAATTTGGCCTACTAGTAGTAAGATAAATTAAACTACCTACTATTGCCAATACATAGTTTTATTAACCAATGTTAAATCAGTGTTAGTTGAGATTTTTTAAAACTTCCATATGTGTAGCTAGAGGATTAAATTCACACATTTTAAATTTTTATAACAAGGATCTGACATATTTTGTTTGAGATACAAAAATTGTATAACAAAATTGTAACACTACAAAAACTCTACACCCATAAAATATTGAAGCAAGCCCATATCAATCATTTTAAACATAAAACATATGCCATTTTTCACGTATTTTATCAAATCAGTGCTACTTATAGTCATGAAAAAACCATTAAAATATAAAACTAGAATCACTATGTCATCACCAACCGATTTAACATAGATATGATATTCTGCATCACATCTTTTAAGATATTTATGAATTTTGAAATACAAAGATTGAGGAGCCGACTTAAGTCCATACAAGGACTTCACTAACCTATAAAATAGATAATATTTTCTATAAATCTAAAGTCCCTATGGCTATACCATGTACACCTCTTCCTTTAAGTATCTATTTATAAAAGAACTCTTTACATTTATCTGATATACCTACCAACCCAATTAAGTAGAAATAGAAATTACCATTCTGAATGTTAACATTTTTATTGTAAGAGAAAATGTTTCATCATAATATACTCTTTATTTCTATTCACATCCCTTATCAGTAATAAAATCTTAATATGTATGTAAATAACTATCTAACATAGATTTTACTTAATAAATGCATTTAAAACCAACAGAGTTATTAACTTGAGGTATCTCAAAAAAAACCAAAATACCACTTTTTATTAATGCATCATAATCCACCTTCATGGTAGATTCTCATTTATGATTTCCTTTAACATAGGCATAAGTATTTGGATCAAATATTTGTGAAACAAATGAATTGAGAGCAAAATTTACTTAATCAAGATTATGTAATGCTTGTTTCCTACATCTGATGGATCTACCTTCCAATGATTTTTGAAACTCATCTTGTTGAACATCCTATAGTGTGCTATAAAACCACTATGGCCTTTAATCCTAACTAGTTGAATCAATGTGTGTTTCATTAGATCCTTCCATGGAGCTATAATTCTTTGGGTTTTTCCATTTTAAATTGTGTTTCAATTTAGTATTATAACTTGATTCACATTCATCAATTGGAATCTAAAGATCACTAGTATCAGTAGGTTTACCATCATTTGATAAATATAAAATTATCTAATCTATTTGGTATCTTTATTTAATATTACTTTACTTATAAATATATCTAGTAACTTATATGCTTTGGAATTATCACTATAGGAAAATATGTACTTATTACTCTTTGCATCTAAACCACTGCTTTTTTATAAGGAATTAATGTAAAAGTAGTAAAACCAAAAATATAGAAATCACTTACATCATGTTTTATTTTTGACCATGCTTCTTCTAGAGTCTTATTATGCACAAATATAAATGGATTTATGTTTAAGATGAGCACTAAAATTTTGATAGCTTTTACCCAATACTAAAAAATTACATTTTTGCTTTGTACCATATAATGTGTCATCTCTATGATAGTCATGTTTTTCCTTTCCACTGGTCCATTTTTCTATGGATTGTAAGTATTTTCATACTTACTTTGTATACCTTCCCGTTTGAATTATGAATTGAACTATTCAGAGACAAATTATCACCATTATCAGTTCTAAAGGCTTTAAAATTTTTACTTTTTAAATTTTCAACCAATGCTTTCCATACAATAGAGTTAGAAAAACATTCTAATTTTTTATTTAAAAATACACCTATATTTTTTGAGAATAATCATCTACTATCATCAATAAATAAATAACACCGAATATAATGTTAGTTTTCATAGGATCATGAAGATGTACATGTACTAGTTCTAACACATTATCTACACTCCATGCTTTACCAGTAGGAAAAGGTTATCTTATATATTTACCCAACTAATATTATGAAAAAACATCTTTATTTTATTAAATGGATGGAATTCCATTCAACATTTTATTTCCTTAGGATATTCAAATATTGGTAACTAAGATGACCATATCTTTCATGACAAAGAGTACTAGTTTGATCAACTATTACTAAAGCATATTGTTATACTATTTTAGGATCTAAAAGTTTGTACATATCCCTTTCCATTATACCAATAACAAGTATTTCATCATTGAGTGTAGTTAATTTACTTATTTTTTCCTTTAAAGTTTAATGCTAGTTGTTTGTTTCTGGTGATTTCACTGATGGATAAAATATTCTTGTTTTAATCAAGTACATATCTAACATTTAAAAATGTGTATTTTTACTCATTATTCAATATGATTTACACATCCCCACATCCTTTAATATCATGTTTCCATATATCACCTAAGGAAATAGTTTCATTACTACTAGTATCCTCAATGAATTTTAGATACCATTCTTGATGACATGTGTAGTGTCATGATGGTCTTGAGTCAAAGTACCAAGTGGGAGATTCAATCAATTGGTCATATAATGTTGTAAAGGAAAGTTATATAGATGATTTCCCTTATTCTTCTTATGCAACATTAGCATGTCTAGACTTCTTGTTTGCATTAGCCATATCATATTGTCACTTACTACAATATTTATTAAAATATTATGGTTTCTTAAAATAAAACATTTCCATTTTTTATTTGATGCACTTATTTTGGTTTTTGAAGAGTCTTTGTTTTCCAAACATTTTTTCCCTTGCCTTTTAACCATGCCAATAATTCACTTTATAAAGATGATGATGTTAAAGAAATTGAATGTTACTACCATCTATCCTTCTACATGATAAGTGTTGACAACAAGTCAAAATATAGTGTTTGTGTCTCTGTGATCATATGCTTTGACTCTATAAAGGAATCATATGATTATGTAAAAGTTTGCATGATAATAAAAATTAAGTTTTGATCACCAATAAGCTTTTGCAGTGCTTTTAACTAGTCACATATGTCTTTAAATCTCAATAAAAACTTATAAATGGACCCACCTTCCTAATATTAGTGGAAATAATGGATTAAATAAATATAATACCTTACAACCTTCAAAACCATGATATTTTCTTCTAATATGTTTCCATAATTTTGATGCAATAATCCCACTTATAACTTTTGGTATAAAATTATTAACTATTCAAAGTTTTAACAACATCAAAGCTTATCCATAGGTTGAACATATAATATAGTCTATTTATAAAGTAAAATTTGATATATAATCTAATACTCACATATTGTAAGTACATTATGAATCCACAAACTATAATTTTTCCTACTAGTTTTTGTGAATATAGTAATAACAAGTATTGTAAACAAGAAATTCTGACATAGTTTTTCACTAAAGTAATTCAATAGGGAAAATATAGAATATTTTACACAGATTCCTATTGTAATGCATTTTATCATAAAACTAGATAATGCTACCATTTTTTAGAAAATAATTACTTGTAGTCTATGAGAAATTTAATTAACCAGTTTCTATAAAATTACTTAAAAAATATATAAAAAATAAATTTCTAGTTTTACACATATTTTTCCAAAAACTATTTTTGCATGTAGACAAAAACCAAAATACAAACAATGTGAAACAATTTGAACTATTTTGGAGCTATAATTTTTCATCAATGAAATTAACTATACAACTTTTCAAGAAAATGTGAAGTATTAAGGAAAAATAAAAAGTTTAATTTGAATAAAATTTAAAAATATTTATTTTTTCCCTAAATTTGCATGAAAACTAAAAAAATTAGTTAAAAATACATATGTTTATTATACCAATAGGAATAAACTTATGTGTTACATGGAAATGGCAAATTATGGTTACACAATGGCCTCCTCATCCTCATATAGGTGTGCCAATTATGATAAATAAAGAGTAGGGATATGATAAACAACTGAAAATGATAAATACAAACAATAATATAAACTAGAACACCTTTCTCTTGGATACCTTCCTTGCCTTGGCACACCCTAGAACACCTTGTTTTCTATTTGGAATGCCATACATAAGATCAATTAATCCTCAATAACTATATAAATACTTTAATAAAATTTTAATCAACAAAAAAAAAAAAAACTACTTGAACTTCCTAACAAGTCCTAGTATTAGTCCAACCTCCTTAAAGTGTTTATCCTTCTACCTCCTATGATGTCTCCCTGAAATCCTAAAATCTTGAAATATGTCTAAGTTTGAAACCTTGAAACACTAAAATATGGCTAAATCTAAAATCCATTAGGACCCTCCAAAATCTAGAATTTGCATTATAGCTCTTAGAGGTCCAAAACCACTCTCAAACATCCCAAACATATAAATATAAAGCATAACTTAATGTATAAAAAACTATAGGTCCATGTCTAAATGTAAACTTTTATTTTATATTTATACTCCCTATTTTACAACCTTTCATATCCTTATCCAACTCCCTAATCAATTTCTTTTATCAAATATCCCCTAACTAGGAAAACCCCACTTTTCCAATTATGTTGGCCAACACATATCCATTCAACCACTTTACACCTATTTTTCCTACTAGGCTAGCCTAGTCGATCTTTTTAGAAAGGGTTAAACTTCACATTATGGAACTAGGTCAGCCTGGATAACCTAATTTGATGCCTAATGACTACTTTTCCTACCTAACAAGATTGAGTTGGATGACCTTGTTGGTTAAACTTATGGAAGGGTTTAAGGTCAATACTTGGATATAAACACCACCTTCAATCAATCTAATGAGAGGAACATTAATTTTTGCATTGTTACGACTCTCAATTCTACTAATTCTACACTTGAGGAATCATTGATTAGGATTTTGCCTTGGAAGGAAGATAACTTGTCTTGTGGGAAAGTCTTGGATGCAAAGTAGGAGTATTTAAACACAGAGCTGATTTCTATAGTACTATCCTTACAAACCCACAATAATCTCTTGTAAAGCATCATTTCCAAAGGGAGATATTGAGGCATGACAACTTCCTTCAAGGTAATTATTTCTAACTATTACTCTTTCATTTTGTTAGATAGCTATTACACAAAGTAATAGGTTGAATGCTTTAATCCTTGTTTAGAATTTACTCTACATTGACTTGATTATAAATTTCATTTGCATATTATGTTATATTTTGTTTGTTTTTAATTATCCCTCTTTGTGACACAAGATTTAGTGAACACTAGATTAGATTTATTTTAGGTATGTAGGCCTAGCTAAGGTTATTATATGGTTATACTTGACTAGAGGCTTTAGAACCCTCTCTAGTGGTGTTATATGATAATAAATCCATTAGGTAGGTTTGGAAGATCTAAATTGGTCATGCCATATTATAAATAGATATACAATGAGTTTTTGGTAAGATTATATTCTCAAAATGCTCTTGTCTTACCAAAGTGCCTTTAAAAAAGACATATATAGAAAAACTTATTTTATTTATCCTTCCACACACTACTCAAGTCAGAAATGTGTAAAATGCATTCCTTTAATGCCAAAATTAGCTAAATATTTAATAGAACATCAAACTAGAAAAAAAAATGTCTTTACTACTTTTACATCTTTCTTGACTGAAAACATTCTTATTTTAGCCTCCTCTTACTATGCCACAATAGATCCTTATTTTATTGATGATTTATCAAAGGATATTTACACTAGGTATGTGTAATATCTTTTGCCTTTATAAGTCATCCCTAAGTTGTGTAAAACTCACAAGGATCCTATATAAGTTTTTTGTACCAACAAAGTGTTGGGTTTCTTAAAGTAATCTTTACACAAGCACTTCCTATATGTACCCAAAATGAAAGTAATCAATGTAAATCTATGATCTACCAAGTGTCAATTTTCACTCAGAAGGAGTTTCCAATACACTCCCCATGTAGGGATATGTCATTGCATAATCTAAATGGCATGCATGTTCAAAAGGAGAAGATATCTTAGTCTTAAGATAGTGCAAGGAGAGGTGCACAAGAAGCAATTTTATTTCACCTCTACACTTTCATAAATTGTAGGTTGTGATCTATGATGTGCACATGTTACTTCACCAATTGATATGGTCCTTGAGTATGAATTAAACACTTGAGATAATTATTAGGATGAATTTATCACAAAAGGAATAAAATTCATGTAACCCTTATATAAGATTTCTGCATCTACATCCTTCAATAACTCATAGTTCAATATGTAATCTAACTATACAACCCTTCATGCACAGATATCCCTATAATCTATAAGGCATTATTTTCCATCAAATATGTGGAATGACATGGTATTTGAATAGAGACATGTGTAGTGATTGATAAGTGGTGACTAAGTATAAATGAGTAGTTGAAAATAAGTTTAGTGGCATTTAAGGCTTTATCAGAATAAGTAAATACAAAATTAGCTATTAGAAATTTAAATATGATTACATGACACATTTATGAATTTTTTGAAGATCTTCCACTCTCAGACATGCACATGGATCCAAAATAATCTTGATACCAACTCCTAGATCTTGATTACTGAGAAGAATTTAAGAAGCATAGACATGATGCCATAATTAAAAAAGACTATATATGGCACCCCAAGGGGTGAATTAATTGTAAAAGGCTTGTTCCCTTATAAAATCTTTATTCTTTATTGAAAAAGGGTTGACATTTTTAGGCAACCTCACATTGCCAACATTTACCCTCCAAGAGTACTTATGTTGGTTGGACCTTGCATTTTAATGAGAATTTAGTTCAAATCCCTCTATTCTTCTCACATTTTGTGTGTTATTTGTGTTTTCAACCTTTGTATGTGGGTAATGTCCACCCTTCTCATCATTTTCTATCCCTAGAACCTATGTGTGGAACTTAGAACTAACTTGTAGGTCATATCCTATCCACATTAAGGTTTGTGTAGACATTGCCTATGGATCATTTATCATCCCTCTCAGTGTTTCACTAAATTCATACAACTCTATATGAAACACTTATGCATTTTAGGTGTCTATGGTATAGTTTGTGTGGTATTTCCTTGTCCTCTAAGATTCATAGTGTGTCCACCACATTAGGAGCACGAGCTCTATTCTTGGTGCACCACCTTTAATTTTTCATTAAATTATTACCTTCTCCCTCCCTTTTCCCTCAAAATATTAGGTTTATATTAGTGGTAGATTTACATTTTTTCTCTTTAGGTGTGTGTTATTTCTAAACTAGGTGCACTTAGAATAGAAGGAATATAACCTACTCTAGAGGCTCATCCCAAGTAGCACAAGGGTCCCACACCTTGGGGATGTTATCATCATTATATTGAGACAACTGATGCTCTATGTGTGTGAGCAATAGAAATTACATTCTAAGCACCTAATTATTTTTCACCTTGCATAAGACATTTTCACTTTGTGCCCTACAATAAAACCTCCCATGTCACAAAACATCTATGAGTACATGTTTCAAATGACAATAGTTTATGGCACAGTCGATGGGACCACTTAAATGATTTTTCTAAGGATTTGGTGTGGTCTTTTGTTAATAATGTTATAGACACATTTCAAGCATCTAGTGACTCTAAAAATTTCTAGTTTTTAAATATCAACCCCCATCTACATGCCAAGATAATCTAGGTCATCTACAAGAGGCATAAATTTCCATTATATTGCGCTCTCTATGCCTTATATAAGAAGAATAGTAAGAGTATCTTCATTCCCTATTAGGAGAGAGAGTAAGATAAGATGATCAACCCATAGAGCTTAGTCTACACCCCCATTGGTATATTACCTACACCTAGGGGAATATTATTCCCTATCCCATTCATGACTATGCAGAGGAACCAACTATTTGTGCCTTTCAATAAAGGTATTCCATTGATTCTTTCCCAATATGATGACATTCTATTTACATCCATCAAAATTATATCCTAATTTACTGGTAAGAATTCTACTTCTCATGTGGAACATATTTAGTATATTATGAATATTTTCTCAGTACACCATGTCATCAAAGACAATGTCATAGTTAGGCTACTTTCCACTTCTTTCAAAGGAAAAAACACTTCATTTGTATTAAGGCTTGAGACCAAATTATATTCACAAATGGGATGAACTCAAAGAGTAAATATGTAAGTAATTCAAGGACTAGAGTGACCACTTCCCCCCTAATAGATAGCTCACAACTATAATTGAGCCCCATATGAGATGATGGTTTGTTTCAATTTTAGGTTCTAAAGAGTATGGGATAGGATCCCACCCTTGTGTAAGCCATCTCCAAATACTACATTTTTATATTTTTTGAAGTATCTTAATAGTGATGTAGTTATGATGATTCAATCCATGGGAGGAACATTACTACCCAATGCTTATAAAGTTATTATGCACACAAAAAATTATTTGATCCAAGTAGCAAAAATTGCACCTAGACCCCTTATGCTTCTATTCACAAAACCTACTCCTAGATAATTAGTTGGGAAACCTATGTTATCATGTATCCCCATCATAGTAAGACCAGCAAATTCATCTATTTCACCCCATAATTAATTACATGATGCTAAAATGTTACTACAAAGCTTCAAAAATGAGCTTTTGGCCCTCAAAAGGAAGTAGTGTGGTATTTTAAACCCCATCATCCCTTCACTCAATAATACCAATCAAGCAGACCTCCCTACCAAGGTGGAACATAAGCACAAAACTAACTCACAAATAATATATTACCTTATGTATAAAGGTTTTACATTGAAATCACCTTTAAATTCCTTGTACCCATATAGAAAAATCTTGTGCAGGAACCTGAATAGTGTTTTCCATATAGTCAAAAACATAATAAATTTACATGAACAAATGGATTCATCAACCAAGTTATCATGGTGAAAATATTTTCACAACCTCAAGGGTGGGAAAAACTATAGCTTAACATGAAGAATAAACTCAAGCATCAACATAATAACACAATGGGTCTACTCTTATTAACTTGTAAGAGGATGACTTCAACTACATCAATTAGAGTGGTGCATCTAGTGGAGAAATCACCCTAGTTTCCTTCAATACATTATTCAAAACGATAGTGATAGATGAGAATGCCCTCACCTTCAATTTCTTAGGTCACCTATACATGTACACAATACAAGGTACCTACATAACCTTTAATGCACATGGTAAAAGTTGTTCAAAGAGAAGAGCTACCTCAAACTAGCACACACGTATAAGAGGAATCCATTATTATAAAATCATAGCCAAAGGGATATCAAAATCCATTCAAAATAATTAAATAGATAAATAAGATGAGCCTCAATGTAACCATGTGGGATGCTCTTGATATTCCTTTACAAAGGAATTTTCTACAAGATGATCTAAAAGCTTTCATTTAAGTAAGACATCATAAGTTATGCCTTCCATCTTTGTGATTCTATGTCACCTTAAATTGGAAGAAACACAAGTGTGTAGTAGCACTAATCTACCCCCATTTTGTATCTCCTTGATTATTATCCAACATATGGTACATAATTACATGATTGACTAAGGTATAAACATCTCGATGATGCCAAAGAGGATTGTAGATACACTTGGAATTGCATATTCCCTTGTCTAAAAGGGAGTGGTCTAATTGGATGGAATAACAATCAAGACCATGGGAATCATCAAAGATTTGAATCTTAAACTGCATTCATTCCCAAGTCTTTCAATTATGTAGGATATTGTAGTCATTGATTTTCATCCCTACTTCACCATCTTCCTCTCTCAAGACTTCACAAAAAATATGTGTGGATAGAACTAGATACAAGATTAAGGTGACCATCAGGGCTAAACCCATTTTCAAAATTCATGTTGAACCATACTCTCCTAACCTAGTTGAATTAAACTATGCAATGTTTGATTAGGATGATAATTTAATTCTTCATGAAGCTTAAATTCCCCTTGAAGATATACTAGATGATTTATTGGATGAATGGGAATGTGAACATTATGAATGCAATGCATATGAAAACACAAAAGAGATAGGGATAGGTATGTGTTTTATCCTATAAGATAATTCCATGTTACCTAAGCTCATAATAATGCAATAGAACCTTAAAGGTACATGTAAATTATACTTTTATGGTTGTTGGAGCAAAAATGTCATTAGAGATAGTGTGATGCTAGTCTCCCCTCAAAAGGAGAAGGATTTCCAAACCTTTAGTTTGTAGTTCAGTTGCACAAATAATGATGCAAAGTACAAGGCACTGATCCAAAGACTCTAACTAGTGTAGAAGAGAGGAATCAAGGCACTACAACCATGAGGTGATAGTGAAATGGTTGTAAACTAGGTTAGAGCACATAACATGACCAATAATAGATTTATGAAATATTAAAAACATAGAGTGTGGGATATGATTGAAGTCTTAGATTTATTCAATATTTGTTCCATACCAAGATTGAAGAATATTGATGAAAATAGACTCATAATTATAGGTATGTAGTATAACATCTTGTGTGACATAATGAAGGAGTCTGAGTAGCTCGTGAGGCTCATAATAAGGTTGGTAGTCCTAAAAATGTAGATAATTGGAAAGTGTTTGAGGGTGATGAGTATATTATCAGATTCATGCAGGATGAAGTTGACTTCAACATCGAGAGATCATCATAACTTCAAGCCCATTACAAAGACCAAATCATCCAATTAAAAGGGAATAATATGCCCAAAGTGTTAGTCACCTTGGAGAGCATATTAACTTTAATGATTATCTTAAAGGAAAAAAATGAAACATGAAAATAGAGGAGGTATTCACACAAGTAAACATATTCGAAGGAAAGATACTAAAATATGTTAAGGTATGATTCCCACTATAAATCAAGGACTTTATTAAACTCATTAAGAGATATGATGATATATTCTTATGGATATATAAGGAACTAAGAGGATTTGATTTAGGCTTAGCCCAATATACTATTAAACTCGACCCCAACATATAACTAGTTCACCAAAAGCAGATGCCTATCAACCCAAATCTTGAGCCTCTTCAATGAAAAATGAGCTCTCAAAGCTCATTGAATCTAACATAATACTTCTAATCAAACATTATTCATGGGTTTCCAACTTAGTCCCAGTATAGAATAAGAATGGGGAAATCTATCTATACATGAATTTCATAGACTTGAATAAATCATCCCTTAAGGATCACTGTCCCCTCCCACTAATGGAGTAGATACTATAAATAGTTGTAGGTCTAGAGAGATTCTCACTGGTAGATGGATACTCAAGCTACAATTAGATTCTTATGCAAGAGTGAGATCACTATAAAATAACATTCACAACTAAATGGGGAACTTTTGCATACTATAATATGCCTTTTGGTTTGAAAAACATATGAGCAACCTTAAAAAGATCCATGGATATGGAATTCAATGATCTCATCAACAAAATCATCTTGTTTTACCTTGATGACATAATTATTTTCTCTAATCATTCATAATATCACCTAGGCCATTTATATCAAGACTTTGAAAGGTGTCAAGAGTTTAGAATATCTCTGAACCTTAGTAAGTGTATCTTCACATTTCATGAAGGTACTCTACTAGGACACATTGTTTCCAAAAAGGGGATCAAAATTGATCTAGTGTGAGTCAAATCTATTTCTTATCTCCCTCTCCTAAGTCATGAAAAGAGTCTCCATAGGTTCTTTGGAAGAATTAACTTTATGAGGAGATTTATGCCTAATTTCACTACCCTAACCAAATCCCTCACTATGATGCCAAATATTTTTTGCTACATTTAGTTGGACTCATGAAGGCAAGATCATTTTTAAATCCATAAAACATGCTATCATAAAATATCCCAAATTGACCAACCCATATTATAGTAAATATTTTATCCATGATGCATTTGGTGTAGACAGAGGCATCTCAACTATTCTTGCACATCAAAACAATGATTAATTGAAGCAACCAGTTGATTTCTTTATCCAGACACCAAAATATTATGATCTATAATATAGAATTTTGGATAAGCATGACCTCATAGTTATAAGATTTCTTAGATTGTTTGAACACATGCTCTCAAATAAAAATATTTAGCTAATAGTATTGCACATAGGCATCAAAGAGTTCTTACTTAGCAAGGACATCAATGAGAAAATAGCTATCTAGATCATAAAGGTGATGGAATAAAATCTGGATATTAAGGTCACCAAGCTCATGCGAGAAAAGGGGATATGTGAAAAATTGTCAGATAGTGTGAAGGAGGAAAATAGCGTAGTTTTCACATCATCTGAAGACCAATCATAACATTAGAGCATCCTAGAAAGTTGGACTATAAATATGAAATCCTTCTTTCAAAGTGGCATATATCCCCTTGCCTAAATAAGGCTAAGTGTAGGCACTTCAAGTTTCAATACATTACTTATTTTCTCATTAGTGGTGTGATTTTATTGAAGGAACTCAATAGAGTCATCTTGAGATGCATAAAATCAGACTGGGTGAGTAGAATTCTCCAAGAATTCCATGATGGGCCATTAGGATGCCAATATTAGCTCAAGATTACCACCATAAATATTATGCATGGAAGATATTATTGGCTAAATTTGTTCAAATATGTGCATGCATATATGGAAGGTATCAAGAAATTTACCATTGTACCTAATTTAGGTTGACCAACCCTTTATGCAGTGGGGACTAGATTTCATAGGTATTATCAACCTACCATCAAGAAATTGGCATAAATGGATCCACAACCACAAAATATTTCACGAGATGGATAAAATCAATAGTGCTCAAGGAGGTTAATGAGACCTCCATCCTACATTTCTACTAAGGCATTATGGCAAGGTTTGGTGTTCTAGCCACCATTATCTCTGATAATATGTTGTGCTTCTTTGAATCTAGGATCATTGAATGGACCATCAAATGTAGAATCCACCTGAGCACCTCATCAAATTATTACCCTCAAGGTAATTGTCTAACCAACTCCACATATAAGAATTTAATTTTTATTATAAAAAGGACCATATAAGATAATTAGTGAGCTTGACACACTAAGCTCAAGACTACCCTTTGAATTGATCGATTCATGCCAAAAATAGTCTTGGTAAATTCACCCTTCATGTTATTTTTTGGAAGGGAGGTCAAATTGCCTACATACCCTATGTTTACTTCATTGAAACTTGCCTATTAGTGGGAGTTGATCAAAAGAGATCCCCTCAGAGTAAGTTTGGCATAGCTAATGGAGCTCAAAGAGAATAGATCATGATTTATGCACACTATGTAACTTATATAGGCCTAGATGAAGAGGTCCTTTGATAAAAGAGCCATGGACAAAAGTTTCCAAGAAGGAGATTTAGTGCTCAAATGGGATGCAGATAGAATAAAAGTTAGAAGGCATACTAAATTTAATGTGATATGGAGAGGTCCATATAATATAGTCAACTATAAACAATCCAATGCTTTCTAACTCACTAAAATTAATGGAGAATAACTAACCATCCTAGTCAATGAGATCTATCTCAAGCACTATCTCTACTGATTCTTGTATAGTTTGTAGAAAAATAGTCTACATGTTTTTATTTCCCTAAGTGCCTTGCACATGTTACTTTAGGATATATTTTATTTACTCCAAGAAATTTTGAATATTGTTTTTATTAGCTTAGATATTTTCCTCTAAGTGCCTTTGGTACAATTATTTTATTTTGATAAGATGATCTCAATTTATTCCAAAGTAATAAGTACACAACCAATATGTTCAAAGATGAAATAACTACAAGTTTCAATGACTTCATGTCCAATATATTTCTTCAAAGGATATTGGATTCTTTCTTAGGAAGAAAATAACCTATAGAGTTCACCAAAAGTGTTGAATTTATAAGTCACCCTATCTTGAATAGAACTCAAAAGGATCCTGTAGAAGGTTTTTACATCAGCAAAGTGTTAGGTTATTTAAAGTAAGCCACACACAAATGATTCCATTATATTATTGTGATTAAAGTAATAAAAACATATCTATTAATCAACCAAGTGTCAATTCACACTATGAAGGAATTTCTAATATGTTCCCCATGCAAGGATCCTTCATCATACAAGCTAAATGGAATGTAGGTTAAAAAGGTGTAGAGCTCTCAGTCTTCAAATATTATAGGGAAAAGTGTGAAATAAGTAATTCCATTCCACTTCTATGCTCTTATAAATGACAATCTATGATCTATGCTATGCATATGTTATTTTTATGACTAATATGGGCCTTGGGTATGAAAAAAGGACTTGAGAGAATTATCAGGAGGGATATAGCACAAAATAATTAAAATTCATGTAACCCTCATAGATGACTTATAAATTTGTGCCATTTTTCAACCCATAATTCACTATGTAATCTAACTATGCATACCTTAGTAAAAAATATCCCTAAAATTTGTAAGGCGCTACTTTCCATCAAATGCACAACAATGATGTGGTAGTTCAAGGGATACCTGCATAGTGATTGAAAAGTGGAAGTGAAGTATAATTGATTAATTGAAAATTAGATAAGCAACATTTTAGGTTTTATTAGGATAAGTAAATATAAAATTGGTTTTTATATGTCACAATATTATTACATGCCACCCCTCTAACTTTTCCAAAAAAAATTTACTCTCAAACATGCACGTGGATCTTGAAGAATCCTACTACCAACCCCTAGATCTAAATTACTAGGAATAATTTAAGAAGCATGGGCATGATGATGTAATAAAAGAGACTATATCTACCACCCCAAGGGGTACATTAATTATAAAAATCTTGATCCAAATCCTTGCTCTTTATTGAAAAAAGGTCAAGCTTTTTAGGCAACCTCATGCTACCAAAATGTTCCCTCCAAGAGTAATTCTATTGGTTAGACCTTGAATTTTAATGATAATTAAGTTCACCTCCCTATATTATTTTGAAATTCTATGTTTTATTTTTGTTTTTTGACCTTTTTCTATGGTTAATGTCCACCCTTCTCATTGTTATCCATCCCCAACACCTCTATGTGGAACTTGAAACTCACTTGGTCATCATATCTTGTGCACATGCGGGTCTATGTAGACATTATCTATGGATCATTTGTCATTCATCTCAGTGTTGCAATGCATTCATATGCCTCTATATGAAAAACTTATGCATTTTAGGTGTCTAGGGTAGAGTCTATGTGATATTGCTTTATCCTCTAATATTTGTATTGTGTCCACGATAGTAGGAGAGCTCACTCTATTATTGGTGCATCACCTTTTACTTTTCATCAAATATTTACCTTATCCCTCCTTTTCCCTTAAAATCTTAGGTTGATATTAGTCATATATTTACCTTTCTTCTCTTTAGGTCTATGTATTGGTCTTAAACTAGGTGCACCTAGAATAGAAGGAATTTAACCTACTCCTGAAGCTTGTCTTAAGGAGTGCAAGGGTCATACACCTTGGGGATGTTCCCATCATTAAGATAAGATAACTGATGCTCCATGCATGAAGGTGAGTGATAACAATTCCATGCCTAGTGCCAAAGACTTTTGCACCTTACACAATACATTTGCACTTTGTGACCTACTTCAAAACATCCTACACTATAGAACATCTATGGGTGCACATTTTGAATGACAAGAATATCCATGCTTTCTCCCTAACAAACCTCCTCCCTCATAGGCTTATCTCTAGGATCCTCCAATTATGATATATATATATATAACATAAATGAATTCATATACAAATAATAATCAAGAATACACTATATTCATTATTGTTGAGGCCCACATATAAAGCCTATTAAAAATCCTATAAAAAAGGAAGGTAGGTATAACAAAAAATGGATGGGAAGATACAAATAGGCTTGACCTATACAAAAAAAAAAAAACCAAAAAATATAGTTTATTTATACAAAAAATATATATTTACAATAATAAGCTTACTTATTCTAATAGTAATCAGGATATTTACCCAATATTTCCCCCATTACTTTCATCCATCATTTTTGTAGATTTACATTGCATTCATGCAAGGTAGGGTCAATGTGAAATATAATAGAATATGTTTTTGATTAAAGTGTGATTGTTATCTCAATGTATCCAATACAACATTGAGGACCTATTATATTACCTTAGTGTTGGTTATAATACCTAGGATTTTTGACAAGTGTCATACTACATATATTGGCTTCATAAATGGATGTAATCTCAACATTACTTCATTTATTTCCCTTTATGAGGGGTTTAAGAAATAAAGGTTCTATATATAATGGAATTTTTTTAATTAAGTGCTTTAAAACCTCACTTGTAACATTATATTTAGTAGGTATATCTTGAGTTCGAACCTCTTTTATTAGAAACCCTCAAGAATGTTTTTTTTATTATCATGAATTTGATTTTGTAACTTTTCTTTTAATAACTGCTCTTTTTGTAAATTTTCTTGTTGTATCTTTTGTAATCTTTCTTCTTCATTATATATTTTTTGTTTTAACACCTTGTCTTCCAGTTGTTTGCTTTGCAACATTTTCTTTTCAAAGTGTTCTTTTTGTGATTATTATTTTTATAATATTATTCTTTCATTATGTTCCTTTTGTAATATTAATTTCTCTAATTTTTCCTTGTGAAGATTTTCTTGTTTTGGATTTTCTATTTTGATCTACTTGCTATTATTCCTTAGGAGGTTTCATCATAATGTGAGTAGGTTGTATGATTGATTTATCTATTTTAGGATCACTAATATCAACTATATATTACATTTTATCCTTTAAAGCCTAAAAACTATCTATATGATGAATATGAATTCCATGATATACACAATGATATTTTAACCTTATTATATGTAGTTTGATCAAATTGTTTCAAATTATCCATCTTAGAATTTCACTTGAAATTTTGTTAGTCTTTTGCATACATTCTGAATCACTAGTTGTAGATGTATTTTTTTAGCTTTAAATCTTGATATAAATCCATTTTAGGCACAAAATTATTATACAAAGATGTAAATACATGAATAACATTAGAATACTATGATTATTTGTATATGCACTATTAATTTTCCCATGATGTGATTTTTGAACTGAAATATTTATTTAACTTTTGTAGTTCTTCTAGTTACTATCTCATAGTGATGATTTGATCTTTAATGGCTTCATAAGCACAAACCCTAGGTAATTATGATTGAAAATGTATAAAAAAAACATAAAGAGGATGTATGAGATGTGGATGGGGTTGAAGAAGGACATGTTGGTTGATTTCATGATGTGGTAACCTTACTCCTTGGGTGTTAAAAAGTTAGAATATGGAATATAATATAAGATATGGGCAAATAATGGGAACAAGATGGTAGCTATTAAAACCTTGAGGTTGTGGAGTAAATATTATAACATCATGAATGTATTACTTCTCTTTTTCCCATGTCATAACTTACTTTATAAAAAGTTTCATTAGTGAATCTTGTGTAAAATGCCAGACAATTATCTTATCATAGTCGTCAAAAGTATCTATATCATCAACTATAGAAGAGGTTGAAGGAACTTGAATATGCTATATAAGAGTTCCACTAAGCCTAGATTTTTACCTTAAAGGAACAAGATAGGTGGGGTTTTTATATAAAATATAGAAATAACATGGAAAATATATTGTAAATAATAATTTAAAATAGAATGCTAAAAACATAAGGATTTTTTTTATATGGAGATTAGTAAATTATTATGAGATCTAAGGTCAAAAAAAGATAATTTTAGTGTTAAATATCAGATCCAAGGTCAAAATAAGGTTATTTTAGTGTTAGAAATTACATCTGAGGTTGAAATATATTTTTTAGTGTCATACTAAGTAAGATCCAAAGTAAAAATAAAATTATGTTATGCTAAATATTTATGAATTTATAAAAAACCTAGGAAAAAATATTTAAAATTGAATAAGGTTGGGATGCTAAAGGAAACATATGGTTTATAAATGTTCAAACAAATCATGGGTTCTCCATTATTTTAATAAAAAAATTAATTAATATGAAAATTAACCCTAATTAATAAAAATTGAATATAATTAATCATAATGTTGTAAATGAAATTTCAATAAGGATTAAAGCAAAAGACTGAATTTGACAAAGTGAAAATTATTAAAACAATACTAACTATGAATTTAAAAGAAATAGTTAGTTGTTTATAACCTATATCCAACTATGTTTTATTGACAAGAAATAGAAATAGGAAAATAGGAACATACTTTTCAAGTGATAAGAAGTGGGAACTAAAACTACACAAGAACAAAATCTTTAGACAAAGGATAAGATCAACTCCCACTATTATCCCATTTGGTCTATCCTATATTTTATTTAAAAATAGGAATTTAGGGCATAATCACTTGTGAATAAATTAAGTTAAGTATGTATGCATAAATTTTACCTTTATAAGTGTGGAAAAAATACAGATATATTATTTAATGTTGGAACCTGAATAAGGCTAGCAATGATTAAAAAAATTCAAATAGAAAAAAGTGTAGTGTTATTGGGTTGAGCTAAGCCAACTCACTTGCATGATGACTAAACATTTTCTATGTATCCAATACTCCAAGGAGGCAAATCAAGTCCACAAATTTATCTCACTTAGAGTTCTTTGTGTACTTGTGATCCTTTGATTAAATTAATATATCTAGAAATGGATTAAATACTTGATCATGCTTTGCTTTAGGTTAGATATAACAAGATTTTGAATTAGCTGAGAATTAATTGTAGTGATTAGAATTGGAAAGAATAGGGAAATTTTTATCAATGTCTAATAGTGTAAGTATGCCTCTATATTGAAATTTCCAAGTGGTACAATAAGTACTTTGGGTGTGCGTTTATAGCAATCCAAAAGGGGAAACCACATGCTATGAATCTTTAAAACATAGATCACAAATCTAAGAGAGGGTTTAAATTTTAAAATTGGAACTTATAGAACTAAGGGACAAGACTAACCCATATGAAAAAAATCTATTGAAACTATTGTCCCTATTGGTTGATTATTTCCTTTAGGGAAACATATAAAATGTGGATCCTAGATTGGCAATACATATGCATAAGGGTGTTTTTATAAATTAGAACATTTATGTAGGTGACATACAAAAATTTAGTATATAAATAGGTCCTAATAGGTTCTTAGGATAGATTGAGGTGAAAAAAATATACTAATTAAGTGCTCAAGTCAATTAAAGTCAAAAAAGGCCAAATATAATATGATCAAGTATTTGTGGATAGATTTAGTTGTCTAAAATTGCTTATATATATGATGATTATTATTAACTACATAGTTTATATATTTATCTTAACATGACACTTTTATACCATAGGATACATGTTTCATACATATTTTTAAGATATATTTATACTATATTATGACATATTCTCGACATGTTTGCTCTTTAAATTTTTTACATCTTTCTATATAACAAGATGCATTTAACTCTAATATTTTGAAATTCAGAGTAATTTAAAAGATACATTCCTCAACTTAAAAGTGAGGCATATTAGTGGGATTGTTATTAAGATTTAAGTCTACACATAGATAATTTATAATTTTTGAAAAGATTACAGAGTTCAATAGTTCATTAGGGTTGGACTATTAATTTGGTTTAGACTACATGATAAATATACATAGGTTAAGACAAATTTGGGGTTTTATGAAATGCATATGTAGACATTTTATAGGTACATGAGGGGAATGTTTTAATATATTTCAAAAAACTTATAAATTTGATTATAAATTTCATGAAATTGTATATTAGATTGGTACACTTAATTAGATTATGAGGAATTAACATTATTTATGCTCATCTTTTACAACATTTCTATTTTTAAGTCTATACTAAAGGTAACAAAGGATATATTTTTGAATATATAATTTCATCTATAGTTATAATTTAAATATTCATACAATCCATAGTATGGGGTCTCATCCTTCCATATTGAGGTTCAATATTAGTTAAATGAGTAATGAAGTTGAGGTTATGCATTGTTTAATGACCTAATAATATTCCTTCCTCATGAGGGCTGGAGAATTTAACTTCCCAATCCATGGTTTGAAGAAAGGTACTATCATAATGGTAATAATCACCCCATTAAATTATCCATTGGGGCATAATCACACTCCAACACTATATAAGGTAGCATGGTTCACCCACTTACAAGCATATTCCTTCCTTGCTCTTTAAATTTGAAATGTTTTATTGATCTGATTTATTTTATAATTCATATCAAATATTGAATTTGATTACTTAATGACTTATGAATACACATACAGATATTAAATAGCCTTATATTTATTTACTTGCATTATATGGGCCTGACCTTCTCAATTTACTATGACTCACCTACATGAATTTCCTAACGTGCCTAACATGCTTATTATAATTACTAGATTTTCCATTAATAATTAGATCACTATTATTGTATATTTTGATGCATATGACCATACATATATGGAGCCATATTAAATAAATGATACACCTCTATTGGATTTATCCACACACTAAGCAACAATCATTTTACAAATTTAAATCATCCTATAGGTTGGTCCATACTTTTCACATATTAGTGGTGTGAGAAGATACCTAAACAATTATCTATTTATACACAATATATATTATAATATTCCCCATATATAATCTATAAATTAAGTTATAATAAACCATATTCACCATCTATAATCTATCAAGTAAGTAATAATCAATCACATTCTACCACATGTATATTAAGAGGGCCTACCATAAATCTTTCAAATAATAAATTAGTTACAAGGAGAAAGCCCTATCCAACTATGAATAACTTAATACATGTCAATTTTTCCATTTTAAAGTTTTTATAACTAATATCATAATATGAATTCATATTAAAGGAGAATTATTTCACACATACACATAATTGGGAGAACTATATGTGGTTTGAGCCCTCTTTGGAGTATTAGAAACATGGGTAGTGTTCAATCACTTAGCGAGGAGAGGGGGAAGTTTATTAGGGATATATAAACCCACATTTATTATCATTTTTTAATCCTAACCTTAGTGTTGAAAGTAGAGATATGGGTTTGAAGTGGATGAGATAAGGTTTTTTGACTTGCACACACAACAATCTTTTAATATCACACATGAAAACAATGTTTAAGTAGGTCTATAATGATCCACACCAAAATAGTGTGACACAAATTTTAATGTCATTATCATCATACTTAAAATTAACTCATCTAGCATAGGCATCTATACTCTGATAGACTCATCTAGGCATGTTCAAATAGTCAATCTCTAGAGTTAAGTGACTCCATGTTCATTATTAGTCTTTTCTTCCACTTGTATAAAATCTCAGACAAGAATAAATAAATAACAAGATAAGTATCATAGTACTCTTAGTTATTTCCTTAAATAATAAAGTGTAGATAAATATATTCTTATAACATTTATATTTTCTTAATTTATACACATCTTAGATAATTTGAATAGTTCAAGTTTTATCTTGTTTAGAACACTAAATAAAAAATGAGGTAAAACATATTGGAAAACCCATTCTTTATATTGAGCATGTCAAACCATTAGTTTTACCTTAGGAATTAATACTTATTTTTTAATATTTTAATATTTTTATCTTATGGTTTCATAACTAATTTATTTGTTCCCCATACGTTAAGGTCATAAATCTTTTTCTACTTGTCCCTAGCCTTCTAGATATTTTCATAATCTTATTTTATGCCACCTAGGAAGGATAAATCTCTTGTCCCTCTAGGTAAAATTGATATGTTAATTAGAGCTAAAATTTAACATAATAATATTCTTTTAATTCAAATTAAAATGGAAAAAATAAGTGAAATGCACCTTCCTTCTTCTTCTTCTTCTTATTCTTCTTTTTTTGATGCAAACGTTAATAATAAACATGTTGAAGTATAATATTGCATTTTTAAAGATGAAATGCATGATATATAAAATAATAATGAATATACAATGAGTACCAATATATAATCCATTTTTATGACTTTTATTGGTTATATCATAAGCAAGTTGAAGCTTTGGCTTCCTTTTGACATTGAATTTGTCAACAACTTGATTAATGGGATGATGTTTTAAAGGCAATACTACATCTTAAAATACATAAAGGGATAATATTAGTGAATTTAAATAATAACACAACCCATTTAATGATATACATAAACATTTTATAGGATTTGAATCTAAAATAGGTATTTAAGTCACTACTACTTTTAATATTATTCATATGTCTACATCTATGGGTACATATGTGCTACCCACCCAAGGTGTGAGGGAAACACAAAATTTTAATAAAATTTAAATGCATATCCCTAAAAATAATATTTATGTACTTCCTATAATTTTTTCTCATTTTAAATAATAATCCATGTTTACTACACAATCCCTCATGTAGATTGTTATAGATATGAAATCTAAGGTGTTGTAATTAGAGTAGGGTACTTCTAAAGTGATCAACTAAAATGATTCGAATGCCTTCTTTCATAATAAATTATCCCCTAAAAATTTATTTTATACCTTACATATATGTTTCATAGCTCCTAATATTACATTAAAATATGGGGAATGATATCCAAAGAAACACATATGATCCTTTCATGTAGCATAATTAAACTATGCCTCTAATGACAAGCTATTAACTAAATTATTTATGTGAACCCTTAAGGAATATTATTTTAATTATTTATATGACCTTATATTCTAATAAATTAAGGAATTTAATCCCTTTTATTATAAATTAATAACACATTTTTCAAATGAGATCAGATATAAATTATCTAATGCCCAAATTGCAAAGCCTAAGTAAGGATCAAATGGACCAATCGATGATTATGTGCTTTGATACAAGAGCATGCTTTATAATAATAAAATCCCATGGTTGAAATGAGTTACAAAATATATTGAATAAACATTTTCTTCCCCTCTCCATGATTTTATTATGAGTTGGAGTGGGCTATAATCAAGGATCTACTTGATAGAGTTAAATGCATGAAGAAATTACTTGTGTGTAATAGAGAAATCAAACATGATCTAGGAAGAAGTAATTGCTCAAAAATAAAAATATTAAAATTAACATTATTATCCATAAAATATTTAGGAAGGTACCTTATATTGGTGAATGATACACATGTTCTCACTTCTTCATGAATGTGGGATTATCTTTCACAATGACCTAAAAAGACACCTAAGCAAGCTAACTAAATATGTGTAGGTAATAACATTTAAATGTAATAAAAATTACCTATATGTAATAGAGAAATCAAACTTGATCTAGGAATAAGTAATTACTCAACAATAAAAATATTAGAATTAACATTATTAGCCATAAAATATTTAGGAAGGTACATTATATTAGTGAATGATAAACATGTTCTCACTTATTCATGAATGTGGGATTATCTTTCAAAATGACCTAAAAAGACACCTAAGAAAGCTAACTCAATATGTTTAGGTAAAAATATTTAAATGTAATAAAAATATACACTAACATTATGATCAAGAGATTCAATTCATTTAATGTATTATGACATACAATTAGGGATTGATAAATTAAGCTTGTATATATACATAAACTTAATCTTTCAACTATTTCAACTACAATTATTCAAAACAAACCATGTTACAATGTGGAAATGAATGATAATAATAATGAGACAAGATTAATAGTTAAGGAAGTCTCACAACCTACTAGTTAGATTGTCTTATCCATTCCACAAGGTAGAAAATTTTCATGATTACTTGAACTTCCTCATAATTTTTTGTTGAAACTACTTGAGTGAAAACTTATATCTATATATCCAATAAAGGATGCTTATAATATTAATCCTACACCTAAGGGATTTGATAAAAATTCATATTTTAATTACAATAAATAAGGGGGAAATTATATCAATAGTTTTATTTCACTAATACATAAGATTTATGATCTCATCAATGATAACATTATTGAGATTAATGATATTGGTATACCTATGAATTATTTAGGACCAAAAAATAATTGGAATGCAAAATTAAAAACATTTCCTAATCAATTTATAAATAACGTGAAAAAAAACTAAGGATAATGTTGAGGTGTATATGACATAAAATGCACAACCTCCTCCATATATATATGAGTATCCAATGGATGGTATTATTGGCACACTTATAACAAATTTTTACAATGACCTATGATTAAAATTGATGATAGTGATAATGTGGAACAATCTAGTTAAAAAAAAATATTTTTAGATTCCTATATTGATTCATAGCCTATAAATTATTGGCATGGTAGATAATAGTTTGAGTGAAAATGTTTGTGTAATGACACTCAATAGCATTGGATATACACAAGGGTATTTTATGGATACAACTAAGATAGTTAAAGGATTCAATGGAAAGAGACAAAATACTTTAGGGAGTATTGTATAACCATTTAAAGTGGGTCTTATTGTAGTTGCTACTCCATTATTTATTTTAGTGACTATATAATAATTTGACATGTTGTTTGTACATTCTTGGATACATAAGCTTCATGTAGTACCATGTTTAGTATATAGAAGTATGAAGTATATACATGGAAATATAGTGGTTATTATTGTCACTTGAACTTAGACCCAATGAGGATATGAAAAGTCTCTCCTCATTCAAGTGAGACAATTAAACCACGTCAGGGCTATGGGTATCCCTATTTGGAGGTGGATCTCTAGATGAGGGGCTAGCTCCCCTTGATGCATCACTATAGCTCAATCCTACTATTAACACTTAGGGGATAAAAAGGGATAAGAATAGATAAAATAAAATATACTCTATGGGAGGTGATACACAAAACATATGCTCTACTCACACCCTTTGACATGAACTTAGAACCAAGAAGTTTGCATATACATTTCATCCAATGATAACCTTCTCTCTCACATCAATGTTTCAACATGGGGCCTTAGAGATAGATTAGGCTATGAGGACTTACACAATAGGAATTATAAGACACACTATTGAATAGGCTACTCACTACACCTATAATTCTGTTAAGCACTTCTTACTGACCTACAAAAGAGAGATTACAAAACACAAGGTACTAAAAAGAGTAACATGTGAAGGTAAACAAAGATACACTTACACAAGACAAACAAACATTGTGTACACTTAGTGAAATATTTAATGAGGTAAAATAAACTATATTTTTTATCTCAAGGAAAAAAAAATTTAGGGCTTCACCATACCCAGGTAGAGAGAGCCATACAATAGACAAAAAGTCTTAATTTATATAATATATGAGAAGAGAGAGAGAAAGGGAGTCCAAAAGTCATAAAGACAGTTGTCAAAACTCAAAAGATAAGTTATTTGTGTATGTAAGAGAGATATGAGGTGATCCATGTAATTTTAGGAGCTACAAGTGTCATCTCAAATCATCCAACTCTTGAAAAGTGGTCTAAAGACTCCTTTCTTTGCACAAAAAACTTCCCCTCATGATTTGCCTTCCAAAACTACCTTATCACTAAAACTTATTAGGTATGATGATGGTTCTAAGTAGAAGGGGTTACTAATAGGTCCTCACATGCATTGGAATAGCCTCTGATCACTCCTATTCTTTTGTCCATGCACCATCATCCATGACAGTCCCAAAATGAGCTCTCTTCATGCACCTCTGACACTTGGCACCTAAAACCTTCCCAATTATTTAGTTTGATATATGCACAAGGAGGGATGACATGTTTCAACGGTTTCCATATCATCAGTTTCAAGAAACAAACCTTAAACAACTTCCCTAATTAAGTTTCATCACTTTTTTATAAGTGTTCACTATCTACCCACTATACTAGATGAAGTGAAGGAGATAGAAGATAGGTTTAGTAGATAATATAGTTGATAAAATTTACATAAGGATGTATCAAAATCCTAAAATTCCTCCTAAAAGTGTTTTAGTCTCTTAAAACCTTATAATTCCTATAAAGCACACAAAAATGTCAAAAAGAGCCTGGTTCTGACCCATTCCATACATGTTCACTTAAAAACTTAGCATTGGGGGTGACTAATAGAGTCCTCTACATCTTTCAAGTGGTTTCATGGAATTTCCATTACATCTTCATGCTTAAATTGCTTCACCTTCCTAATCAAGTCTATAGTGAGTGTTTACAAGGGTTTCTAGTCACTTTCATTCTTATCCTTTGTTCATAAAGTATACACATTATAAACTCCTAAAAATTACATTGAGGGATTCTTAGGGACCCTCTCTAACTTCTCCAATCATCTCAAAGTCACATGCAAAAGTTACTGGAAGTTCCAAGCAATTGAAGTTACCCCTCAAGCTCATTTCTTGCATTTTGTATGGCCTGAGAGTTCTTCAAGCAAAAATATGGCTTCCTAATGTATTTAATTTAAATATAAAAGATTTTAAATCTCCAATATCATCTCACAAACATGTTTCAATGGCCTATAATATTCATATCATGTTATAAGTAGGAATGACTACTCATTCCTTCACTAGGCTTAAATCTTGCTTCTGACTTTGATTGCAATTTGGGCTCACTTGATCTTCCCATGGGTTCCTCTACCTACTTATGGTTTTAAAAAATATCTCATACCCCTATATACATGATCCAATCATTATAATTCTTATCAAATCTTGGAACTGAAAGTGACCTCCTATTTGGAATTATGCCTATTCTTTGCCTACTAGGTATGCATGTAGACTTTGTTAGTTAGATAATTTTGCTTAGTCCCAGACCCTATAGTTTGGTTTTTTATGTCTATATATTCATCTTAAAGATTAAAAAATCTTAAAAAATTACCTCATTCCTTTTTGGTCCATCACTTCATCCAATTTACCACATCTACAAGGTTTGGTGCAGGGAAAAAGTGCCCCTATCTAAGACAAAATAGGGGGAACTTACCCTATTAGTATTGAAAAATAGATAATTTAGGATATTAATTAATTAATAAGGGTAATATATACCAATTTTTGTCATCTAAATCCAATATTTTACCCTCAAACCTTCCACATTTCCTAGGAAGACTTTTGGAGTACACACTGTCTAGAGGGTATTTGAAATGTTGACTGCACCTACACTTGAAAATGCCTTATATTGGATAGGTTTTTGTTGTTGAGATATTCATAAATGTGATCCTAACCATGGTGAACATGATTTAACTCTAGGTTTATTTTTTATCTCTTCACACGCTCCTTTATGCACTTTGGAAACCTTGGACTAGGTCTCATGTTTTGACTAGACTGAGACACTTTTGACTATGCTTGGAGGTTGTTTACCATAAAACAAGATTATAAAAGTGTTTGAATTTTTTTTGAGGGTATATTGAGATAATTATCCACTTTTTATAATTCATACTCCACCAACACATCCTCATTTAGTACCAGGACACTTTACTTCCAACTAACTACCTACATACCCTGTTTACTTGGCATGTAGGTGTAGTGAGAGAGGGGTTTAGAATTTTATGAAAAAATTGTTATCCTTTGTAAATGTTTGATGATATAAAAATAATGTTCATTTAGGTGACTAATTTATTTACCTACTAATATTGAGTTCCTTTTATCTCAAACTGAGCCTGTTACTTCAAATTGAGCCCTACTAACTAAGACAACTCTTAGTCCTTATTGTGCATCACTACCTTGCTCTCTAAAGACTTGCTTAGAATATGTGGAAACAATTTGAGTTAATATTTAATATATAATCATGCCATTTCATAAATTTATCCTTATTTTGAACCTACAAAGCACTACTTGCATAATCCCTCTCTCATGCCTACTACCAGAATTAGGGTGTTTTACCCAAAGCCCTACCTGTAGGTGTTCATGGCTTGGGGGAACATTGAAACATTGTATTAGTTATATGAAAAAACCTTAGGTAATTATAAGTTTTTAAGGTTTCACTCAAGATATTACCACACCAAGAATCCAACCTTTCACTTACTACCTGTATTTCCAACATGACTATGTCTCATGAAATTTAGGCCTGCCTGTAGGTGTACTTGGGTTTCCATTCAGCTTGATCATCATGATAAACATTATCTTTGAACCCTATAAAGTGATGCAATATATGATTACATTAACCTATTCCTTAAATACCCCTTTAAAATCCTCATAACTTCAATAAGTTCACTGTCTTCTCTTGTTTAGTTGTAGGTTCATTCTAGGATAGTGTACGGACATGGGATGATCATGTAAGACATACCAAAATTCATTTTTTCTTTTGAAGCTACTTTGAGATTAGAAATTCTCCTTCACCCATTGGAAACATTTGAGTATTATGAAAGGGATATTTTACATCTTAAATGTAAAAGTTCCTTTTTTCTTTGCTTTAGCCCTATAGACAACATTGGGAGAATTCAATGTGTTTATGGGCATTTTCAAAGCTTTCAACTTCCTCCTTACACCATCCCCTAGCCTCCATTTTTCATACAAGTATTATCCTGACTAGATGAATCAATCTTGATAATTTAGGTGTCTTAAAACCTCAAGAAGACATGTTTTTAGAGGTCTAAAACAACCCTTAAGATCTTTGTTTTGCTCATTCAGGGAAAACATCCCTATATCAATCATTAGGATTTTTGGAAGTGGTTTTCCACCTTGTTTGCCAATTTTATCTTGAAATAATATTATCATAATCTCTTTAGTATTTCAATATCTCAAAGGAGGATTCATTTAATATGCAAGGATTTTATGCATATAGACAGTAGGAGAGAAAAATAAATAATGGTGCATGATTTAGGCCTTATGATCTATTCTTTGATCATCAAATACACTTATAATGTTTGAAATAAGTTGAAAAAATTACAAAGGTTACTATAAAGGCAATAATGTCATCATGAAACCCCTGTAGGTGTGCATATGACTGTGTATAGCCAGGAAGGATGGAATTGAACAAGAAATTCTTGTTAAAGAGAATATAACCCCTTCCAATGCAATTGTTATCCTTAAAATATATAATATCCATCAAGTAATTATCAAAATCAATCATCAAACACTCTATTCAATGTGGAAATAACCTTCAAGGCACCTGTAGGTGAAAGGATCATACAATTTGCAAACACAAGTAAGCCTAGACGAAGCTTGTGAGTTCATGAGATCTCCAAAACAAAGGGAACCATGGAAAACTTGTTAAAGGGATATAAAAAACACATGAAACAATTAAACCTATCAAACCAAATCAAACTATTCAGAAACAAGTGCAAACAGTGACCCCTCTTGGATGAGAATGCATAAAAAGTTGCCTGAGATCTGAATGATTTTTAATGAAGGAGGAAGCACAAAAATGAAACTTATTGCTATGGATTTGAAGTAAACTTAGAGACCTTTAATTCCCCAAAATAACTCTTCCCAATTCCACTTGTATGGCCCACACCAAGTGTTTGAAACTGACCCTCCTTGGCTTGCAAAGAGAAAATGAAATAAATAGGATTAAAAACTAGACTTTTTGACATATTACTTGCAAACCATGCGTGGAAAAGAGTGTAGGGATCTGAAGAGACATGTTACCCACGTTTTTAATTGATGGTGAACTCAAAAAGTCCATACAAGTGCCCAAAGGGCCCTAAAAATAAGGATAAACTGCCCTTATCTGAACATAACTAATTCTTTTACTATCACCTAACAAATATTGACATTATTTAACCTTCCCCACATTGAAATACAGCTTGGTGACAAGTTTTCCTCCTTGAAAGTATGTACAAGTCATTTAATGCGCTAAAAATTTGGCCAAATGACCCTTTTGCATATGAAACTTAGCAAGTGACCAATTTATGACTTGAAGACACCTTGAAACATATCAAAGACCATAGTAGTATATATCCAACACAATTTGGAAATTTGACTAAATTTGACCAAGGTTGACCAACTTTGACTTTGGTTGACTTGACTAGTACAAGGAGAATGAGCTTAAACCAAGACTAGAGGGAGGATAAGTAAGATGTATAGAACAATATGAGACCCCATAAGAGATTTAAAAACTTATAAAATTTTAAAAATTAGGGTTTGACCCAATTTTATTAAAAATCAAATTTGGTCAATAGTTACAATTCTAGGTATTCCATTTGAGTGTTTTGTTCATCTAGAGGTATTTCCTCCTCCATCTCTAACACCATTGTAGTCAATTAGATTACCTATTTAGGTTCATTCAACACAAAGAGCTCATCATAAGTTCATTGAATTTCATAGATGACTAGTGTTTTAACAACCATTAAATCATAGGTTCATTTAGGACTCACTAAGCCATTATCCACTCCATCATGACTTAAGATAGTGTTACAAATAGCTTCACATTTCCATGGTGAACAAAATCACATGTATATAATACAATAGATTTCACAAGATACCATACCCCTTAGGGTTACTCATAATACATTGGATCCTATAATCATCATGATAAGTATGTATAAATTAAATCAAATGATTACTTTTTAGATTTAAATAAAAATACATATGACACTACTTTCTCATGATAGATGACCATTTCCACATTTGATACATGACTTACATGTAATCATCCCCATGATGGGATCATTTTTAAGCCAGAACATAATTAAATATTTTTTTAAAAGTACTCCTAAAAAAAGTACCTAAGCTTAACATGTTTTGATAGTTTTTTCCATTGAGTTATATTACTTATCACATGTTTGGTAAATTGAATATCCATTTTTCATATTCACATGCATTTCATGGTATAAATAAGGGAGATATAGGATATACATGTTATACATTGTACATGGATTGACATATGCAAAACATTCCTATAACAAGGGGTCATGTAAATTATAAGGACATCTCATTCTATAGGTCACATTATTACATGTTTATATTTTAATGACTTTTACATACATCATGTTGAGCTACATTCAGCTCTTACATATGCCTTAATCTTGATTATTTTATTTATAATGTTACATTTCATTTATATTCTATAGTATAACATATATTTATGGCATAGACTAGATTAACTTATTTTATGATTCATTATTTATATTGTATTTCATATAGGATAATAATGGATTATGATTTATGTGTGGCTCTTTCCATATTATGTGACTTGAATTGATTAAGTGTATCCTTATATGAATCTTTCTTTGTGTGCCTCTTTCCTTATTGTATGACATTGATTCAATGAATGTCTTATGGAATGAATAATTATTTGTTTGGATCTTACCTTAGTGTATGGCATTGCTTTATTGAGTGTCTTAGAGATTGAATATTTATTTTTATGGCCCTTTACTTAATGTTTTCATTTATTATTGATAGTTTAAAATTGCTTGCTCATTGTGTGTGGCACTTACCTTGTGTGACATTGAGTTCTATTACATGTTATTTATTGTGTGTGTCATGGCCATGACATTATGTTCTTATGAGTGGATACATCTATAATTTTATATTGAGCTTGAGTATTCCTGATCCATATCACACAAATTTATACGTGTCTATGGTGCCATGATCCATATAATACACCTTTTTCACAGGTTACTATTCACTTCTTATATCTATGATGATTAATATTGTGTGCCTAATTATATATCTATATTGACATGACACTTATATTCCTTAAGACACATGTTTCATACATTATTTAATAATATATTCGTATTATGATGACATATATTCCACATGTTAGCACATGATTTAAAATGTTTGCATTTTTGAATTTAATATGATGCATTGAACTCTATTAGTTTGATATTAGTAACTAACATGTCATAGTCCTCACCTCAAAATGGATGCATATTAGTGGTGTTTTCATAGATATTAAAGTTTATAGACACATAATTTATATTATGGGACAAATTAAAAATCTCAGGGATTGATATTGGGTCAGATTATTAGTTTAATTTAGATTATGATACATATATACATGTTCAGACATGTTTGTGGGATTATGCAATGCATTTGTAAATTTTTTTATAGGTACATGATGGAATTTGTTCAAGATGTATAAAATTTGGGACATAACATCATATATATTTTATTATATTATGTATCCAATTGGGATAGTTGATCAAATTATGGGGCATGGACATTATTCATGCACACACTATTACTATTTTTATATTTTTGAATTTTTAAGTATGTCTATAGTGGTTTATTCATTATACATAATAGCCCTAGTATGGTATATTCATTCTTCCATCTTGAGGTTAAAGATATATTAAATGAGTAGTGTGGTTGGTGTTTTGGATCAATTTGTTTCACTAAATTTTTAATCTATTTGATGTTTAAGGAGAAACATAGATGAAGGGTAGGGATTAGAGATTAGAGAGAACCCGTATTGGTTACGCATCATATCCAAATGATGTTGAGCACTCCTCTTTAGCTAGGGAGGACTACGTGAAAATAATAAAGCACTACCACCAAAAATATTTGTTAGTAGATATATGAGTGGGCTACTAAGCTATACACTTGTTCCTGGAAGTGTTAAACTTCCTGAGGGATGACAGTCTACTTTTTGAAACCAAATGGTAATGAATAACAAAATGAAATAGAGTAAGAGAGAGATATTCATACCATTCTTACAGTCTGAGTGCAATTGAGAGTGACATTGTGCAGGTAATGTGAGTTATTAGTGTTTTTGGAGGTTGTTTAGGTAGGATTAGTGAAGTTGGTATAAATACATAGTCATCAACATTGGTTGAGATGATGATGTCAGTAAGGATATATGATCAATGTTGGTTATGTGATCGATATCGATAAGGGTAATAAATTCTTAAGAGGTTACAGGAGATTTTTCTAAGCTAGGAGGTAGATTTTGGTCAGGTTTGTGAGGTTGGGGAGAGTCGTAAGGGAGTGGGTAAGGCTCAGTTGGGTCTAGACAGAGGGTTGGTATGTTTGAAGTAGAGGGAAATAGGCAAAGGAGTTTTTCAACTCCTTCACAGGGAGAGTCAAGATGTTCATAAAATGATAAATAATATAAAATAAAGTAATTGTAAAATGACTATTTAAAAGAATTACAAAACATAGAGATATACTTAGCTGGTGAAATGGATGAACTATGAGTTCTAGATAGATGGCTCTAATGAGGTGTGTTGAAGTAATAGGTGATCAAAAAATACAAGTGTGTACTTCTAGTTTAGAAGAATCCAATCTCTATGTAGTATATCAATTCCTACTCTAGACTAATTTGTGAAAAGTAATGATAATCATGGATGTATAAAGTCAAATGCTAAAACCTATGCATGAATTATTGATTTTTTTGTTTTTATTAACCAAAATATTAGCTTGGAATTTAGCTTAAGTAACTGACATCGATGATCCTATCAACACGGCCATAGTTTGACTAACATTGATGGTATGAGAATAGGTAAAAGGCCTATTTTTATCATATTTTTTATTCCTTCTCTTGCCAAGTGTGGTATTCATTAGGAAACAATATAAATGCAAAGTTAAGATGGATGTAGTTAGTTAGGAATTTATGCTTGGGGTGAGAACAAGTCATGGGTAGTTAGGATTAGGGGACTAAGTCTTGAGGTGACTCAGAGGGTAAGAATTAGTCTTAGGACAATGTGGCCAGGTAATGTGGCATAAGTAGTTTTTAATTAACTTAATTAAATATTTTAAATTAATTAAATATGTGAGGGTTGAAAACAAGGGTTAAGAAGGCTAATTATTAAAAGGGGCTCAAGGGGGGTTTCAACATAGGGAGTTACACATGTGTGTGATGTAATTTGGGTGTCTACATTTTCCCCTTTTTATCTTGTAATTTATATTGACAAGTTTCAAGACAAAAATAGGAGTTGGATGCTCCAGGTATGGGATGAGGTATACCCCCTCAAAATGGGAACTGATAGAGGAAAATCTAGAATCAGGTACCAGTTTGATAAGGAGTTAATTGGGTGGGTGGATGTTGAGTAAAAGTATGGTATTAATTATTGCACACATACAACTATGAGGTATAGTTGACACAATCAATAATAGGTAAAGGTGAGGAGGATTCAAATAGAAATAACCAAATCATAGCCTGTAAGTGATAGTAGATATGATTAAAATGATCAAAGTTGTAACTCCAATGGTCCATGTGTTATAAGTATCTAAGGTAGGAAGTGCTCTTGGTAAACACAAAAGGTTGTAGGTGATAGGACTTGCTTGGTCATGATCCAAAATACCTGATATACATATATGTGTACAATAGCCAACTATAGTGAGGTAGCATAAGTGGTCAAGACAAAAAATGCAAGGTTGGTTCAAAAGGGTCAATAGTCAAGGAGATATTCATGATCTCTAGTCAGAGTCATCATGGGTGGCGATTGAAGTGATATCCAAGGTTGGTTGTCATGGTTGGGTGGAGATTAAAGTGATCTCCAAGGTTAGTTGTCATGGTTAGGGAGATATATGTGATCTCCAAGCTACCCTAAACTTAGGGTATAGTCTAAAGGGTGGTGGTTAGGGTTGAAAATTTTAAGTTAAAGGTTTCCAATGTTGGTTATATCACCGATGTTGGTAGTAAGAATTTTTGACATTGGTCTCTTAGGTCAAGACTATCGACATTGGTGGGTGATCAAACTTGATAAAAAAGGGATTGGTGGCCCACTAAATCTCATTTGCAACATTTGATTGGAGAAAAAGAGATCTAGGTGTTGGTGTGCATAGAGATAGCAGAGCTAGGAGGGGACCTAGCTAGAGTCATGCCACCATAAGTGCCAACTATTATAGCCTATAGGAGATAGATAGATGAGGTAAAATTCTTTATGATTTGAATTTTAAATATAAGTTTGTTAATTTGTGATTAGGGCTAATTTTTTATGGTTAGGGGGAGAGAGGGAAATTAAAGGGGTAGTAAATGGGGTGAGAGTAGGTTTAGGTGAATTTAGGAGGGGGGTTGGTTAGCCCTAGGGCTAAACCAATCATCAATGTTAGTGATATTCATTGACATTGGCAAATAAGGTGCCAATTTCGATTGAGATATAGTGCCAACATTGGTAGCTTTAACTGACATTGGTCATAGGAAAAAACCCTAAATAAAAAGAAAAGGCCCATTTTGGATCCCCAGTTGAATTAGTCAATGAGCCTAATGGCTAAGCTAGGCTTAGAAGACCCCGTGTCAATTGAGTTCTACCTACATAACCTAGGTGAGGGCCTTAACCCAATTTAGTTCTCCCAGTGTGAAGGGAAAAAAGTTGAGGTATGGTTAAAAATTTGTTAAGTGAAGTGGTTAGGAAAAGGGAGGTTGAAATAGGTCATGAGACCTAGGGCTTAAAATATAGGTCATGGGGTCAAGGGTGTGAGATATAGGTTGTTAGGCCTAGAGTTTAAGATACAGGCCATGGGGCCTAGAGTTGAAAAATAGGCATTTGGGCCTAGGGTTGAGATATATGTAGTTAGGCATAGGGTGTAGAGATAGGTAGTTAGGCATAGTGTTTAGGTGGGTATATAATTGAGCTAACCTTAGAAGACCCCATGTTGATTGAGTGCTACCTACATATCCTGGGTGAGGGCCTACATAACTTGGGTGAGGGCCTCAGGCTAATGTAGTTCTCCTAGTGTGAAGGGAAAAAGAGGGTGGAAGTATGTGACTTTAGGTTTGTGTAACTTTAGGTTTGTGTGTGTGGATGCAGGCTAGGTATAAGTTGACATTACTAGATAGACTACCTACACTACTGACAAAGATCAGGAGAGATGTCGCCATGGATGAGTGGGATCACATGGTAGTCATATGATTAGTAAGAGTGTGATGATATTTTTGAGTTACACATGATGTTAGCTTGATGATAGCTTTGATAGAGAGGTGGTATCACACCATCAACACCTTTCATTTGCCTACTAGAGAGTTGATAGTAACATAAAAGATGTGTATAGGATTTTATGGTTGCCACTCCAAGGTGAGGAACTCATCTCATGTTCAAGAGAGGAGCATGATATTCACATAGCTACATTATTTAGGGAGCATGTTAGCGAGGTGACCTATCATTTAGCAAGATTTGCATATGAGCCACTATATACTACTAATGAGGAGTAGTATCAGTTGAGTATCCTGATGATGATAGGGATTACTGTATATGCACTACTAGATGTATATGGGGGGAGATGTCCTATTACATTGATAAGTGTGTTGGCATAGATGGTTCATCAACAAATAATGTATGCATGGGGACCAACGTTTTTGGCACAATTATATAGAGAGTTGTGGGGTTTGAGACTATGGTGATGGTATAGTTTGTGCATCAAGAATTTACTTCATTGTTTGGCATATGAGCACATCATGGTGACATGGCTATTAGGGCTACCCACCATGATTACAGCTGGTTTCAGGGTTGGGTTCAGATGGTGGAGAAAGGTTGGCCCAGACATGAGTAGATGGCATAGTGTAAGACATTGATTATTATAGGCATATGATAGATGGATTGATTCCCACATATATAGTTTAGAGGACCTACTTGACATAACCTACATTTAGAGGATAGGTAGAGCAATTGGTTAATTTATAGATCACATTATGGGTCAAAGGGAGATGAGTTGGAGAGCTAGAGATGATACATATGGCATGGGTTAGGAGACAATTTGGATTGTTTTAGGATGTGCCTCCTACCTTTCCTCTATATAGGAGGGATGATATAGAGACACCCCTACCTTTACTCTAAGAGATAGGCTAGATTTTGAGGAGCTATCATCAATCTCAAGTGTAGTAGATACTAGATGCATAATGACTTATCTTGCATGGTGGATAGGTTTACATCTCATAGTTTAGGTTAGGAGGCCACCACTAGATTTATAAGGAGTGATGAGAGAGAGAGAGAGAGATGCAGTAGTATAGGCTTGAGATGTAGCAGTATAGGCTTGTGATGCATCATAGGCACATCTGTTGGTCTTATAGGGGTAGGTTAATATACTAATAGTGGAGAGAGATAGTTTGAGAGAAATAAGATAGGTTTCTCCTCCTCCTCCATCATAGGGACCAGTATAGGGTTTTATAGTAGGTATGATAGGTCCACCATAGAATATATCTCTAGCAAGGTATAACACTACTCTAAATGAGATTACATACTATGAGAGAGCCATCAAGGAGTTCCCATAGATTCAGAGGTATTTTGAGTTTAGAGAGTAGGAGAGATCAGTGACACATGCCATAGCTTCTAACTCACGTAGACGTAGATAGGTTGAGAGTGGTGATGATACTATTTCTTCATAACCACAACTATAGCCTTGATTATTTTGAGGGATAGATAATATTTATGATGTTGCTATATATGTTGTATACACACTAGCCTGCAAGCTAAAGATGAGAGATGTACTCTTTGAGAGAGAGATGATACTAATATGATCCATTGATGTACAATCATATTCATTATATATATATATGAGAGTTTTTTAATTTTGAGATGTGTTTATGTGTTGGTGATGATGTCTTTAAGTTATTATAATGATGTGCATGTTTATGTTATGTTAATGTTGAGCATGTTAGTTGAGTTAGACTAACATTTCCCATATGTGTGATGCTACATGCATAGTTGATAGGTTAACTTCATCTTAGCATTTTTCCATATTTGTAATGTTGTATGCTTAAAATGAATGGATTGGGTATGCTTTTTTTATGTCAGCATTTTTCCATATTTGTGATGGTGTATGCTTAAAATAAATGGCATAGTCTTGATAGTTTTCCTATTTATTATTGTTTAGATAAACTATGGTTACATGTTGGGTGTATTTCACATGTGATTATATGAAAAAAAATGATGGGAAATGGTTTGTTAGGTTTAGTATGGTTTTGGATAGTTATTTTGAATATATTTCCTTAAGATGGGTATGTGAGTGAGAATATTTGTCAAACACATAACTCTAAAAAATTGGTAGAAAGGTGAGAAGGTGATTGAATCTTGTCATGAGATGTGACCTCAAAAGAGAAATTGACATGTGATTGGAATGAGAAAGAAAGAGGTAGGATGTTTTCATATTAGCAAAGACCATAATCACAACATAAATAGGTTTAGGAGTATGAGCCTCTTTCATGCTTTGCATCATTTGACCATTTTTTTGTTAGAGAATCATTGTACTCATCTTGTGTCAAGTGAGTTAAAAGTACCTTGAAAGATTATGAGGGGAAAAAGGTAAAAATAATGAGGGGGTTTAGGTCATGCAACCTTCTTAGTGGGGATGGTATGCCCCTTCTATGGGTGACTCGAGAGCTAATATAGGCAAGTCCATGACTTAACTTTTTTTTTGTGTATGCTGATCAATGTGAGAAGCCTACAATGGGATTTTGTTTGTGTTGAGGTCATATGATTCTGATCAATATGAGAAGCTTCAAAGTCATCATTTTCCTTTATAATAAATCTTGGCTTAGCCATCCTTCAAGGGAGTGGTCCAAGCTTTTGTTTTTAATTTTTAATTTTGAATAGCTATCCTTCAAGGGAGAAGTCTATTTATAATATCAAGGAGAAGTTACATAGTTATCCTTCAAATGAGAAGTCTATTTATAGTATCAATAAGTTACATAGTTATCCTTCAAGGGAGTAGCCTACATTGAGAATCATGACCTGAGAGATTATAACTTATCTATGTATCCCATTTTTTTTTACTTTAGTCATGGACATGACTATAGAGGCTTAGAAGTTTTCCACTTTAAGGACAAAACCATACCATTTCATAGGTTAACTAAGTGTGTAAGAATAAGGGTTAAGAGGAAGGGAGATGAATGTAATAGGGTTGCTCAAAGGATGAGCTCAAGTGAAACATGAGGTGAAGTGTTACTTGATCAATAAAAGAATGGTCATAGGTGCAAAGAATTTAAAGGCTTTGGCTTTGGCCTTCCTTCGAGAGAAGATAAGTGATAAGTTCATGATCCATACTTGTGAGTTATGATGTAGGGTCCAACATAATTAAGAGCAAACTTACCCTATTTTATTGTTTCCATGTTCATCACATGTTGATTTTCATTTAAGATGAGACCTCTGATATCAAAATATCACTCCTTTAGGTTTTTATTGTAAGCACGTTTGATATGCTCTTGATATATTTAGAGGTGGTTGAGGGCTATGAGATGGTGTTCATCAAGCAACTCAAGTTGAGCCAAATGTTCTTGGTAAAATTCATTATTAGTAAGTATATCTTGTAGATAGATGTGAAGAGAAAGAATCTAGACCTCAAGAGGCAAAACAACCTCCATCCCATAGGCTAAAGAAAAAGGTGTAGCACTTGTAGGGGTTTGAATGCTAGTGTGGTAAGCCCATAAAGCGAAGGGAATGTGTGTGTGTCAATCCTTGCCTATATCATTGACTACCTTCATGAGTATTTTGTTTAATATTTTTTTAGAAGCTTATACCTATCCATTTACTTGTGTATAGCATGGTGATGAAAAGCTTAATTTGATTCCAAAAGTGTCACAAAAATTTTGGATAGTCTTATTTTTGAAAGATTTGTCATTATCTATTATAATTTTATGGTGGACACCAAAACGATAGACGATGTGATGGTTGATAAAGTCAACAATTTTGTCAGCCTTAGTGGAGTGAGAGGAATGGCCTTGACCCACTTGGTGAGGTATTCAATAGTAGTAATGATGGAATGGTGATGGAGAGATGAATGAGGGTTAATCTCACTGATTAGATCCAAACCCCATTGGGAGAAGGGCCAAAAGTCTTTAGCAACTTGTAAGGCATGGATTGAAATTGGAAGGAGGTTAGTATGTTGTTTAAATTTGATGCAATGTTGAATGTAATCACTACAATTTTGATGAAGTGTTGGCCAATAATAGCCAAGTCAAAGGATACGTTTAGCAACTACGTTACCATTGAAATGTCCACCACAAATCCTATCATGGAATTCCTTAATGGTGAAGGGGGACTCAATACTAGTGAGGCATCTAAGGAGGAGACCATCAAAACCTCACTTATAGAGAAGTCCCCCTAGCATAGTGTAATGAGTGGCACATTCATGAAGGCATGTCTCCCATTATTAGAGAGGTTGAGAGGGGTAATAGAAAAGGAGAGGTAATCTATGAGTTTTTTGTACCATAAGTTGTGTGGGTTATGTGTTACATTACAGATAAAAAGGATGTTAGTTGATACATAGGAGGAAATGTTAAGTGATGTACAATGACATATATTTTTGAGGAAGAGGGTAAAGAGGGTATGTGTGAAGCAAGAGAATCCATTATGTCTGTAAATTTATTTATAGATCGAGGAATAGTTTCTAAGAGGTAGGAGTTAGATGATTCTAATAGTGTATCTACATGATGTTTATATCATTATAGAATTTCATTTTTGCATAGGTAGGAACCATTAAGCTGATTAACCACTAGTTAAGAGTCATAAAAAATGGTTATTGATTTGACACCCAAGAAAATACCTATTTGAAGCCATAAGATCAAAGATTCATATTCAACCATATTGTTAGTACATTCAAAATCTAGTTTAAATGAGAAAGGCATAGACTTGCCATCAAGAGGGATGAGGATGACACCTAAACCCCCATCGTGTTGACATTTAGACCCATCAAAGAACATCATCATTTAATAGGATATGTCATTGGTGGAGAGCATTACCATAGATTCGTCAGGAAATTCATAGTTTGAAGGTTGGTTGTCAAATAAAGGGGTGGAAACTAACTAGTCAATGATCATTTGCCCCTTGATAGACTTTTGTTGAATAAATTCCAAGTCAAATTTAGTAAGGAGCATGAGCCACTGAACTACATGTTGGTTGTGATATGGCTTGGAATGTATGTATTTGAGGGGATAAGTATGGGTGATGATGTAGGTTTTGTGATTTGAGAGGTAAAGACCAATGCGAGATAAATATTTTTGGTATGGGTGTATTGAGTTTCATAATCAATAAGTGTGTGGCTTATGTAGTAAACCACTTTTTCTCGATGGTGATCATCTTGATGTGTAATCATAGCACCTAAAGAATGGTCTATTGCAAAGATGTAAAGGTAGAAAGGCTAGTTTTCCTTAGGTGGAATAAGAACTGGTGGGGAAAGGAGATACCATTTGAATGCATCAAAGGCTTCTTGACAATTTGTATTCCAATGGAAGGAGACATATTTTTTGAAGAGATGGTGAAAGGGTTGGTAATGATCTGACAATTGGGAGATGAAATGGTGGATTAAAATAAGCTTGCCTTACAGGCTACATAGTTGTTTAATATTATTAGGTGGAGGCATGTCTAGTATTTCTTGAACCTTAGTAGGGTCAACTTCAATACCATGGAGAGAAACAATAAATCCTAAGAACTTATCAGAAAGGACACCAAAGATGCATTTATTTGGGTTTATTAAAACATTATATTGGAAGAGATGACTGAATATGATTTTGAGGATCATCAAGTGATCTTGGTGAAGTTTAGACTTTTTGAGTAATTCATCCACATAGTCTTCCATAATTTTTTGTAGGAGATCATGAAAGATGTAAGTCATGGCACATTGGTAAGTGGCACCAACATTATTCAGACCAAAGGGCATGACCCGATAATAGAAAGTCCCCCATGGGGTAATGAAAGTTTTCTTATGCTGATCCTCATAAACAACAAAGGTTTGATTGTAACCTAAGAACCCATCCAAAAGTGATAACATCTCATGGCTAGTTTTTAGATCAAAAATTTGGTTGATACTTGGCAAAGGGAAGTCATCCTTTGAACAATTGAGGTTTAGGTCATGATAGTTGATGTAGATGTAAATTTCCCCTATTAATTTTGTGATAGGAACATATTGGAAACCTATTACGGGTAGTCGATGGGTTGAATAAAGTTAACATAAAGGAGGTATTGGAGTTATTATTTGACAAGGAGAGCAATATGAGGATGCATTTTATGAAGATTTTGCTTAACATGTTTAGCATCTTAGTTGGTGACAATGTTATGGGTGATAATAGAGGGGTTGATATTAGGCATGTCATTATAAGACCAAGTGAAGGATTTGATATGGTCATTAAGAAATGTGGCATAATTTTCTTGCTTAGAGGAATCCAAAGACTAGCCAATCTTAAAGACACAGGGGTTATCATGAGAGGTCAAATTAATGTCAATGGTTGATTCATTTAACATAGCCTATGTTTTGAATGGGAGTGATCATTGGATATAATAATCATTTGCACCCATATATGTGAGAATAGCATCATCATATTAACATTGGATAGTGTTGATAGTGGGAGAGTCGTCATCAATCATTTTAAGATGAATGAGAGGAAAGGACCCTATTTCCTTACCCAAGTGATAGGTGAGGGAACCCAAATGGATGGCATTTATTGAAAAAGAAATTAGGAGGTATAGATACCTCTGATTTAGTAGGTGATGGTAGAGGAGAGGATGGAGAAGGATAAAATATATCTTTGATAATTAGTATATGAGAAGTTTTGGTGAGTTTAGTTGGTTCATCAAAACCCACTCCATGCCATTTTTTGGCATTTTCAATGGTTTTGCTAGTGGGATATTTAATGGGCATATGAAAACCCTGCTCATAACAACCTAAACTAAATCCTTTCTAGGCACACCTATAAAGATATGTGTGATTGAAGCTAGGATTTCTTAGGAAAGAGAAGTCATAGGTAAATGGTTGTGGCAAATAGGATGGATTACCAATAATGGGAGCTGGATCAATTCCCCCATATGTGAAATTAGTTCAAAGGTTAGGGGGCCATACATGATGACCATCCCAATATGAGGATAATAATTTGGGTTCATATGAAGCTTTCCATACTCTTTTGGAGTATGGAACATGTCGAGTGTCAACAAATTATATTATTTGAGTGATAAATTCTTGAAAGTTTCCTCCATGGGGTCTTTATCAAGAATTTATGTTGTTGGTATATGTGTAACTAGGGTAGTGGATCTTGTGGAAACTTCAAAAGTATAGTTTAGAGGAGATGATGTCTTTAATGGAATGAGAACATCATTAGGGCTATAAGTCATGTTACATGTTTTGAAAGGAGGTGGGTCGATGGGAATAACATGCACTTGCCCATTGTGCTCAAACTTGACGTAGCGGTGCAAAGTTGAGGGAACACATGCCATATCATGTCTCCAAGGTCATCCAAGTATTATGTTATATTATAACTATCTTTATACAATGTAGAAGAGCTCAAGAATTGTGTGGGGACCCACATAGATATGTAAGACACTATTGCCCACCATAGTAGCTATGGTATCATTAAAGGAGTGAAGCACCATGTCAGTTTGAGACATGTAATTGTCAAGAAGGGCTAGCTATTTGTAATCATGGGTGGAGATAATATTAATACTAGCTCCTCCACCAATCATGACTCTTTTTACATGAGTTTGATCTATATATATATATATATATATATATATATATATATATATATATATATAATGATAAAAAAGGTAGAATCCTAATCTTCAAGGTGTTGAAATGGAATTTTTGAATCATTGAAGGAAATCAAGGAGATGGTGTTAAGAGAGCTGACCAAATCTATAAGAGACTGGGGATCATCAGGGCATACCTCAACCTCTTTCAAGGCACTAATAAAATCTTGATAGTGTTGGGGTGAGTTTTAGATTAACTCATATAAGGACATTTTCATAGGGCTTTGGTGAAGTTGTTTCACCATTGAGTTTTTGAATAACTTTAGAAGATGTTGGTTTTGGGACACCCAAGATGAAAATAGTAGGATTCAGATGAGTTTCTTTTGAGAAGGGATGATCCCAAGGGGTAGTGACCTTTTCCTTACCTTTATCCTTTTGATTATGTGACCATGTGGCCACATTAATTGTGTTGATCTGAAACATAGGTGAAAGAGGTGGCAAAGGGGGTACGACAACATCTTTGGGTTTGAATTTAGGTAGAATGGTATGAGGCATTATGGATGCCATGGATGGAATAGTAATAAGTTTAATGGGAGTATCAAGAATGAGGGTGTTTTTATCAAAGTGTTATCAAATGACTATTGTGAGAGCTTTATAGCTTTTAGTATTGTGTTTAGGTGAACGATGATATAGAGACACTTGTGTATCATCAAACCAAGATGGATTCGATCCGAGAGGGTTATAAGGCTTAATGGGAGGAAGAGTTATTATAGAGGATTATAATAACTTGAATATGGAAAATATCTAAGAGCCTATGAGTAGGAAAGCACTTGTTTTAATAGGGGTGGACACCTTCTTTAGTTTAAGAGTGATGGGGGTGATTTTTCATAGTACCTTTTTAGGTGGCAGTAGAGCCACATGTTTTGCTGACACTTTCTTTGTAGTAGGTGTTGTGGTGTTAGATGTGAAATTCCTACTAGGTGGTAGAGGTAGTAGTGTAGGTAACTTAGCCTTTGGTTTCGATTGGATTAGCGATACCCCAACTAAAGTAGAGGGATGTGGTCTCACAATTGAAGGCAAAGTTAAGGGTGGAAGAGGCAAGGATCAATGAGATCTAGGAAGATTAACATTATTCTTTAGTTTAGTCCATGAAAATCCACCTTGTGGTTGGAGAGTCAAATATAATTTCACCCATGGATGAATTAGATTAGAGACTGGGTGTATACCTAAAGACTTGATCTACTTTAATGTGGTAGATGCCTGCAAGGGTGAGGGCTTTGACATAGAAGGATGAGCTTCTAGTGATTTTAGTGAAGAAGCTAACTTGTTTAAAGACCTTGGGGTAAAGGGTAGTAAGAGGATTAGTGGTAGAGGATGACACTCATTGTGTAAGATAAGGAGTTTTAAGTCAGTCCCAAAATACCACATGATCTAGCTTCGTAGAGTCAAGAAATTCTAGATTTCTCACTAACTATGAAAAGGGTTTAGATGAAGTTGACATAGGCCTTATAGTTGTTTCTTTATAAGGTTGATGTGATTAAGAGAGAGGGAAATTATTAGCCTCTTCTACCTCAAGCCAAATATGAGAAAGAGACACAATAAGGTCTTCTTTGACATAGATAGGAAAAAAGGCATGGTATTTCACAGGTGGGGGAGAGGTAGGTAAAGAAGGCTCCTAAATGGGGTAGAGCATAGGTATAATTACTCTCTCAAAATGTGGGTGAGGAATAGGTAAAGTATGATTTTATATAGGTAAAATAAGTGGTAAAATTGGCTAAATTGGAGTATGCACAATAGGTCTCTCATCTAATGTAGGGGTAGATAACACTGGCTCCTCTATGTGTGAAGGAGGAGTGGATGGGGTACGACCTTCCATCAGTGGAGGAAAGTCAATTGAAGAAGGTTATTCAAGAGGGTATAACATAGGAATGATGTTTCCCTCAACATGTGGTTGAGTAACAGGTAAGGCATGGTCCTCAAATGGTAAGAGGATAGCTAAAATGGGTACAAAAAGAACTGGTAATACAGGCTCTTCTTATGGTAAAAAGAGAGGTAAAGGAGGCCCTTACTCATGTGGGAGTGGAATGGGTGAAGTAGGCTCTTCTAATTAAGGAAGAAGGATATGTAAATCAAACTCCATTGATTGTGGGGGAGGAGTAGGTAAAATGGGTGCCTCTGTTGTGGGAGATATTAGACTAGAGGTAAAGGAAAGACCATATTGATAGTATGGATATTATGATCACATGAGTTATTAACTGTGGTCTGAAAATTATTTTGATTGGGAAAATGGTTAGGAAAAGGCTATTTGAACACATCCATATTTTGATTAACAGGTACATTAGGGTTATCTAAGATGAGATCCCCCATGTCAAGCATGTCTTGAATAATGTTCTTGAATATTTTATAGTTATTATAATTGTGGGCTTTGACTTGATGGTAGCCAAAAAACTCATCTTCCTTGTACCAAGTAGGAATAGGATGAGAGGGATAAAACTATATACGAGGCTTGATTTGAGGAAGGGTTATGGCTCCTCATTGCAATAGTTTTTCTAAAACAAAAGTATATGACTCCCTAACGGATGTGTATTGTCTTTATTCATGCCATTTTTGGAATTGCTTGGTTAGATTTTGTGAGGTCAAGGAATTAGTTTGGTTTGTGGTTGTGGAAGAAGCCGATTTAACAACCACCGCATTGGTGGATCCTTTATATTTTTGGTTAAAAGGAGAAGGTTTAGAAGAGGAGTCATTTGATTTAGAATTGGCATTCTTACTACATAACTTGAATCTGTCTTCATTTATAGCTCAGATCTCGAGTTTATACACCATTATAAAGGCTTCATCAAATGTGCAAAAATTTTGTACTCAGAGCGTGGATGAAATATGCTTAGCACATGCCCTTGAGAAGAGCTCAATAATCTTAGGTTGGGGTAAAGAGAAGGATAGTTGATTGATTAATCCTCTCCAATGAGTGACAAAATCTATGATATACTCGTCATCAAATTATTTAATAGAATAGAGGTCCATAAAAGAAACATTTTTGGAAATGTTGATAGAGAAATGGTCTAGGAATAATTGTGTGAGTTGGGTAAATGAGAAAAGGGAGTGTCGAGTTATAGAGATATACCTATCCATGGTAGCATTGAAAAGAGACATATGGAAAGTTCAAAGTAGTAATGCATCATTGTGCCCTATTAAATAAAAAGAATGTCTAAATTCTTAAAAAAGGTGTTGTGCATCCTCTTTACTCTATAAGTGAGCAAATTTGGGGAGTTCTCATTGGTTTTGATAAGGGAAAATAGGCACAAAAATATGGATGGGATCATTACATATATGATCATAAGATAACATATTCTTTGAACCTGACACAGATGTCTCTAGATTAGACATCTTGTCCATCAGCATCTTAGTGAGGTAAGGAGGAGGATTGGTTTGGGAAATATCCCCTAAGTTATAGGGATCTTGATAAGAAGTAGAGGGAGCGTGTGACATCGCTTGATGTAGTTGTGTTGATGAAACATAGGGGTAGTGAGTCATAGGCTGAGGGTGGAAATGAAAGGAGCTTGCCCCACTAGGTTATAGACTACGCTTTGATTAGATGTTGTTATTGTAGGTTGGGTTGTTGGCATGGTTATAATAGATGAACGGTGAGTCAAAAATCATGTAATTATAGGTGTGAGAGTAGATGGGATAGGTACCACCAAATTTTGAAATGGGGTTAAACTTGATTGAATTACTTGTGGTTGTGAAGGTAGGGAAGTCATGATAAGGGTTAGATGAGACTTGGCGGTTGGTGATGTTGAACTTTGGACATTGTCTATGGTTGGATTACTTGTTGAAGTGGTGGTTTGGGTAACCATGGGGGAGCATAGTAGAGACAACTAAAACTGAAGTTGTTTCCATCAGAGAAGTTGGCATACCATATAGTGGGTCACCCAAAGAATTGTGGGTTTCGCTCATGGCCAAGTAATTCTGAAGAGATACCACATTATGATCAAGAAATTTAGTAAAATATTGATCTCCTTTAGGCATAATGGGAATTTGGTTTGGGAAAGGAGTATGATTTGTATCTGAAGTATGCTCCATGATAGAATCAACAACATGAGGGGAAGGTGGCAGTTATTGTTGGCTTGTGTAATTGGCAAGAATTTTGGCTTGGCTTCATGTGAATACCATGAAAGAAGTATAAACAGTCTTAAAACTTTGTATTAGTGATAGAGTGAGGAAAAACTAGGTTTGGGTGTGGGTAGGTAGGTTGTTTTAGCTTGCTATTTTGATAAAACTAAAAATAACCAATTTACACATTCTATCAACATAAATAGGTTAAAGTCTACTGATGTCAGTGAGTTTAATTGATATCAATCACTATGGAGTCTTAGGAGATGAAAAATCCAACGTTTTAGAAACCTAAAGGCAAAATATAAGCAAAATAGAGGATGTAAGAGGTCTGTATAAGGAGGATAGACACTCAAAAATTGATATAATAGGTTATAAAACCTAAGTATTATGAATGGTGTTGATTTTGTAAATCAATGGAAATACATCCTTACCAACTCTAAAATACAAAAGGTAATAGAAAAGTATAAAAATATCATACAACCACTAATTATTAACTCCTAGAGATTAATTTTAGTCTCGTGTTGTCTTATGCCTTAATCAAATAGTGAGATGATATTTTGGTTACCGAAGGTACTAAAAAGTAATCTAGAGATGGTTTCAAGTTAGTTTTGGTGCTCAAGAGGAAATCTATGTTAGATTAGGTACATGGATTATTATAGGAGATTTCTCCCCACACTTCACATACTTAAAGCCAAGCCAGGCCACTTAGCTAAAATATACCTTCTATCTAGAGTTAATACTCTACTAGAGAACATAGTGGGTTCTCCCCTTGGTGGTGAAATCCAAGTAGGATAGCCAGGTAGGGTAAGGTGATCCACCAAGTGATGAAATCCCAATGGGCCTTGTCTCAGGGGATTTTAGATGTTTGTTTTTGTGAGTGTGATTTGGTAGTTTAACATGGGTGTACTATGATTTATTTATAAAGCTTATTATTAACTAGGTGTGCTAATATGTAGCAAGAAAACAATGAAGTGCAGTAAGTTTTAAACCCAAATCTGAAGTGTTTTGATTCAAATGAAAATAATGATGAAATATGAGAAGAGAATGAATTTAACTATCCTAATGTGCATGCATGAAAGAGATAAAGAAGATATTTTTTTTGACTTTCAAGGAAATTGATAAATTTCTTTTAGAGGCAAAAGAAAGAGAAGAGTGACAAGGAAGAAGAAATTTCAATTTATTGCCTTTAAATAGAAAATAAAATGTTGAATATTTCATTTTGAGGAAAAAGATAGGGAGAAAGTGAAAAGAATGAAATTTTCACTATAATGCACCTATATGAATGCTTAAAACAAGGAATGAACCCAAGGAGATCTCCATGGTCCCACCGGGCATGCCAGAAATGTTTCACTAAATTTTGAATCTATTTGATGTTTAAGGAGAAATAGAGATGAAGGGTAGGGACTAGATATTAGAAAGAACCCAAATTGGTTGTGTGTTGTATCTAAACAATGTTGATCACTCCTCTTTGGCTAGGGAGGACTACTTTCAAACAAGAAAGCACTACCAATAAAAATATTTTTTAGTAGATATATGAGTGGGCTGCTAAGCTACGTGTTTGTTCTTGGAAGTGTCAAACTTCCTTAGGGATGACAGTCCAATTTTTGAAACAAAATGGTAATGAATAACAAAATGAAAGAGAGAGTAAGAGAGAGATATGCATACCATTCTTGCAGTCTAAGTACAACAGAGAGTGACATAGTGTAGGTAATGTGAGTTATTGGTGTTTTTGAAGGTTGTTTAGGTAGGCTTAGTGAAGTTGGGGTAAATACACAGTCATTGACATCAATTAGGCTTCTGATGTTGATAAGGAGATATGATAGACATCAGTTATATGACCAATATCGGTAGGGTAAATAAATTCTTAAGAGGTTGTAGGAGATTTTTCTAAGCTAGGAGGTAGATTTTGGTCAGGTTTGTGAGGTTGGCGAGAGTCGTAAGGGAGTGGGTAAGGCTTAACCAGGTCTAGATAGAGGGTTGGTATGTTTGAAGTAGAGGGAAATAGGCAAAGGAGTTTTTCAACTCCTTCATAAGGATATTTGGGATGTTCATAAAATGATAAATAGTATAATGTAAAGTAATTATAAAATGACTATTTAAAGGAATTACAAAACATAGAGATATACTTAGCTAATGAAATGGATGAACTATGAGGGCTAGATAGATGGCTCTGATGAGGCATGTTGAAGTAATAGGTGAATAGAAAAGACAAGTGTGTGCTGCTAGTTTAGAAGAATCCAAGTTTTGTGTAGTACATCAATTCCTAATTTGGACTAATTTATGTAGAGTAATGGTAATCATAGATGTAGAAAGTCAAATGCTAAATCCTGTACATGAATGATTGATTTTTTTGATTTCTATTGACCTAAATATTAGCTTAGAATATGGCTTAAGTAACCAATGTTGGTGATCTCACTGATGTCGGCCATGGGTTGATTGACGTCAATGACATGAGAATAGGTAAAAGGGCTATTTTTAGCCTATTTTCTATTCCTTCTCCTACCAAGTGTGGTATTAATGAGGAAATGGTAGAAATACAAGGTTAAGAAGGATGTAGTTAGTTAGGAATTTATGTTTGGGGTGAGAACAAGTCATGGGTAGTTAGGATTAGGGGACTAAGTCTTGAGGTGACTTAGAGGGTAAGAATTAGTCTTAGGATTAGGTGGCCAGGTAAGGTGGCATAAGTAGTTTTTAATTAACTAATATTGTAAATTAATTAAGTGTGTGAGGGGTAAAAACATGGGTTAGGAAGGATAATTATGAAAAGGGGCTTAAGGGGGTTTTGACACAGGGAGTTACACACATGTGTGACGTAATTTTGGTGTCTACACACTCAATGACTTAGCATTACTCCTTATTTATGAGGGTTTGGGAATTTATATTTTCAAGCTATAGTTTAAACAAAGACGCTATTCTTATGGACAAAATCACCCCAATACATTATCCATTTGGAAAAAATCAACCCAAATATCCAACAAATCAGAGGGTAGTATGGTTTACCCACTTATAGGTGTATTCCTTCCTTTCTCTTTAAATTTTAAATGTTTTATTGATCTAATTTATTTTAGATTTCATACCATATATGTAAATTGATTTTTTCATGTTTTATTCTAGGTTTGGATAGATCAATTTTCATACTTAGATAATTATACCAAAGACAAAATGTATTTACACACTAAGGTACATAGCTTATTTATCCTTTTACTCAAGAATTATTTTATTTTTCAATAATAAAATATAAGGGGGAATTTATGGACACAAAAATATGGTATTAGACACTTTAAATATTTACCTATACATACTTTACATGACTTTTGCATACACATGGTTGTTTCATAGCCTTTTCTCCTATCTACGTGCCTTTTATGGGCCTCACAATCCATATTTTCAATTACTCACCTATAAAATTCCATACTATGTACACAATTTTATTATTAGCATTATTATAATGTTTGATAATTATCATATCATTGTTCCTTTATTTTTTGATGCCTTCAACCATACCTAGATTGCTATGTATCAACAAAATATTCCACCTTTACTAAACTTGTTCAAAAATGAAGGAACATTCATTTCTAAATTCAAATCATACTTATGGGTATGACCATACATTACACATATTGGTGGCACAATAATCTACATAAAGAGCCATTTATTTATAAACAACATGTCTAAGCCTATTCCCTATCTAGCATATATTAAGAAAGTACTAAGAAATTAAATTATACCACTTATACATTGAAAAGGATTAATTTAAATATACCAATCATAAATCATTCACAATTAGTAATTCATAACCAATTGTGAATAACCTAAGTCATGTGAAGTTTTCCATTGTCAAGTGTAAATAATTAAAATAATGTGTTGCATCCATAATAAAGGATAACCATTGCATACATTCACATAATTGGGATAACTACATGTGATTTTAGTCCTCTTCATAGTATTAGAGATATATAAAATACTCAAACACTAAGCAGGGGTGGTTTGGTTTAGTTTAATTCATATTTATCCCTTTATGTAGGCCTTAATATAGTGTTGAAAACAAAAATAGGGTTTGTAAGTGAAGGATACATGTTTTTCAGAATATGCACACAATGAGATCTTACTATCACATAAGAATATGGTTTACATGTGAGCACAATGTTCTATGCCAAAATAATGAGGCACATGTTTTTAGCACATTTTTTTAATGATTCAAACTACTTGTAGCATAGATACAAATAGTGAATCTATAGAGATGAGTGACTCTAATTTCATTTTCATTTTTTTCTACAACTTGTATATAGTTTTAGACCAAAAATAATTATTAACAAGCTAAGTACCTTAGTCCTCTTTACAATTTCTATAAATAGTAAAGTGTAATTTAACATATTTTGTATCATTTATATTTTATTAAATTGTAAATATCTTAGATAATTTGAATAGTTCAAACTTTTATCTTATTTAGAAAAATAAATAAAAAATAGGATAAAATAATCCTTAGAGTGAATATAACTAAACAATAAGGGATAAGGGCAATAGGTAAACCCTTTAGGGATAATCAGTCTAGTGGCTTACCACATGGAAAACTATATTCTAGTGCAATCCAATCTTATATAAGTTCATCTTATGGTTGTTAACAACCATCACATATGTAGTTTTAGGTTGAAGGTTAGTAGTCAATTAGAGTAGGGTCTTGGAAGGGATGGTAATGTGGTACTAAGTGACCATGAACAATATATAAGGCTAAGAACTATGTATGATATAGCATGTATGATTATGTATATTAAAATAACATGTGGTATATAGCATGGTAATCAATAAAGTCACACCATAGTACACATGCAAGTAAGTAAAAATACATAAAGAAGCCATGAAACTAAAGTGATGATGATGTTATAGTATGTATGATAGATCTTGATAGATGTGGAAAAATCAGATCTTCATGTAGAATTTTATAGATCGTACAAATATATGGTTTTCAAATTTATTCATTAAAAAAAATGAAAAAACCAACATGTTTTCATGTGTACTTAGATCAAATATGGTACATATAAAAATATAGGTAAATTTTTTTTCTAGAAAAGCCTATTAATTTATAGTTATTCATTATGTTTTTTACCCTAAAATATGTAATGGTGGGTGATAAATTTATTCAGACTATTTTAATAAAATTACTTGTTAAAATAGTCTTAAAATGGTAGATTTGATCCAAATAAAAAATATGTAGATGGTGGTTTTTCAAACACATAAAGATCAAATTTGATAAAAAAATGAGATTGGAAATGGTGAAGTGGTGTGGAGATGTTGTGTAGTATAGAGTAAGAAAATTAAACATCTAAATAAGGATGCCTTTGGTACCATGTATGAAAAAAAAATTGATCACCACAATAGAAATAGATTTTAAAACATGAAAGCAAAGAAACAATCCTCAACATGCACTCACTCCATTACATATGAAAAACTAAAAATAAATAAAGAATGGAGATCAAGATATCATAGTGAATCTATCCTATATCATAAGAATAACTAAATAATTTATCATCTCATCAAGAGAGTAGATCAAGGATCAATATATAAAGGAAGATGAAGGGTATATATAGCTTGTGTAAGAGAAATTTCCCCTTTCCCTAGAGGTCAAGTAAGTGGCAGATGTGATTGGGACATTTAGAGGTGGCATCAAAATATTATGTGAACATTTATTTCTCACTTATCCTATTTTAAGATTATATAAATGTGACCAAACACACCTAATATGTATAAGCTAACCTAAGTTAACTTATTACTAATGCATGTAGAATAATGAAACAACACTATTTTCACTTGCATTAGGATTGTAATATTAATACAAAATAGATCTTACGTTAATCTATGTTATCTCATGGAATCTCAATTTTCATGATGTTAGATGCATCTCTAAATAGAAACATGTTGTTCTTAAGGGAAGAAGAATGTGAATTTTTTGCAAACATTGCACACAAAGTGATAGTGGTAGAGATGCACAATAAGCTTTAACAAATTCATGTGTGATTGATTTAAAAATACATATAAATTAAAATCCCATTAAAAAAGAGAATTAATTAAGATAAAATTATCTCTTGCTTCCAAAACTTATAAAATGAGTCCAAAGTTGCTCAGTAGACTACGAAAATTTTGAACCACATAACCAAACTATGAACCAAATTTAGGGTCACATTAAAAATAATGTATAAATTTAATTTAAATTTTCTCATAGTATTTATTTCCATTTATATTCCATACTTTCATGTCATCACATGCATTTCTAAAGAAACACATGTCATTCTTAAGGGAAAATTTTGTGCAACCATTGCATGCAAATAGAAATGGTTAGAGATGTGTCTTAAGTTATTATAGATACATGTAAGAGTTGTATAAACATCCCAATTTGTTTTTAACCCACCTAAATTGAGTAGTTGGTGGAAAGTTTTCTTTTATATCCAAAACTAGCAAAATGAGGCCAAAGTTTCTTAGTAGACCAAGAAAATATTTAACCACACATTCAATCATTGAGTCAATTTTTTAGTCACATACATACTGACATATAAATTTAATGTAAACCTTCTCATAGTATTATTTTATCCTCAACATCCAAAAATTTCATGTTATTAGAAACATATCTAAAGAGAAACATGTCATTCTTAAGGGGATAAAGAGTGATAACTTTGTGAAGTATCTGCACGTAAACTAAGATGGGAAGAGACACATCATAATTTATTATGGGTTTTTGTGGGATTACTATAAGAATCCCCAATATTTTTTTATCACATGAAAATCAAGGATTAATTTGTGTAAATAATTATCTTTCAACCAAAAATTTCAAAATGAGTCCAAAGTTTCTTAGTAGACTAAACAAATTTTGAACCACATGATTAATTAAAAAACTAACTTTGTTATTTTTATAAAATATCATATTAATGCAATATATAACTTTTACCCATATTTCTACCCCTTCAAGTTCAATTTTTCACACTATTAGACATGTTTCTTAAGAGAAACATGTTGTTCTTAAGGGGATGAAGAGAATAAACTTTGAGAAAAAAATACATGAAAATAGAGATGGGTAAATATGTGTTATAAATTTATATGAATAAAAACAAGATTCATATAAACATCCTAAATATATTTAAAATCCACAAGTTTTTCTTGAGCAATTAGAAGAAAGCTTATTCTTGCAACTAAAACATGCATAATGAGACCAAAGTTACTTAGTAGACCAAGCCACTTTTAAATTGATAGCCCAATCAACAATCCAAATTTATAATCACATTTTTAATGGTTTATAATTCAATATTGACCTTTTAATAGTATTAATTTCCAAATGAACTCTAAACTTGCACACGACTGGATGCATGTCTAAAGGGATGCATGTCATTCTTAAGGGAAAAAATACAAACTTTAGCAGCTATTGCATGCAAATAAATATGGGTAGAAATATGTTGTAAGCTATTATGTCTGCATGTGGGATTCCTCTAAACATTCCCAAACTTTTCAAAAACCATTAAAAAAAGGACTAAATTGTGATAACTTTTATCTTGTATCCAAAACTTTCAACACTAGTCCAAGTTTCTCAATACAATAATAAAATTTTGAACCACAAGCTTAATTGATTAAACAAATTCATATTCATATCTAAAATGAAATATGAACACAAGATTGATATTTTATTGGTCTACGTTTCTAATTGGAATCTAAAATCTCATGCCATTGGATGCATATCTATATATAAAATTATCATTATTAAGGAATAAAGACTAAAAATATTATGTAATTATTACATATTAATTGAGATGGGTAGAGATGCATCATAATTTATTAGGTTACACACAAGAATCATACAAAAATCCCAAATATTTATAAAACCAATTAAAATAAATGAGTAGTTGGTGAGAAGTTTTCATTTACATCCAAAACTTATAAAATGTGTCCAAAGTTTCATAGTCAACCAAGAAAAGTTGCAACCATGAAACTAATTGACAAACAAATTTCATACCTAAACTAGATTATAAATGGAATATATACCTTATCCTAATCTCCATTTTTAATTAAAATCTAAAATAAATACTACTAGATGCATCTATAAAGAGATATATATTTTTCTTAAGGGGAGAAAGAGTGTGAACTTTATAAGTCATTGCATGCAATCCAAAATGTGTAGAAACATAGTATAATTTCCTATAGATACACATTGTATTCCCCTAAAATTCAAAAATCATTTTAAAACTAAATAAAATCAAAGATTATTTGGTGTTTGGTGGAAAGTTTTATCTTTCAGCCAAAATTTACATAATAAGTCAAAGTTTCATAGTAGACCCTTAAATGTTTGAAAAACATTGATGAATTAACTTTGTGGTCACATTTAGAATTCAATATTAATAAGGGACAGACCTATTATTCATATTCTTTATGATTCAAATTAAAAAATTTCACACCATATAACACTACTAAAAATAGACATGTTATAAAGGGGGAAAAGTGTGAATATATTGCTTGTAAACATTTATTTGTAGAGACACACAATAGATTCTTACTATGACACATGCAATTACTATAAATATACATGATATTTATTGAATCTTATCAAATCAAATAATAATTATAATAAAAATTTATCTTGCATTCAAAACTTGAAAAATTAATCTAAAGATGTTTTGTATACCAACTTTTGAACCATGCATCAAATTTATGAACCAAATTAGTAGTCACATATAGGATGGTGTACAAATACAAGGTCCTTATCCCAGTCTGCATTAGTCCCTAGAATCCAAAATTTTATATTTAAAGACATACATCTTAAGAGAAACTTGTCATTCTTAATTTGAAATGAGGTATATTTGAACTATAGTGGAAATATAAACATATGGACAATAGAGGATAAGTTAACTGAGGTATATTTGAGTAAGATTGGGCATATTAAATGCAGTTTTGTAGTGTAAAAATATACATAGACCTTGTATACTATGTTTACAGTGAAATTAATTTAAATTATGTTGAAATATTTGAATTATGACATGTCCACATCACTTAGGACAACACTTTTCAGATTTATATTGTCATTATCTCAAGGTCATATGAATAGTTATGAATTGTGGTCACAAAATCCTATTTAATTGAGACCTTAGAGTAAGATGTTTTTTGTAGAATTACATAAGTAAAGGATAAATGTTAAAAACAAGAAGATAAGAAAATAAAAATTAAGGTTTATCTAGTGATGAGATGTGTGTATCTTACATTCATAAATAGAATATATTTTCTTGAATTTTTAGGATCTAAGTTATAATTTTTGATGGGTTTGAGCTTTTATTTTTATATCAAGGTAAATATGAAAAAATATTTATGTTTATTTTTATTATTCCATAATAAATTAAAATAATAAAAATATCTACCAAGGAGATGGATTTATAAAATAATTCTCATAAGGGAAAATGTCTATTTGGTTTAAAAATAAATCAAGGCTAGGTTAGTAACCTAGAGGATTACCAAAAATATTCATAACTCGATATTATCTTTAGTAGGTTGATATAACTAGGAAGTATACCAATCTTCCTAACAAGAGTAAAAATTTGTGTCGAGAATAAATTTTTTTTAATTATGAAGTAAAAACCATTTGTGTAGGTGAGGATTGGAACCAAATACTTTTCCCTAATGTTTTACAAATTTTTTTTCAATATTATGGTAAATTTTAATTAAAAAATTATATCCCCATTATTTAGAGTTATCAAATTCATTTCTCTTCCCCAATAAAAGACTAAAATATTTAATTTGGGGCCTAAGTATAGGGCGAGAGGAGCAATAGAGAGTGGTGCATAGGAGTTGGAGTAATAGTGAGATATTGATGGAGGGCAAAGGGGAGATTTTGAGGTTTCATAATTTTATCAAAGTGATTATTGTACGTTTATAGAATTGTTTAGCTCTTTTTTATAGGAGCATCAATGAGGCGATGAAATGCAAATGTCATTCAAAATACAATAAAGGATAATTATCAATGTTGACCTACCCATTGTTTGGATGGTGTTGTTATATATGGGTGTAATCAAGGTCTTACCTATTTCATTCCATTCTACCCAAGGGAATATGTGAATATATTATCTATCATTCTTCATCCTTATATTCAATTTTTCATCACCTCCTTTTAGATCTACCATTCCATCTTTCATACCTTCTATAGAGACTCAAAATTTATATTCAACTAGATTGAAATTCTGAATGACACATTTTCAAACCCTATTTTTGTTTTTTCTTATAAACTTGTGGTTATGTTAACTTATTTTATTCTAACCCTAGATCTATGGCTTTGAAGAATTATTTTAGGAGAGTGGTAATTTGTAGGTCAACTATCCCTTGTTTATATATGATATATTAGATAATTGATTGAGGTCCCACTCTTGATATAAAGACTCTTTATTCTCAATTGTCACTCCCTCATTCATATTTGATAGTTTAGTTGTGTCGTAAGGAGTGGCTATGGCTGATTTAGTTTATATTTATCCATTAAAATTCACATGATCTTTGATTTATTACTCAGTAAAATATTTTTACATTTGATTGATTGTTTAATGAAGATCAATTTTATTATTATTCTCATCCTTTATTCCACCTATCCTACTACCCAGATCCACATGTAGCTAATGGATGGGGTGGTCTAGGGCCTATTATGGTTAGGTTCATTGGGACTAGAAGTGTGGTAGTTGTATGACAATGCAATGAAGAAGATTGTTTTTTGTATTAGTTTTTGATAGGTTTTTCCATTCTATTGGTATAATTTGATGAAAAATTTGATGTGAATTGATTTTTATTACTTGATTTTTATTCATTTACTTGTATCTAAATTGGAGATAGTGTAGATATTTATATAAGTTTTTATTTTATTGTAAATGATAGATATTGTCTATATAAGGAATTTATTTGATTTCATTTTGTTCTTAAGTTGCTTCATATATTAATTATTACTTATACATCTCTCTGATTTATATTCTTTGTGGGGTTATTGTGTTTACATTGCTTATTGTGTGATGACTTTTGCTTAAAGATTTTGATTGAAATTGTTAATGGACAATGGCCTTTTATTGAGAAGCATCTTAAATTTTTAGTAAGACACTCTTTTGAATACTAAATAACCCTATAAGTTCTTGATTTACCCACTTACGATGTGGAACAGAAGTCATAAGTTTCTAATGTGTTATTGGTTATAGTATAGTTATTATTTATCAAAAAGGTCAAGAAAATATATTTTGAATGACATTTATTTATCATCTAGATGAATGATTAACAAAGTATGAAGGCTTGATAACATTATTACATGGTATTAAAACATTTTATAACTATTTTGGGCTTAACATTATAATTATAGGTATTGCTTGGAGAAGTTGTGAACATTCAAGTTTATACTTACATATTTAAGTCTATATAGAACATTATTGTTACAATGAGTTAAGATGTTTTTAAGACTGAGTGTAAACATTTCTGTTATTTTTTCAAGTTACTCTAAAAAGGATAATAAAAAACACATAAATAATAGGTGAGAAGTTATCTTGTGCTAGTTGAATCTTTTATTAGAGCTGAAATTTTTTAATATGTATATGGTTAAAATTACGTAACTGATTTTAAGGATTTAATTCCTTATGGTTATTACTTTAAAATTGTTATTACTATGAACCTTGATCTTAATGTAAAAATAACATGTTATGAAAACTAATACAGATTATGAAAGAATACAAGTTTGTTAAAGGATTCATTTATTTAGTCTAGATGTTATATTTTTCCCCTAAGTTGTTACACATAGAATGATAAGCCAAGATTGAACTTAGTTCAATTATAAGCTCATTTTAAATACTCTTTACAACCATAGGAGTTATATTGATAACCTGTGGTTCTTCTTCTAAGATAATGTTATTAATATATGATTTCTTAGAGAATCCATTAAGGTAATAAGCTGGAAACATCACATCTTAAATGAAAAACTAAGATGTATAAATAAATGTTGAGAATATAATGCTCAGATTGTAAATAATTTGATTTTTTGTGAAATTAAAATATAAATAATTGTTATTCCAAGTGTAACGGTAATTTTTATACTAAAATAAATATGGCAAAGTTTTTAGTTAAGTTATTAGTGGTCCAATCAATGACTAAAACTAATGCAATGATGATTGTAGTAAATTTTCATAAGATGTTCTCATGCATAACTTAAGCATGGTTATTGAAACATTGAAACAAAATGAATTTATTTTCATAAGCATAAGTTTCATTAACGTTGAAAGTACATTTAACCATGTGATAAGTAAAAATGGTCATAAGGACATAAAATATATGCAAAGGCTTATGGATGGTTATGTTGCAATATGTATGAGCTCATTTTGATCATTGAAGTGATGAGATGGCCACTTATGTGGTATTTTCCATCATGATAACACTAAATTAAATATGTTTAGCTTTAAAAATGCATATGAACATATTCTAAGTCATAAATGATGTCATTTTAACATCATTGAACTATAGTGTAATGACCCTAATTTTAGGTTATGATATGTACCTAAGTGGGAAACACTGTGGTGACAACTTTAATCAGATCCTTTCCTTTTACGGTGTTTAAGGGGTTCAAAAAAAAATTTGTATTGATTTTGTAAATAGCCCTACAATCCTTGATTTCTAATTTCAGATTATTTTTTAAACCTTATGAATGAGAAGCTTATTATGATGATTCTTTTGATGAAATTGATTATTTTACAAGATATTGTTTGTGTTATTATTGTTTGATTTTTCGCATTCTTAGCCATAGGGAAATTAATTTTTGTTTTCGGTGTAGATTATTTTAAGTCATGTATAGGCACTCAGGTAAGGCTATAAAATGTTAATGGCTTTGCTAGGAAGGGCACTAATGAGTACACAAGTTAGAGAATATAAGTATACATTTTTGTATATTGATACCCCATCAATCATTTATGTAATAGATAATAGCTTCATAAGATATCATTAAAAATATATGACTTAATCTACTTACTATGTTAGTCTTAACACAATTAGGGATCTCATTATTTTCCCATGCAAGTTTTAGTGAAAACCATTTTAACCATAGATGTTTTTCTAGGTTTTTAAAAAAATAGGTTATCACACACACACACCAACACACATATCCATAAAGGCATACGAAATTAATGTCATTTTAATGATAAAGAGGAGCAAAATTCCATACAGGCATATAAAATTATGTTAAAATACATATCCTAATCATGAAAAAAACTCCCTATCTTCACCTTGATCATATATGTAGACCTCTCATAGTCACATTCTCCAAGCTCTATAGACATGCATTCACTCTCATAGTCACATTCTCCAAGCTCTATAGACATGCATTCACTTTAGGCTCATAAATCACCTATAAATCAACTTAGTCATATAAATATTGCGTCTAAATATATTAACCACACAATCATGTCATATTAATAATTCTAGAAGTTAATTTTGAAATAATAATAATAAATTAAACATGCAATTACTACATAGTCTCAATCAAAATAATTTTTAATTTGAGATTCATTAGGGTTAAAAAAAAATGTTTTGAATCACATACAAAATTTTGCAAGGGATAACCAACATGATTTAGTGCCCTACTCAATAAATACCTAGGGTTGGACCCTACACGTATATATACAAAAAAAATTGAAATTTTATCTTAAATTTCTTGATAATAAAAATTATATGTGCATTTAAAACATGTATGAACCCCCCACACATATGTACATGCACAAACACATGCACACATACACACTTTTACATATGTATGAACCAAAACTTTTATAAAATAAAATAAAGCTTAAAACATTTAAAAATACCTTAGTATATATAAACATAGGGAGGTTAACACCAATACATGTGATATAGGATGGTTTAATATTAAACATTAAAATATGGGACAATTTTATCCTAAAACATAATAAAATATGTATATAATATTTATTTATATGTAAAATAATTAATAACTTAAATACATAAATTCATAATTTAACATACAACATAAATATTTCTGACATGTTGAGTATAAAAGATACCTAGAAAGATATGGTAGAGGTGTCATAACCATGTGTATATCTTAGTAACTAATAAAACATGACCATATCATCTATCCAAATAAATATATATCCATAATCCCAAATCAAATCATCTTCCTCTATTAAAGGTCTAATATAGAGAATCCCATAAAAACTGCATAAGTATACTCCCATGTGAGATCTAGTTGATGCATCCCTATTAGCACCCATGATAAGATCACTATGGGAATTGGTTCTAGTATGATGAACTAGGGTGTAAGTAAGTGTGATAAGTGAATGTAAAGTGTCAATATCCAAAGTATCCTTCAATATAAATGGGAATGTTATAGGATAAATAGATTTTAGATAGGGACTCTACCATACTAAATAGGTGCATGACATACACCCTCCCTATCTTGTTTAGATCATATAACTCAGCATTGAAACATTTAGTGATCAAATTAAATTTTTATCTTTTTAAAGATAAAGATATAATATAATTTACTCAAAAAAATTAACCAGCTATCATGTTTGTCACAAGCTATTTGATTAAACACCATCCACCATTAGTCTTAAAACATATTTTAATGTTATTATGGAGGAACCAATAGATTGGGAGGAATTTACATGTCAATGGAAGTGGTGCATTGATTTTTAGATCAATGACCAATACATACTTTATATTTTATTATTATCTTATGTTTCACTTTAGACTATGATAATTTGTTTATCTAATAAGCCCTAAATGACTCCCTTTATGATCCCCACCTATCAATTTGAACCATCACAAGGTTAACTTCACCTACAAATGTTTCTAAAGTCTTAATTAAATAGGCATGATTGGGGTTGGTATAATGAGAGTCTCTCAAAGTCTTAATGAATTATTCAATCTCTTTTTTTTCTAATTATAATATTTAAGAAATCATTTTGACAACCTTGAGGTCTTGTGATATTTTAGGAGGGTTTGGAGTGATTGATGGGTTTTGTTATGCATCCATAGTTAACTCATTTTCTTTTACCAATATATCAGGTGGAAAGTTTTAATATGATTTAGAAAAAAAAGACAAGAGTGTTTGAAATATATATATATATATATATATATATATATATATATATATATATATAATGAAATCCAATTCAAATTCACATATTATGAAATATTTTTACCTCTTATCCTATATGGCATTATTAACAGTTGGAATCATGACCACACAAAAAATAATTCAAAGAAAATTGGGCTAACTATTAACAATTGAATGAAATGAGAAAGAGGGGGAAAAAAAGTTCACTTTTTTATAAAGACAACTAAAAAATGGACGCTCATATATTATTTTATATATAAAAATAAAAACATACACACTATAACGTGTACATCATTTAGGCTTGGTGATTACCAAGCCTAGAATTCAAAATGTTGTATGTGTTACTTCAAATCTTTTATGCATTTTATTGTGAATCACATTTAGCTAGATAAATGTCTTATTTTTCACCCTTTAACCTTTTATATTTAACCATTATCAATCCATTATACCAAGATCTTAATTACGTTAATGAATAATAATTTGCAAAACTTAGTGAAGAATAATAAAGAGCTGATTTTGCATGCAAAAAATAAATTATAGAATATCCACTACAAATTTGAAGGTCGGTAATGATTCAAAAAAATTACTTAAAGTAAGGGAATCTAACTATTTCATCTTTTCCTTATCATCCTTTAAAATTTATAAACTATTTAAAACATAAAAAATCCATGAAAATAATACATGGAATTGGGCAGCGAGTAATGAATACAAGTCATTGATGACAAACATGACTTGGAGTTTAACCACTCCTTTAAGGATAAAAACTATTGGGTAAAAATGTGTTTTCAATTTAAAAAAATTAAAATAGATGGAGCCATTTATTAGTGCAAGTTTAGTTTGATATCCAAGGACTATTCACTAATAAAAAGTATTGATTATCATGATACATTTCATCTATTCTTAAATTGACATCTATTCAAGATTAACTTGTTGTTAGTACAATTGAGGACTTAAAAATTCATCTTTAAAAGGGATAATCTTTAATATAATTCATTTTTTAATAAAAATGATTATGAAAAATTCTCTATAAACGATTGGCTATTATGATGTTGATTGGGTGGGTGATGTTGATAAAAACATGGATGGACAATTACTATTTTCATGGTGTAAATGATTTAGTCTATTGGGAAAGCAAAAGGATATCAATAGTTTCTTTGTCTAGGATAAAATTTGAATATATGGAAGAAACAAAAGCAATGAAATAATAATTTTGGCTAAGGAAGTTGAAGGAATAATTTTGGTTGAGGAGGTTTCTCAACTATTTTGGATATGAAGAATAACCTACTATTATATATTATGATAATCATATTTGTAAATCTCTAACAATAAATTCCTAGTTCTATGTAATAAAAAACATATATAAATCCAATAACACTTTTTATGAGAAAAATTAACATGGATAAGTGAAGTTAATATTTTGTGGCATTGAAAGAATGCATTTTGACATGTTCACCATGTTTAACTCTAAAATTTTGTAATGTGTAGTTCAAGGGTATAATACAGTTAATAATATAGAAATTAATAGGCACAATGGTGATATATATATATATATATATATATATATATCAATTGATTTGCAAAATCAAATTAACAATATTATGAAACTTAATACTGAGATATGCCAAAAATAGAAAGTACAACTATTGATTGATATATCAAAAATTTGAAAATAAAAGTTCCTAGTTAGTTAATCTATGGTTTTAGATCTAGGATAAAATAGGATAGAAGTAGATTATATTATGATCCTATAATAATTTTTAGATTATAGTTTTTTTCACTCTATGGCCTCAGATGCTTGCATCAAATTTGGACAATTGCATCAATGTTGTTGCCTAAGTTGGATGCAAGTGTCTAGTATGGAATAGTGGTTGAATCTAGATTCAACCGCCTAGAGCCTTCTAAGTTTTATATCACCTTTCTTCTATTGTCTTTAATTTTTTTGCATACTATTTCACTCTTTATCAAATGATAAAACCATAGCCTCCTCACCATTGGACTAACTTTGGAAAAATTAGTTAGTGTTCACATATGTGTCAAGGTACCCCAAGGACCCCTCTAATAATAGGTGCCACCTACATATCCAATACAATGAAGAGGTCATCATACCTATGTAATTATCACATACATGTTGTCTTGTGTGTGCATAAGGATTCAATGTGTGATAAGAAATTACAAAGAGAAATCTAGCTTGTAACTTGGAAAATATGGCTCATTGGATGTTACTTTAGTACTTTAGGCCTACAGGGATACTACTCCTATGCTTGATATGGTAATAGGGATTAATGTGGAATATTTTTTCACTTTAATTCTTGATTAAGTGATTTTGGAAAGTTACCTTATGAGTTCCCAATATTTGTTACATTTCTAGGTGAGGATGAATGAGGGTTGATCTTGTATATATAATAATCCATTTTAAAAATATATCTTACTAAAGCACTTAGGCCTACCAAAATAATATGTTTCACATGAAAATTATGAATTTTGGGAACTTGACACTTAGTTTTAAAAGTGACACTTGTGTTAACATAGGCATCTAGTTGGGACACAAGTGTCTAAGAAGTTAAAAAATGGTACATAAATTGGTAGATAATTATAATGATTATGTTTAGTTAATTTTTCAAAGTATAGAAGGAATGGTAATTATAATAATAGTGGTTGGACTAAGATATAAGTAATTTGGCATAATGAGATTAAATATGAGCCTTTGAACAATAAGGTCTTAAAACTAAAGGGTACAACCATGATAAGTTTTCCAAGTGTACAAGATTGAAGTATAAGGTGATATATAATTAATATTTAGTGTCTACTCCCCAACTTTAATATAGTGATGAAATTAATAATTTAGAGGAAATGAATGCATACCTAGGTTTGTATAACACACCCTATATTTGCAATAGTCCAACTTGAATTCTTTACTAGTGACTGACATGGAACCAAGAGCATGTTACAATATATAATCAATGCATATAATTTGTAACTGAAATAATTTTAAATGCTTAAAATTAAAGAGATAAATGTTAGGAATACACTTATTTATCAATTAAATAATCTTTCCTTTTAAGGGATGCTTTCTTATTAAGATTTAGATCCCAAGTTAGGAAAATTTGGAAACATATAAGTGCATGCACGCGCACGCACGTGTGCACACTTACACACACACACACACACACACACACACACACACACACACACACACACACACACACACATTGGAGGACATAATGCCCCCAAATTTGGTGAAAAATTGAGTTTCCACATAACCATTTAGTTAATATCAATCATGAAACCTAATCACACTTATAACCTAGTGAGGGTGGATGATATAATCACTCCATCCTATAAATATGGTGAAGCTAGTTTAATACTAAGTGATTTAGTCAACTCAATCTTGCTAAAAGGTGAACCAACTAATGCTTTAAATTAGCTTAATAAATTTTATAAAAGTCCATCCTTGGTATGATAAAAGTCCATAGTGGTATTTGAAATATAAAAGTTGATTTTTTTTTTCAATTTAAGATGATATTTTTAATGGAATATGCACCTCATATATGTCTAAAGCATAAAATTGGGTATAAAAATGGTACCAATGTATATAATTCTACCACAAATGTGTATCATAGTCATATACCTATGAAATTTTAACAATTTTATATTTTTAAAGTGTGGAGGACATATTCCCATGACATGAGCCCAATGAATTTGGAGGATCTAAAAATTGGTGTAAGTGTGGAGAACATGTTTCCATAACATTACCCCATTTTAATATGAAACTATTAAAGTGTGGAAACCATGAATCTATGACATGATCCCACTAAAATATGAAACTATGAAAATGTGGAAGCCTTACCTCTATGACATGCCCCCACTGATATTCCCCTTTTTGAAGTGATGGGAAGTAGAAACTGGTAGTTACATTACCTCAAAAGGATAAGATAATTGTATAACATGTGTATGGATCATGTAAAATATAAGAGTAATATGTCTAGGTAGATATAATAATTAGGAACATAGTATGTGATCACATAAAGTGCTAATATGCATGTTTTAAATTATGATAATGTCTAAAGAGTAATAGTACAATTTTAACAAGAAATCAAGCACACACACAAGAAAGAGCACTAAAAATTAAAACAAAATACAATGGTCCAAGTACACCTCATATAATTGGCATGTTGAAATGTTGCATAATAAAAAAAGACTTGACTTAGTAAAATGTCGATAAAGCATGTAATGACATATTCAAATATACACATATAACAAACTATGACATGTTTAAATGTCATAATAGGAAAATAATTTTATGGGGGCCACAATAAATAGAGAATATTAAAATACTCAAATAAGAAAGATAATATCAATCAAGAAAAATACTCAAGGAACTAAAAAAATGAACGCATGGAATCATAAGAAATAATCATAAGCATATCATACTAGTCCTAGGATATATGTGTAGAAAAAAAATTAATTACATTGCATATTAAGTACACTATGAAATATATAAGCATGGATAAATACATGTATAATTGCATAATCTCAAACATGATAATATAAAGTGATCATAGAATGATATAACCTAGGTGTATCATGATCAAATAAGAAAATGCCCCCAATGTACTAATGACATCAGTAGAGGGAAGGCCCAACATATGTATGTGCATATATCATGTGTTTGGATATGATTGCATCATACTCAAAAGAGGTGTGAAAAATATGTGTGTATATAGAAAGAAATTATATGCTATCAACTAACATGGAACCAAATATCATATGTATAATAAATAGTACAACTAGAAACATACTAGTTTTTCTTTAGTATTTTGGTATTTTTTAATGTTTTGAATTTTTGTAATATTTGGAAGGATAAGCACATAATAAATTTATAAGGAAAAGTGCCAATATAATGCAATATACTCATTAAATATATGCCTTTATTAAGGATCTACATCATGTGTGTCATATTCATATGCTAATCAATATCATTAGGATCATACCAATTTTATGTGTTATTAGTATAGGAAAGATGTAACTTCTTACATTTTTATTAAACTTATGATATATCATATTGATCATCCATATGAAAAACCAACTTCACCATATATTAGAGTTTCTTTCTTGAATTTTTTATTTTCTTGAGTATGTTCATCATTGTCAAAATCTTGCATCTCATTATGGGATAGAGAAGAGTCATGAATCTTTGCTTGCAGACTAGGAAATTATGTATTTTGTTCCTTGACTTCTTTATTTGAGGATTAAAGCATAGAATTTATCATATTTCATTGACCTATTTGTCCCTATATTCATGAAATATATATTATGTTTGTATCCTTAGCATTCATATTTGTATAATTTGATTTTCTAGGTGTGTATTGCTTTGAAAATTTGTTTATTAGAAACCCTATTCTTAGAATGCTTGTTTTCTTATCTAGAGTTTGATTTTAAAAATTTTGTTCTTTCTCTTTTTGTAATATTTCCTTTTTAATATTTACTTGCTCTAAGTGTTATGTCCTAAATTATCCTTTGGTACCAATACTTGTTAATTTTGTACTTGTGGTTTAGGAGAGGTACTCATAATATGAGTGGGTTGATTGATTTATGTATCAATTATATGATCACCACTATCATTTATCATTTTTATTTTTTTTCAAGGTGAGACAATAATCAGTATGATGTCAATGCATCCTATGATATGCACAATAGTATTTTTATCTCCATATAATATGTAGAGGAGGTAATCAAATCACTTTGTTTCATATAATTTATCTTAGAATTTATTTTGGAATCTTATTAACATTTATGCCACTTTTTTGAATCACTTTTTTTAGATGTATTCTATTGTAGCTTTTCATTTGGATATGAAACCTTGCTAGATGAATATACAAAACACATTATTAATACTAGAATAATTTGGATTTTGTAGGTATGTAATCTGATTTTTCAATGATGTCACATCTAAAATAAAACACTTAATTTTATTTTTTAACACTTCTATTGACTTTATCCTAAGGATGAATTGATCTTTTAGGGCTTCATAAGCATAAATCCTAGGTTCTTCATATTGAATATTCATGCATGTACCATCTAGGGATTTAGAAATACTTTATTGGTTACCCTCTTTTGGAATTATAGGTTGGGACACCTTACCCATTGAAAAAGTGATATCATGGACCTGGTTATAGGGATGGTAGTCATCACCCTCCTTAGGGTTAGGAGAAGGAAGAAGATCTTTTTACTAGTATAAATGTTCCAAATATTAATAGGATAATAGGAAATAAGATACATACAAATGATAGGGAACAATCAATCACAAAAATGAAATTATGAGATTAATAATTATAGTAATATAGAAAAATCAGAAGACCCTAGGGCAAGCTAGGGTTTGGAGGCAAAAGGAAAGGGTCACCACAATGTACCAAATGAAGAGAAAGAAATATAAAGTGATTTTATAATAGTGTTTGGAATATGAAATAGGTTTTTAAGGAAAACTATGAACTGAGACAAACCCAAAAAAAGGGAAACAAAGTATAATGTATTGCATGTAAGTATAGATTTACTAAAAATAGTCAAATGTTAAATTTGAAAAATTCATAAAATAGTTTGAAAAAAAGATAGGCCTTTATTTATATAAAATGGGTTATGAAAAACCTCTAAGGAATTTTACAATTATTCTATTAAGAATCATAAAAAATCCAAACAATGTGGAATTATTCACAAGTAAAACCCTAGAATATTCCCAATAAAAAATTATGATAAAACATGAATTTATTTTATATATCTGAGAGAGGTATTTTAATAAAATATTATTTTTGAAGAAACCTATAAATTAAGTAGAAAATAAGTAAACCATTTTCCTTCTATGTGAATATTTACAAAATAAAGTAAATTTTGAAAATAGAAAAATCCCTATATAATTTAGGCAAACAAAAACAAGTTTTTAATATACCAACCTGAGTAGAAAGTACCTTTGAGAAATTTTAAATTGGCTCTATTTGGAATTAAAAATGTGTTAATCAAGGAAAAAGAAACTTTCAAGGGTATGAACATAAATATTGGCAACAAGAGGAGGATAAAACCCTAGGGTAAAGTTTTAGTTATAAAATTAATCTGAACAAGCTAAAAACTTAGGATTTTGGAAACACTAGATCAGGATAGGTTTGCAAAGGAAGACTCAGAGGTCGGGTTCACCAAATGTTTAACTATAAAATTTCATAATGTGTAGTATAATGGTACAATATGGTTAATAATATAGAATGAATAAGCACCAGGGTGATAAATATATCTATATTAAGATAATTAATTTACAAACTCATATAAATAATATTTTGAAGTTAAATAATAATAAATGCCCAAAATAGAAAGTAAAACTATTAACTGATCTTGAAATAAATTGAAAACAAATTTTTTTAGCTATTTTACTATATACAATTGTTAGATTCTATAATTTTTCACTTTATGACCTCAAATGATTATATTAGATCTAGATGGTTATGTCAATGCTAGTGCTTGAGTTGAACACAAGTGTATAGTTTGGAATAGTGACTAGATTTAGGTGTGACCACTTGGAGTCTTTTATGTTTTCTATCACTTTTACTATGATGTATTTAAATTATGTGCATATGTTTTCACTCTTCATCAAATGATAAAACACTAGCCTCCTCACCCTTGGAGTGAATGTGGAAAAATGGGATAATGGACACATGATGTTGAGCTACCCTAAGGACCCCTATGTTAGTGGTAACTATCTACATAGATAATAATATGAAGAGGGCCTTAGACTTATGTAATTCTCCCATATATGTTAACTTATGATTTTCCTATCTTTTCCAGGTTGTTAGGTGAGGAATGAATGAGGGCTAATATTGTATATATGCTAATAAAATTTAAAAATATATTGCATTAAATCACTTAGGCCAACTATAAGAATACATTTAATTTACAAATTAGATGATTTTTTGAAATTAGACACATAGTTTGAAAAGGGACACTTGCATCGACGTAGGCATCTAGCTAGGACACAAATGTATAGGAAGCTATAAAATATATACCTTGGATCATTTTGAATCTATCATAATGTCTATCTTGGATCATATTGAACACTATATAAGGCCCAATCATTACAATAATAGTGGTCAAGCTAAGAGATAATTTAGCACAAAGAGATAATGAATGTGAGCCTTTTGACATTAGGAAGGTATTAAACCTAAAGGGTACAACCATGAAAGGTATTTTAAAAGTGTATAAAATTGAGGTGCTATATAATTCAAATTTAGTGTCTACACACCAATTTTTTTCCAAATCTCAAACATGAATTTTGTGTTGAGAAGAATTAAATTATGAAAAATAAAGACACTAAAATTTAATCAATAAATGCTTTGCAATGCTTTTTCTTGACAAAGTTTATCACGTCTTGATTTTTATCTAAGCTAAATAATTTGTTTTATATGTGGATTATTATGACTAATTAGTTAATTAACTAATATTTGATTAAGCTTAATGACATATTCAAATTATGGGATAGTTTATGTTGCTTAATTTACATGATTAGATGTCATGAGTTAGTGTTATTTTTATATTTTATACATTATGATCATGTTTGATTAGTTATACAACATTATTTTATGGATATAATGATGTTTTAGGATAACTACCTTCTTTGTCATGAGGTGGATGTAGGATAGATTCTTCCCTCGTATCGTGATGGAAGGAGGGTATCATCAGAGAGGATGGTCTAAATGGAGATGTTGGAGGATGATAGAGAATGAATCTAGAAAATCTTGCACACATCACTTAGTATATCATGTTTCTTAATTGTTCATATAGATAGAATATCATTTTTTTTAAATTTTCCTTTAAATGATTATTAATATGATTTATGGTATAATATTAATTGTGGTTGCTGATCATGTTGATTGTTTAAGTTATTTCACTTATTTATGATCTTATGTAGCTCATCTTATTTGGCATAATGAGTTAATTTGTTAATGTTTACTTATATAATTACCTTATTATATATAGCTAAATAGTATACATTATGATGGATTCCATAATCGTTACTTACGATATAAGATTTAAATAATAATAATGAAAAATTATTATTATGATAGTACATTATAGTGTTGAAAGATAAATGACATTGTTTTAAAAGATATTATATTTGTTTAATTATTTGATTTAAGAATTTATATTCATGACATATAAATGGATATAATAATGTTAATTATTAAATGATTTTATAAATCATTGTAATTGTTATATATGTTGGAGGATAACATTTCAACGTAAAATTTAGTCTTATTATACTTAGTTGCATTTCCAAAGCTATGTTAATCATTATTGTTCTAGTCATTGCATGGGGGAATACATTAGTCTAAAACTAGTTGATAGTTTTGTAAGAAATATAGCATAAGGTTTATGTGACTTATGTAATCAGCATGGTCAAGGATGGATTGTTAAATCATTAGCATGCAGATTTGACAAAGAAATATAATATGCTTAATTATGGATTTAGTAGAGAAGTATTGAGAATGATTAGGTAACTAATCATTCATTGACTTTAGTTAAGCAATATTTGGGATAAAATTATAGGGTTTAATGTGTTATTAATGGAGGTGGACTGTGAGTTAGTTAAGCTATTTAGGCATTCATATTCTTCGAGGAGTTTAATTAGCCAGAGAGTATGGAAAAGTGGAAGGAAATAGGTGATGGAAAAAAGAATAAAAGGAGGATAATAGAAGATGTGAATAGGACTATACATGACATAGAGGATGGCTCATGACATTTTGTGAGGAAAAGATAGAAGGTTTAGAAGAGGTCAACAAGTGTGAATAAGGAATTTGGTATGGCATTCATGGACATTTATACTTTACCAGGTTGGTCTTATAATTCAATTTTTGAATGAAATAATGAATGAGTTTCTCTGAATGTTTATGGTTACTTATTTATTTAAATAATTCATTTGAATTATTGGATTGTATGTGGAGCCCTGTAGAAGGCTCAACCTCCACAGAATCACACATTCAAACCAGGCTAACCTGAGATATGGGGTAGAGACATAGAGTTGGCCATGGTTATTATTGGGTTTTTAAATAAGATTTGTCTTACATATCTCTAAATATTCATAAATCTCTGAGAATTATTTTGATGAGTATATGATCAATACGACTCATAATAGTTGATTTGAACCAGCTTGTTATATATGCAGTTGGGTATATGAAAACATAGACTCAAGAATGTTTTGTATATGATTATTTAACTATTAAACCAATTGGATTTTGAGGTTTAATATTATGGGTTTCCAAGAGTAAATTATATATATACACAAATATATATATATACTTGAGTATATTCTATTAATTATAATTTCATATAAAAAATGTACTCATAATATCTATTTGTATATATAGATTATAGATATATATTTATACCAATAAACTTGGTTGTTGAATTGATAAACTTTAAATATGACTATATACATCAGGTGTACACACACACACACACACACACACACACACACACACACACATATACATACATATATATATGTATACATATATATATATATATATATATATATATATATATATATATATATATGTATGTATACATATATATATATATATGTATACATATATATATGTATACATATATATATATATATATATGTATATATATATATATATATGTATATATATATGTATGTATATATATATATATATATATATACATATATGTGTGTGTACATATATACATGTGTGTGTGTGTGTGTGTGTGTGTACATATATGTATATATATACATATATATGTGTGTGTGTGTATTAGAGAGAGAAAGAGATATTATTGAATTGAAAAACTTTAAATATGATTGTATACATGCATACATACATGTGTGTGTGTGTGTGTGTGTACATATGTGTATATGTATATATGTATATATATATATGTCTATGTATATATACATATATATATATATATGTACATATGTATGTATATATATATATATATGTGTGTGTGTGTGTGTGTGTGTGTGTGTGTATATATATATACACACACACACATATAAGTATATATATACATATGTTTGTGTGTATTAGACATATATATATATATATATATATAATTGAATTGAAAAACTTTAAATATGATTGTATACATAAATACATACATACATACATATGTGTGTGTGTGTGTGTATGTATACAATCATATTTAAAGTTTTTCAATTCAATAATCTCTCTCTCTCTCTCTCTCTCTCTCTCTCTCTCTCTCTCTCTCTCTCTCTCTCTTTGTGTGTGTGTGTGTGTGTGTGTGTGTGTGTGTGTGTGTGTGTGTGTGTGTGTGTGTGTGTGTGTGTGATTGATAGTTGAAGTTTATAATTGCTTGTGTGTTTTATATTTTTAAGATGAAATTTTTCTTTATACTAGGTATAAGTTATGTTTTAAACCATAATATAGATTTTGAATTATTGTATTATTCATAATGGATTATAATGCAAAATTGGGATCTTTTTTTGTATAGTCACTTGTGTAACCCAAATAAGGGTAGATAAGTAATATGGCTATAGGGTTTTGTGGTTTGATTGAGGAAAGTATTTAAACAAGTAAACTATTAAAATATTTAAGGCAAGGTTAGTTATTTATTGTGATTATGAACTTTGCATTCGGATGTGTATTTGATGATTATATAGTTGAACTGTGTATGATTTTGCATAGTCCATGAGGGATTTGGTAAATGAGTTCAATAGTACGATTGCTTTGGCTTTATTTAGCTAAGTTTGAGCTATGATATAATATACTTGATTAGGGTAATAATTTATGTGTTGTATTTGTTTTATTTTAGCCAAAATTGAGTTTTTATGAATGATACCTGAGATAGGTAATCAAATTTGTGTTTTTGTTTGTTTTATTGAACCATACCTGAGTTGGGTAAAAATTATTGATTTCATTTATTTTATAATTTGAGATAAATTTTAATGGCAACTTTGAATGATTGATTGGATTTCAATGATAAATATTTTTGATAATTAATAGAATAATTGAATTTACTTTGTAAAATTTTGTGTATCTAATTATCAAGGCATATGCATTTCTTAGTTTATTGGAAAAGGTCATGGGACCTTTGTATGTAAGCTGATCATATACCTCACGTATACAATATACTATAAGGTGAATGATAGTGGATGTCAAAATTATAGTATATTGTATAAACAAAGTATGAATAATGTATTTGTATTTATGCATTAATATATAAATATATATTAGACATACAATTGTGTTATAATTATTATTATTATAATAGTGAATATTAGATGCTTGTTTATATTTGGATAGTATAAAAGCATTAGAATGTTTAAAAAATAAGCATTCAATGTATTTATGAGTTTAAATATAGAACATAATTATATGCTATGGACTGGTTATTATTATATGTGGAATATGAACAATTTATTAGCTAGGGTTATAATATTATTTTGTGAAGAAATAATATTATAATTTTCTTAGTAGATAAAGAAAATGGTGGTCTAAATACTAATTAATAAAAAGGTGTGTAATATTGACCATTGTTTAGTATTTTTTTTATTACTTAAAATAAATTATATGCTTAGATTTTATTCACTTCATTTGATAGAATAAATGAATGTTTGTGATATTTATATATTTAGCATAATTTTGATTAACTAAAGTGAAATATGATGAATGAATCTATTGGTTTTTGTATTATTATTTATTTTACCTAATCTCACATTCATGACCCTAATTAAGTAGTGGATGGATTCCACTAGATTATTTAGTACCATCCATAAAAGATGAGGTGTGATATGATGAAGTGGTGTGTATGAATTCGACTAATCTTAGAGATCATTTATTATTTAAAACTTTGACCAAATTAATGTTTGGTAAATGTTGTCATTTCATATGTTAATATAGTAATCATATTTGTATGATATCATATTAGAAAAAAATTATTTATGGTACACATTATGCATTAGATATATTTGACACATGATTTCTGGTTTATTACTCTAGATTATTTCACCACCATTATCTACCCATATGTGCAGGGAGGGACATCCCCTTGTTTGAAAGATAGTGTGGGGGATCTATGGTCCATGGTTGGTGTGAAAGAATGATCAAATGATGCTATCCCTCATACATGGAGTAATATATTTGAGACTACACTTGAGATTACATATTGATACCTGTGTCATGGAGACTCTACTTAGAGGATCTTTGTATCATGTTTTATCATTTGAGATATTTTTATTTATTACTGAAGACTGTTAGGAATGGTAAAAACATTCCATAAGGCCAAGATCAGAAGTGTTCACAACAATAACATCACAATATCTACTATATTCATAAGATGAGAATGATAAATAGCTAATATAAATCACTTGCTTATATAGGTAAGGCAAAATAGAAACCTAGCTATTATAAAAAATGTGGGATAGAACAATAACCCACTATAAGACAAAATATCTAGAAAGACACTAGAAAACATGAGTAAATACATGAAATACTCTAACACCCCCCCCTCAAGTGAATATAGGGGCTAAAAAAAGCCCAAAAAGGTATCATATCCATAGAATGACTCCCAACAATGAGCTTTGATAAGGTATTCATGTACAATATGTATCCATGAAATGAAGATGGAAGATGTCCTCATGAACACCCCCCAAGAACAACTTCTAAAATTCCAAGCATGCCATGAAACTCAGGAAATGAGGTGATGCAAAAGGATTTGTGAAGATGTCTACAACCTATTGTTGAGTCAAAATATACTCTAAGCTAAGGATGCCATCTTAAATGTGTTGATAAATGAGGTGCATATAAACCTCAATATGCTTGGTCCACTGATGCTCAACTAGGTTGTGAGATATGTGAATTATACTTTGGTTATCACACTAAAGTACAGTGGGTGAATCCTACATAAAGCTAAACTCTATCAACAACTGATGAAGCCAAAGAACCTGCTAACTTGCTGTAACTACTACTTTGTACTTAGCCTCTATAGATGAAAGTGCAATAGCTTGTTGCTTCTTTCACAACTAAGCAATAGGTGAAGAACCAAGATAAAAGATGTAGTTAAAAGTGGAATGCTTGTCATCAAGAGAACCTACCTAATTTGAATCATTGTAGCTAACCAACTAAGTAGAAACTCTAGTGTAATATAATCCAAAATGAATAGTGCCTCATAAATATCTCAAAATCCTCTTGGCAGCCTATCAATGACTGTCATGAGGGTCATGTGTAAACCTAGATACAAGCCCAACTACAAATGAAATGTCAAGGTGAGTATGGGTCAAATACATAAGACTCATAATTAACTACCTATACAAAGTAGGATCATAAAGTGGAGTAGTACAAGAAGTAGTCAGAGTCACTCCAGACCGAAAAGGAGAAGGACTTGGCTTGAAATCAGCCATGCCAAAATGTTGAAGAAGATCAAGGGTATACTTCTACTGACTCAAATAAATCCCTATATCTAACTTTGAAATTTGTAGATCAAGGAAGAAGTGTAAAATAGCAAGATCTATCATGTTAAACTATGCTAAAGTTCTTACTAAATAGTCTAAATCTAAGATGAGGAGCTACCTGTGAGAAGTAGATCATCAACATACAAGACCAAAATAGCAATGTCCTCCCCAATACATTGAATATAAACTATGGGATTAGAGTTTTAAGGAACAAAGCTAGTAGAGAGAAGAAATGAATCCATCTTCTCATACCAAGTCTAAGGGGCTTGTTTGAGACCATAAAGAGATCTCCTAAGTTAATAAATAAGAGAATAATCATGAAAAAACCCAATAGGTTTCTCCATATAGATTTCCTCATGCAAGTTTCCATGAAAAAAATAACTCTTCACATCCATCAAATATACTATCTAACCTTTTGATTTAGTAATATAAAGTACAAGGCAAATAGAATCCATCTTGGTAATGGGTTCAAAAGTCTCAGAATAGTCAAGACCTTCAAATTGTGAAAATTTCTTTGCAACAAGACATGCCTTATACTTGTCAATGGACCCATCAACTACATACTTAGTGCGGTAAATCCATTTTTAGCTAACCAATTTAATTCCCTTAAGAAGAGTGACCAAATCCCTAGTGTGATTCTTCATCAATGAAGAATACTCATCTTTCATCACATCATCCCACTCCTATATCCCATGAACTTGTGAAAAATATTATGGATCCCCAGTGAATGCTTGACATAAAATTTTAGTACCTATAGAATGTGCATGATGATTTCAAGTAGGTGGAAGATCCTATATGAATGGTGTTGCCTCAACAACTGTAGTATGAGCCCACCTAGGCATAGTGGCAACATCAATGTGAAAAAGATAATCATCCTTTATAACCTCCTCAGGAATCTCCTAAATTGGATCCTCAAATAATGAATCCTACAGAGGAGATGAATCATGGAAAGAAGAAGATGAAGGCATGGAAGAAGATGAGGATTCATGGGATGTGAAACACTCATCAAAGTGTACATGTGTTTGAAAATAAACATCATGAATATCAAGGTCTAAAAGATGATAAACTATCATGTCATTGCAATACCCTATAAAGACCAATGGTTTGATCTTCTTGTCCATTTCCTTCCTTTTCTTCTTTGGTATAATCACCCAAGCAAATCTCCCAAAGACTCAAAAAAATGGGACATCAGGCTTGGATCCAGACCAAGCCTCCTCTAGAGTAATATGCTCAAGTGATCGATGTGGTGTGTGGTTTTAAATGTAATTTTAATAATTAACTAATTCTAAATAATAGATAGGAGGTAAATCCCATAAATGCATCATGTAGTTAGCCACATCATTCAAATTTTGGTTCTTCCTCTCTGCTAATCCATTTTACTTTGGAGTATGTGAAATAGAATGTTGGTGAATAATACCATGGGATGCTAAAAAATTAGTGAACTCTCAACTGAAGTACTCCCCCCCCATTATATGTACAAATATTTTTGATGTAACTCAATGACTATTTCTTGACCAAAGCCTTAAAGAATTTGAAGTGAGAAAATACATCACTTTTCTACTTGATAAAGTAAACCCAAGTACACCTTGAGAAATTGTCAATGAAGGTAAGTGCATACTTAGCTCCATTGAAAGAAGGAGTAGGAAAGACCATCAAATCACTATGCACAAGTTCATGTGGTGAAGAAGCTCTCGTAGACATCCCCTTAAGAAATGGATCTTGGTGTTGTTTCTCTAATGCACAATTAGGGTAGACTCCATCAAGACATGAAACTATAGAAAGACCCTCTACCATGCTCTGAGTGCTCAACTCCTTCAAATATCTATAGTTTAGGTATCCAAATATCTCATGCTAAAGCTAACTCTTAGAATCTGCATGAAAAACTAAACACATCCCTAGAGGAGGAGTATCATCAAAACCTTCAAAATAATAAATCTAATAACTATGATCAATAACACCTTATGTAATGAGTGTGTGTGGCTCTACTAAAGATCAAACTTCAACATCCTATGGTGTGAAATTCACTGTCTTGCCCTGACCAAAATGACAAATCTAATACACTGAAAGTATATTGGTGGATGTATGGAACATATAGTGCATCATTGATGCAACCACCATATATTTATATGTCACCTTTACCCTAAATAGAGATGAAAGAAGAATCTCCAACCTCAATGTTGGAAGTAGAACTAAAACCAAGAGATACAAAGGACTCTTTAAAAGAAGTCATATGATGTGAAACGCCAAAATCTATAACCCAACTATATAAAATAATTGACTGTGATCTCTCAACAATACTAAGTGCTTTCCCATGCTCATGAGATGGAGAAGGAGATGAGCTAGATATCTTGTGTTTCCTAATGGAATCCTCTAAGGCTTGCATTCTCTTGAAACACCTAGACTCTTCATGATTAGTCCCTCCACAAAATGAGAAAGATGGGTTAGTCTTATACTTGGGTTTGGAAGATGGTTTGGGTTTAGATGTAGAAGTGTTGTTGGGGGTCTTAGATGCATTTTGAGGTGGAGAAAGAGTGTTTTTATTTTTTAATCTTATATTTCCCTTAGACTTAGGATGTGAGGCCACTAATTCTTTTTAAGAGGTGGAAGACTCAAGGTGAGACAATTTGGATTCCTCCCTAGTGAGTCTCTCACAAGACAACTCTAGATCAGGTATTTGAAATTTAGTATGTAAGGCATCCATACTAGAGAAAAAATTAAATGCAAAGATTTGGAAAGGGCCACTCAACTTTGACAGTATTAAGTAGACACATTCTTCATCTTTTTTATCTCAACCACTCCCCTTCAACTATGTCAATAAATGATTAAAATCTGTGAGATAATCTATAATGGAAGCAACGTCATCTAGATTTAGTGAAGTGAGCTCCACTTCAAGTTGCATGGCTCGCATGTGGTCTACTTTCTTGAATAACCCTTGTAACTTAGTCCACATTTTAAATGGAGTTTCACACCCATCAAAGTGAAATAGAAGACTATCATTCATATAACTCCTAATTAAGCCCATACATTCTTTAAACTTACACTAATTCTGAATATTTTCATATTCTCTTATGAATTAGTTGTGTTTCATTTATTAGGGACCATAATCCTTTACGCTTAATAATTTTCTCTATTCTGGGTCTCCATGTGTGGTAATTATGTGTAGTTAGCATCTCACAATGATCAATTCTAGATGTAGAAGCCATACAAACCAATCACCAAGAGCAAAAAGAATGCAAAGGGTGGACAAAAATCATCATAGAGACAACCCCCCCAAAAGATGTATTATAGGACCCTCTAAATTTGACACTTTATAAAATTAGTGTATTTTTACAATCTAATGACACCATGTGATAGAGAATAAAAAATATAAACTTTTAAAAAAATGAAACTCAAATCTAAGTTACCATTCAAAAGTTATGGGTGTTTTGATTTCTCATAAAATGTGTCAAAAATAATTAAAAAACACTATGATTTAATTTTAAAGGCCAAATCAGAAACAAATATGGGCATGCCACCACTCATTAGAACTAAAATTTCACCATGGACTTAAAAAAGTCAATAGAAGTGAAAAAAAGTTTTCTAGGTTACCTCTGAAAGTGTGAAATTAGGTTTTATTCACTCTTTAAGAAAAAATATAGCTTATTACACAAAAAAATAAAGTTTTTATAGATATGAAAAGAGATAAAGATATTAACGTGAGGTTCTAGTTGTTTTTCACTTAGTAAGTCACTGAGGAGAAAAGAAAAACTCCCACTAAAGCTGAGATTTGCAGTCCACCAAGGATGATGCCTCTCCTCCAAATGCCCCTCATCCAAATGCCCTTCACTGTGCAATCTAGATATTTTAGCAGGAAAATCATGCTATTGTAGATGTATATTTTAGTAGGTAGAGGTGGAAAAAGAATAGCAAAAAAACTTGGTCAAATCAGATCTAGTCTTTAACATAGCAGTTGTAGATTTGACACCAAACTAAAAACTGAAATGGTTTTGCATGAGAATTCTAATGTTGATATTCCTTTTTTATAGATCTGGTCCAACATAGAAAAGAATTAGTTGGCACCAAAGTCTGTAACAAAATACAAAAGAAGAGGATGATGTTAACTTTAGAAAAAATTCAACACAACATTTGCTAGTGCCAAAGTCAATCCACTATAGATCTGATAACAAAGGTCTCTAACTTAGCAAAAAAAATATATATCTCAATGATAAAAAATGATGCCAAGCAGTTAAAATCTAGTAATGTCAATGCTAAGTGGGATGCTTGAGATTTGGTGTATGCCAAAAAATGTTTAGCACCAAGTTCAAAAAGAGATTTCTTAGCAAATACCTATCTGTGATCTTTACAAATACAACTGCCAAAAAACGAGTAGATCTACCAAAAAATAAAGTAATCTTCTTCTTTATGATGCCAAAGTGTAAAAAAAAATGCCAAGGTGAAGGGAGGGATCCTTTAGCAGACCAAGCATAAGGAAAGATTCCAAAGGTGTATCTAAAATATGATGCCAAGCTGAAATAACTTTCACCAACAGATTTCAATGTTAAATATAGTAGATTCTAAAAAAATGACACCACATTTTTCCACAAAAGTGCCACAATATAACAAATTTATCCAATTCATTTGTTTTGAAAGCTAAGAAACAAGCAAAAGATCGAAATCTTTACAGGAAAAAAAGAAAAAAAAACTTAGATTGATGGCAAATGATTGCAAAAGAAGACACAAGGTTGACAATAAAGCCAATATTTTTAATGCCTCAGATCTAAAAAATAAGCTGATAAGATCTCTATTATTTTGAATACAAGAAAGTTTTTAGAACTTTAGAAAAAAATAATAAAAAATCTTAGCTCAGATCTAAAACTAAACATGAAAAATAAGGAGACAAATCCAATGCAGACACCAAGATATTCTCTCTAAATTTGTAAGCTTGGATGGTTAGAACTTCTTCAAAGCTCTAATACTATGTTAAAAATGGTAAAAACATTCCATGAGGCCAAGATTAGAAATTTTCACAAAAAATAACATTACAATAGCTGCTATATTCATAATATGAGAATGATTAAAAGCTAATACAAAGCACTTGCTTATATAGGCAAGGCAAAATAGAAACCTAGCTATTCTAACAAATGTGTGATATAAAAATAAACCACTACAAGACAAAATAGCTAGAAAAACACTAGAAAACATGAGTAAATACATGAAATACTCTAAAAATATATATAATATTTAATCATTGTACTTATATAATAGAAGTTGTAATATTGTTTCATCTGTGGTTAAATTTGTAGTATTTCATTTATGATGAGATGTAGTATTTATGGTTATTTAGTATTGTTCATGATTTCTATATTTGTTCATGGTGATAATTAGCTAAGTGGATTACCTATAACTTTTATGGTTAACCAAATTAATAAATTTATTTTAAGATCACTAGTTAGGATTTCTCATGGTGAAATCTATATGTTGAATATGTGTATTTAATTCTTGTAAAAAAAATATTGTAATATTTTGGTAAAACCGATTGGGCTTGTTATATTGTGGCATCATAGATGAGGCTCAAATTATAGGACTTAATGTGTCCTCTAACATAAACTTATTATCTTGATAAATAGGAATAACAATGGTATGCACTAGACTATGAGATGAGGGTACTTCAAATACCAAACCCCGTGTTGATCCAGATCAATTTGCATATGAGCAAGGTATGAAGTTGGATTTAATCCTCACAACCATACAAGAGACTAGGGACTAAATCATGGCCCTATAATAGGAAGTGCATGGCCATGAAGAGGAAAATACTCAGGAAGAACCTAAAGAACATCCTAATGACCAAGAACATCTTCAAGAGTATAAGTATGAGGAGGTTCGATAAGATGTGATAGCTCAAGTAGCTATAGCGTTACCATGTGACATGAAAAAGTTGAATCTATCCAAGTTTGATGAAACTGTATTGAGAGATGGAGCTGAAGTATGGCTAATAGAAATGGAGAAGTATTTCAAGATTATAAATTATTCTAAATTAATGAAAGCAATCTGGGGAGCTTATCAGCTTGCTAGTGAAACAACAACTTGGTGGGTAAATAATAAGCTTGAGATGAACCTCAACTCAACCACCACCACTTTGGAATAGTTTATGACATTTTTTAGGTCATGATGGCTTTCATAGTTTTACTTTGACCAAAAGCTTATGGATTTTCAAAATCTTAAGCAAGGGGATTTGTTAGTGAATGAATACTGGGATAAATTCACCATGCTTCTTGAGTATATACCTCAGTATTAGGTAGATGAGAGGTTAAAAATTAGGAAATTCATCATGGGATTGAAACTCCAAACAGGTGGTGAAGTATATGTGCATTGTCTATATACCATGGATTAGGTGTTCATTAAGGTGATCAAGCAAGAACATAAACTAAAATCTCTTCCCAAGTGAGAGATAAGTTCAAAAAGAAATTTGGATGTTATAAACCAAATTTTAAGAATAAGAATTGGAAGCAGAGAAGTGGAGATTCCAAGGGTCAGTTCAAGAATGAAAATTCCAAGTTCAATAGTGATTTAAGGAATAGGAAGCCTAGTAATGGTTTCAAGGGTGGTTTCAAGGGAAACTAACAGTCGAAGAAGAAAAAGACTAATTGGAAGTTGATTTATTTGTGGATTTGAAATTTTTTCTTGAGAATGCCCTTAAGATAAATCAAATAACAAGGGTTCAACTTCTCATCAAGGTACATTTCAACAACAGATTAATGCAATTGTTGACAATTAATAAGGCTGAGTATTAATCTTTGCCCATAGAAATGTCAAGTTTTTTTTCAATCATCTAATTTCTATTTTAATTGATACAAGAGCTACAAAATTTTCATTGCTCCTAGAGTGCTTAGCAAATTATCTAGAAAAGCTAGAGTGATTGAAAATGCATGGTTGGTATAATATGGAAATGAGTCAAAGGTCAAAATTGATAAGTGTCTAATCAAATCAAACATTAGATTACCTGAGTTCACTATGGTGGTATAACTCTATACAAAACTATTGGGATCATATGATGTGATCCTAGGATTCAATTTTACTTTGAAGCATAAATCTAAGGTTGACTATTTTTTGAAAAAGGTTGAGTGTCAAGATGATTTCAAAAATTAGACACAACTTCAGGGTGAGAGAAGGGAGTTGAAACTGAGGTAGATTTCTACAATTCAACTCAATAAGGCTTAAAGTAAGGGATACTAGGTATTTTTCATTAAGATAAATGATATGGAAGAATATAAGGAACCATCTATTAAAGATTATCTTTTTATAAAAAACTTTCATGACGTGTTTCCAGAAGAATTACTAAGATTGCCACCAAAACATGAGTTTGATTTCTCAATTGATAGCATACCTAGATTGGAACCATAGTCTAAGGAACCATATAGGATGATAACCATTGAATTGGTTGATTTAAAGGCATAACTTTAAGATTTGTTGTTGAAAGGTCTGATTCGATCGAGTATGTCACCATGGGGTGCTCCAGTTATCTACATTAAGAAGAAGGATGACACTCTTCACCTATGTATAGACTATAGGATGTTTAATAAAGTAATGATCAAGAATAGATATCCATTTCCATGCATTAATAATCTCTTTGATCAAATTCAAGGACCCATATTATTTTTTAAGATTGATCTTAGAGTAAGGTATCACTAGTTAAGGATCTGTGAAGAAGATATCCTAAAAATAACATTCAAGACTCGATATGGGCACTAAAAATTTATAGTGTTACCATTTGGATTGAAAAATGCTCCAACAACATTTATTAATCTTATGAATAGTGTGTTCATAGATTAATTAGATCACTTTGTGTTGGTCTTTATTGATGAAAATCCTCATTTATTCCAAGGATGAGGAAGATCACTTACAACATCTAGAATTAGTTTTACAACATTTGCGAAATGTAAATTATATGGAAATTTTTCTAAATATATATTTTTACAAAATAAAGTGTAGTATCTAGGACATATTATATCTGTGGATTATATCTTAGTATATCCAACAAAGATAAGAGCCATTATGGAGTGGTCAGTACCAAGGAATGTACATGAGGTAAGAAGTCTTATGGGATTAGTGGGCTATTATAAGAATTTCATTCTAATTTTTTTAAAGATAATTAATCCAATTACCTCTCTTCAATGAAATAATCAGAGTTTCATCTGGTCAAATAAGTTTGAGGTAGCCTTTTAGGAACTAAAAATGAGGTTTACTTGAGAACTAGTGTTAAGAGTTCTTGATCCTAATGGTCAATTCTCAATGATCATAGATGCATCTAGGGATGGACTTGGAGGAGTTTTTATGCATGATGGTTCATTGGTATCTTATGAATATAGGAAATTGAATCCATATGAGGTGAATTATGCCCCTCATGACCAAGAACTTGTAGTAATTATGCATGTTTTACCTGTTTGGAGGCATTATCTATTGGGAAAATAATTTGAGCTCAAGACTAAAAACTTGGGACTCAAGTAAATATTCACCCAAAAAAATCTAAATGCTCATCAAAGAAGATGGTTAGAGTTCTTATCTGAATATGATTTTGATATTAACTATATCAAAGGCAAGGAGAATAGAGTAACTAATTCTCTAAGCCATAGAAGGTACATAGTGATCGTGGCTACTATCAAGATACTTTCAAAGATCAAGTGATCAAATCCTCTTTAGAAGATGAATTATATGGTTAGGTCATGAAAGTGTTATCTTAGAATGCTCAAAATCCTAAGTTTAAGGGATTCAAAATAAAGAATCATGGTATTTTATAGTATAATTGTAGGATTTATGTACTAGATAGAGAGAATCTAAGGAGCATAGTGCTAAAAGAACTATATAATTCCAAATATTTAGGACAGCTATGAGTAACCAAGCTTATGGCTATGCTTAGACCACTCTATTTCTAGAAATGAATTAAGAGAGATGAAGTTGATTTTATGTCTCATTGTCTGAAATGTCTACATGTGAAACATGAACATGTTCATCTAGATGAATTATTGTATCCACATGATAAACCAAAGGGTAGTGGTAAGTGATCAGTATGGACTTTATCTAAGGGTTGCCATTATCATGAAACATGCATGACATGATATTGGTAGTAGTTGACTAACTAAGGTAGCTCATTTCATATTGCACAATTTGACTGATGGTGAACCCACTTTTATGAAGAGATTCATAAAGGAAGTGTATTGATTGCATGGTTTTTCAAATTATATTATTTAAGATCATGATCTGAGGATGAATTCTAGGTTTTGGTTGACTCTGAATTCATCTCTAGGTATCCAGTTAAACTTCATCACTGCATATCACCCACAAATTCATGGATAGACAGAGTGACTTAATCATATTTTAGAAGATATCCTATGAATTTATTACATGGATCAAAAATACAAGTGGGATGAGTACCTTCTGTTTATTGAGATTGCTTACAATAACTCATACCAATCAACATTGAATATGGCTCCATTTGAGGAATTATATGGAAGGAGGTGTAGAAAACCAATCAGTTGGGATAGGTTGTAAGATAAGGTAGCCTTTAGACCTAAGATGCTTTTAGAAATGGAAGAGCAAGTCAGGACAATCAAGGAGAGGTTGGCCAAGGCCAATGATAGACAAAAAAGTTTTGTTGATCTGAAAAGAATAGCCAAGCAATTTTCTATAGGTGATAAAGTGTTTTTATAGGTTAAGCCTTAGAAAAGCTTGATTAAATTCAAGAAGTCAAAAAAACTTTCATTGAGATATGTGGGACCCTTCAAAGATTTGGAAGTGGTTCGCCTTCTAGTGTATAGGTTTGCATTGCCATAAGCTCTAGCTCTTTTTCATAATTTCTTCTGCGTGTCTTATCTTAAAAATTACATATCCAATCCTTCATATGTATTTTATTGGAATTATTTGTATGTTATGGACCCCTAGGTGGTCATGGTAGAACCAATTATAGTAATTGAAACTCACAAAATTCATTTGCATAATTAAAAAATGTCACAATGTAAGGTCTTATGAGATTAACACTCTGAGGATAGTGCCACTTGGGAGGACTATGATGAGTTTTATAGGCTATTTCCACATTTATTTTCTTTATTTGTTGTTGTGTATTATATTATTTTCTACTAAACAATGTTTTAAATTCATAACTTATGTTTGAATAAATGGCATTGGGATGATGACCAAATTTAGGGGGGAAGGATGTCACATATTGATATCTATCTAAACTAAATAATCTATTTAATATATGGATTATTGTGATTAATTAGTTAATTAACTAATATTTTATTAATTTTGATGACATATGTTGATTATAAGACAATTTGTGTTTTTTAATTTAAATAATTAGATGCTATGAGTTAGCTATACTTTGATCATTTATACTTTATGATCATGTTTTATTAGTTATATAACAGTATTTATGGATATAATAATGTTTTGAGTTAACTACCTTCATTGGTGTGAGGTGGATATAAGACAAATTTTTTCCTCAGATAGTGATGGAGGAAGAGTATCATTAGAGAGGGTGGTCTTGATGGAGATGTTGGGGGATGATAAAGATCGAAACTAGAAACCCTTGCACATACCACTTAGTATATCATGTTTCTTAATTATTGATATAGATAGTGTAGAATGTTTTGTGTACTTTTCCTTTACATGGTTGTTAATATGATTTCTGGTATAATCTTGATTGCCGTTGATGATCATGTTGATTATTTGAGAGATTACACTAATTTATGATATAACATAGATCTTGTTTGGTCTAACAAGTGAATTTGTTTATGTTCACTTATATCATTACCTTATTATGTATGGCTGAATAGTAAAACATTATGATGTTGCTATGGATTCCATAATCGTTACTTGATCTATAAGATTTAGATAATAATAATTAAATATTATTATTATGATATTACACTATAATGTTGAAAGATAAATGGCATTATTTTAAAATATATTGTATTTGTTTAATTATTTGATTTATGGATTTATAATTGTAATATATAAATTAATATAATAATATTAATTATTAAATGATTTTATAAATCAATGTAATTGGTATATATGGAGGATAGCATTTCAACATAAACTTTAGTCTTGTTATACTTAGTTACATTGTCAAAGTTATACTAATCATTATTGTGTTAGTCATTGCATGGGGAAATACATTAGTCCATGACTAGTTGATAGTATTGTATGGAATATAACATAAGTTTTATATGACTTATCTAATCAAGATGGTTGCAGATGGATTGTTAAATCATTAGCATGCAAATTTGATAAATAAATACAATATTGTTAATTAGGGATTTATTAGAGAAGCATCGCTAATGATTAGGTAAATAATCATTCATTGACTTCAGTTAAGCAATTTTTGGGAGAAAATTATAGGGTTTATTGTGTTTTATATGGAGGTGGAATGTGAGTTAACTAAGTTATTCGGGCATGCATAGTCTTTGGGGAGTTTAATTAGTTGAAGAGTATGGATAAGTGAAAGGAAATAGGGGATGGAAAAAATAATAAAAGGAGGATAATGGAGTCTATGATTAGGATTGTAAATGATACAAATATGCCTAAAAAAATTGTGAGGAGAAGACAAAAGGTGGAGAAGAGGTGAACACATGTGAAGAAGGAATTTGGCATAGCTTTCTTGGACATTTATACATTTACTAGGTTGGTCTTGTAATTCAATTTCTAAATGAAATAATGAATGAGTTTATCTAAATGGTTATGGTTACCAGTTTCTTTGATTAATTCATTTTAAATACTAGATTGTATGGGGAGCCCTATGGAAGGCTCAACCTCCACAAAACCCCACATTAAAACTAGGGCAACCTAGGAGATGGGATAAAGACATAGAGTTGGTCATGGTTATTGTTAGGGTTTTAAATAAGCTTTGTCCTACACATCTCTAACTATTTGGAAATATTTGAGGATTATTCTGATGAGTATATAATTAATATAGATCATAAAAGTTGATTTAAACTGCTTATTATATATGCAATTGGGTATATGAAAACATAGACTCAAGAATGTTATTTGTATGATTATTCAACTATTAAGGCAATCAAACTCTATGGGTTAAGATTGTGTATTTCCAGGGGTAATATATATATATATATATATACACATGAGTATATTTGGTTAATTCTAATTTCATATAAAAAAAATACTCATAATATAAATTTATATATAAACTATAGATATATATTTATATATAAATTATAGATATATATTTATACAAATACACTTGGTTGTTGAATTGACAAACTTTAGATATGATTGTATACATATATATAGGTATATATATACTAGTACTAAACTAATGAACTTGAATAAGTGATAGTGTGTGTGTGTGTGTGTGTGTGTGTGTGTGTGTGTGTGTGTGTGTGTGTGTGTGTGTGTGTGTGTGTGTGTGTGTGTGTGTGTGTGTGTGTGTGTGTGTGTGTTCGTGTGTGCGTGTGTGCGTGTGTGCGTGTGTGCGTGTGTGCGTGTGTGTGTGTGTGTGCGTGTGTGTGTGTGTGTAATCAATAGTCAGAATTTATAAGTGATCATGTGTTTTAAATTTTTAAGATGAGTTGTTGTTTGGACTAGGCATAAGTTGTTTTCTAAACCCTAATCTAGATTGTTAAATCTTTTATTATTCATAATGGATTATAATGTAGAATCTGGATCTTCTTTTGTATAGTCACTTGTAATACGACTATAGGGTTTCAAATTTTGCTTGAGAAAAGTATTTAAACTAGTAAACTATTAAAAAATTTAAGGCAATGTTAGTTATTTATTATGATAACAAACTTTGCATTTGGCTATGTATTTAATGATTATATAGTCAAACTATGTACGAGTTTGCATAGTCCATGTAGGGACTAGGTAAATGAGTTGGATAGTATAATTTCCATGTTTTGTTTGGCTAAGTTTGAGCTGTGATATAACATACCCAAGTTGGGTAATAGGTTGTGTGTTGTATTTGTTTTATTTTATCCAAAATTGAGTTGCTATAAATGATACTCAAGATGGGTAATCAATTGTGTGTTGTTGTTTATTATATTGAACCATGCCTGAGTTGGGTAAAAATTATTGCTTTCATTTATTTACTCATTTGAACTACATTTTAATGGAAACCTTGAATGATTCATTGGATTTCAATGATTAAGTAATTTTTATAATTAATGGAATAACTAACTTTGCTTTGTAAAATTTTGTGTATTTAATCATCATGGCATATGAATTTATTAGTTTATTGGAAAAGGTTGTGGGGAATTTGTATGTAAGTTAAATGTATCTTTGGTGTATATAATATACTATAAGGTGAATGATAGTGGATGTCAACTTTATAGTATATTGTATCAAAAAAGAATGAATAATGTATTTGTATGTATGCATTAATATATAAATATATATTATACATACAATTGTGTTATAATTATTATTATAATAGTGAATATTAGATGTTTGTTTATATTTGGTTAGTATAAAAACATTATAATGTTTAGATAATAAGCATTCAATGTATTTGTGAGTTTAAATATAGAACATAATTATATGTTATGGACTTTCTATTGTTATATGTGGAATATGAATAATTTATTAGCTAGGGTTATAATATTATATCATGGAGAAATAATATTATAATTTTCTTAGTGGATAGAGAAACTATTAGTCTAAATACTCATTACCTAGATGGTGTGTAATATTGAGGACTATTTAGTATTTTATTTATAGCATTTCATTCACTTTGTTTGATGGACTAATTGAATGTTTTTGATATTTCTCTATTTAGCATAATTTTGATTACCGAAAGTGAAATATGATGAATGAATCTATTAGTTTTTGTATTGTTATATATTTTACCAAATCTCACATTCATGACCCTAATTAAGCAATGGACAGATTCCACTAGATTAATTAGCACCATCTATGCAAGATAATGCGTAATTTGATAAGTGGTGTATACAAATTTGAATGATCCTAGAAATCATTTATTATTGAAAACTTTGGCCAAATTATTGTTTGATAAACATAGTCATTTCATATGTTGATATAGTTTTCATATTTGTGTGATATCATATTATAATGTATTTTTTTTATGGTACACATTATGCATTAGAAATATTTGACACGTGGGTTCTAATTTATTACTATAGATTCCTACATCATCATTATCTACCCATCCATGAAGGGAGGTCCATCCCCTTATTTGGGATATAGTGTGGGGGATCTATGGTTTGTGGTTAGTGTGGAAAATCTCTTGAATGATACTCTCCCTTCTAGTTGAAGTACTATATTTGAGACTACACTTGAGATTACAAATTGATACTTGAGTCATGGAGAATCTACTCAGAGGATCTTTGTATCATGTTTTATCATTTAAGATATTTTTATGTCTAGCTAAGAACTGTAATATTTATTCATTTTACTTCTACAATAGAGGCTATAATATTATTTTAGTTGTGGCTAAATTTGTATTATTTCCTTTACGATAATATGAAATATTTATGGTTATTCGGTATTTTTCATGATTTCTATATTTTTTCACGGTGATCTTTAGTTAAGTGGATTAGATATAGAATTTATGGTTAATTAAATTAATATAGTTAGTTTAAGATCACTAGTTAGGATTTCTCATGGTGAAATCTATATTTTCAATATGTGTGTTTAATTTTTTTTTTAAATATTATTTCAATATTCTGATGAAACCTAGTGGGGTTTTTGCAAATTTACCTTTATTTGTCAATACACCATTAAGATAACCCAAAATCTCCAAGGAAACCTTCGAAGTCTTGCAATTAATGTGCATATCTCCAAGACTTCCCTATTCTTTCTCTATTCGTATGTATTAAACATATAATTCAAAATCACTTTTGATTCATAATCATCTATCTCTTTTAGAAAAGAGCACACTATCATACAAGGAACCATTGTGTCCTTTTCTTGTAGTGTGTCCTTATCCATATTTCACTAACAATCATATTTTCTAAATGACACACTTCATAAGAAATATCTTGCACAAAACAATAGGCTAGTTATCATAAACATTTGAAAGATTCACCTATAAAATTACATCAATACTCACACTTTAAAACCTTGGTTCTCTTATTATATCTCACTAATAAAAAGCATCTATCTTTTGAGTAAAGATAGTTATTAAAATTCCACTACAATACCATAATCCCTATCCAAGCATAACATTATTTTATTATAGGTTAATTGCATGGTTCATTAAGTATTCTAATTAAATATTACTAGTTGAATTTACATGGTCTTCCATAAATGGATAACTATATTATATTGAGGTCCACATGGACAATGTAGGTAGCACTCAATCAACAAAGGGTTTTCTAAGGATAAATCGATCATATCTCACTTCCCCATTTTTTCTCTTCTACATTTGATCTCTTTTGTGTGATTTTATAGTATTAGGTTTTAAAATTTATATATATATTACACACATCAAATATATTTTAGTACATAAACAATTCACCTATAGATAGGGACAAATAATCCCAAATTTTTAGATCCAATACATAGTCTCTTTGGACAAGGCTGCAATGTTAGACAACGATGTACTACAACCTTGTCTTCCTTCTTTGACCTTGTCTCAATATGCATTGGATTTTTATTTATTGATGCATATGTGTTTTTAGGTTATTACAAATAATTATAGTCAATTAAAAGATAACACATTATGGAATAAATCAAATTACAAGGATAATTCTCTAGCTCTAGCCCTGATTTCTATTTTTAAAATTTTAAAAATTCTATAATTTTATAGATTTTTGGACTTGTATTATGTGTTATTTAATTATATAGATCATATTTAAATAACTTACATTCACAATTAGATATAATTATTTGTTATAATTAATTATAGTGTAAACATTTAAGTGAACCTGCATTTCAGTTTAATTTTGTAAATTCCTAACACTAAAATAATAGAGTCATCAACCTTGGATATTATCAATAATATCATGATTCAACTCCTTTCACCTTTGAGTAATATGAAATTGAAATATTTTATGTTCTCACCTTAGATAAATACTGCCACAGAGGCTCTTTCTTTCGAATTTGGGTTGATTTGTTGTTTTCATATTAAAAAATATTTCAATTATATTTTCACTTTGTTTTTCATTTTCTTTTTCTTTTTTCATAAATTATGTTTTGAAATTTTTAAAACTACTTATCTATTTCTATGAATGTCTACAAAATTTTCTATTTACAGACATTATAGCATGAGGGATTTTAGTCTAATACTGAAAGCCACAATATATAGTTAAACATGTACTTTAGATCCCAATTACCTCATGACATATTATAAACACATAGGATAAGTTGTTTAAACTAATGTGAATACTATTCTATCTATATGAATTGTGGTGTACTTGATAAGAGTGTATCATCTCGGTAAGTTACTCTCAATTTACCCTCAAAACTAGGGTTAATGGGATACATGCATGGTTCTAGCTTTGTAGTTGGTGCTCTGAAATATTAGGCAAGTAATAATAAAAATTTGATAAATTATATCTAAGAGCCTACAAATCATTCATACCCTTGCCAAGATCATCCTTTATCCTTAATTTTTTCCTATATTATCTTCTTACATAGTACATTTTCTTGATTCATTTTGTATACATTCACAATTTTATTATTTCATTATGTAATAACTATCCAAAATTAATATTACCTTTTAATTTATTGATAATAAGTTCATTACCCATTTTGATTGCATATTGTACATAGCCTTGTTCAATTTCTTATAAAATTGTCTTTTTTATTTCATGATGCAATCAAATATGTACATTATTTATTTACATACGGTGATACTTCCATAGTTGCTTTATAATATTTTTCCTTACAAGCTAGGTCATTTTGTTATAAGGTATAATATAATGTTCATGTTTTTAATCCTAGATGAGGTTGAAATCCACACATACCTCCTCCCTTATTTTGTAAATTTGATCAACCAAAAGGATTTGATGTTTTAGATCAAATAAAAAATATTAACACAAAATTTTATGTTTTTGAGTTGTTGCACAAGACATTAATGTAAAAGTATAATTTATATGTATATTTATGCACCTCCCTTTTTATAAATACTATTGAACCTCCCTACATAGCTTCCATAATTAATAATATTCAATAGACCAAGGAAAATATTTCCTTTGAAAAGAATATCTTCCCCGACATCATATTATCAACCACTATTTACCCTTGTATATTCAAGTGTTTATACAAAATGCATTGGTCAAATATTTGCTTGTAGATAATGGACATATACATCCTTCTTAACTTTTTTATGCATAAGATATAATTATCTTACCAATTCTAATATGAATATTCATGGGTTTAAAATATCCCACATCAAGTACTTATACATATTACATTGAATATAATCTTAGGTCCATGTACCCTTTCTATAGTTTTTCAAGTTATGCCTAATGAGATTAATTATATAATACTATTAGGATGACCTTAGATTCATTTTATGAATGTTTTTACTTCAAAATTTCATTCATGTCTTAAATTCAGTTATCAAGGGTAAATATATACATTCCTTATAGATCAGAAGCATTTCAAGTATTATACCCTCGTGCATCTTACTAATACTTAAATTATATATAATTATATATATATATATATATATATATATATATATATATATATATATATATGTTACCTTACTCTTTGAACATATCAACCCTTACAGCATGCACTAAGCCTCCTTTATAACTGAACATATTCTATGGGATTTTAATCTATTTCTAATGAGTATGGTTTTGGAGATACACACATACACATAAACATGATACCAATGATCCAAAAATCAGAAGTTCTGGTTGATAAATATCTCAATAGCATAGAAATAACATAGTAACAATGAATTCTCTGAGAAGAGATGTAGTATTACTCAAGATCGCAATACAAATATATGCTTATCTCTGGGAAGAGATGTTTGTCTTCAAATTTTGGTTTACCTATTCATTTATACACATTTTGAAAGCATGGGGAGGATTTTTAAGGTCACCAATCTCTAGGGAGATTAAGTGGTTTGACTTCCAAGATTTAAAACAATACAAAATTCAAGGAATTACTATTTTTAGAAACTTACTATTTTTAGACTACACTATTAAAATTGAAATTTTGGGCACTTCCACTGGGTTTTTAGGGGTTAAAATTCATTTATAAAATATCAATGACATTTCATGACTTTCTCCTCATTCTTATCTTTCCAACGATTTAAACAGCGAGTCAATTGGAGCTACGGTGCAAAAGTTATGGCTCCTGAAAATTCTATCATCAATTGGGGTGGAACTGTCACCTGAATTGTCACCCAAATTGTTGCCCAGATCATTCCTCCCTCCTTAAAAATCAATGGTCCCCATTGTGTCAATGTTCCCCATCAATTGTGGTATTTGTTTCTTCATTTGATTTTGTATGAGCCACTCACCTTGATGGCTAAGTTTGCCCCTTTTGAACACTCGATAAAGCGGAATAGAGTGTCCTCTTGTGGTCTTCATCCAGGTATCCATAATATGATCCTCTTCCATTGGAGAAAAACTCTATGGATCAAGCTCATCAATGTCTAGTTGTTCTACTATAACTAAAGTGTCCAATAGAGGTGGGTGATATGGTTTGAGGAGCTCCACATTGAATATTAGATGCAAACCAAGGTAGGCTGGTAGGTTCAACTCTTCTGGTGATGGTGTAGGGACCATATTTCAGAGGCCAAATCTTTCTATGTGGGCCTACAAGTCATTCCTTTTGAAGCTGCAACCAAACCTTGTCAGCCAAGTAAAATGGTGTGCAATCCTGTGTTTGTCATGGCATTACTTATACGTATGATTCATCTTCTCCAGGATGTCATAAAATTATTGTTGGATGTGTTGCATTTGTTCAATAAACTTTGTTGCTTTTGCTACCTCAGATCTTCCATGAGGTGTGTATTCCATGGTGGAAAATGGAACAGCTATATCAATTGGTGCCATGGGTTGGAACCCAAAACATACTTGGAATGGATTGTGCTTGGTCGAGCTGTGTAGCACCTGATTGTATCCATGTTGTATGAAAAGAAGTCCCTCATCCCATGTGCATGGATGTTTGGAGTGATACATCTGAATCATGTGAAAAATTAAGTGGTTTACCACCTTTATTTGACCATCAGTCTGTGGATGGAAGGTTGTGGACTTCATCAACTTAGTATCCATCATCTTCCATAGAGTGGACCAGAAGATGCTCAGGAACCTGCTATCTCAATCTAAGACAATGGACTTGGGGAGACTAAAATGGAGCCATACATGACTAAAATATAGTTGAGTAGTTTCCTCAGTAGATATATTTTTCTTACAAGCAATCATGATAGCCATTTTTGAAAAATGATCAACTACCACAAAAATACAGTCCTTACCATGTTTTGAAGTGGACAAACCTAAGAGAAAATCCATTGAGATGGATTCCCAAGGCCTAGTTGGTTCTAGCAATGGCATGTATAATCCTTGCTTCTTATTTGTTGGCTTGGCTATTGCACATGGGGTGCAAGATTTGAGATATCTTTCCACATCCTTTCACATATGGGGCTAGTAGAAGTGTTTTTGAAGAACTACCAATGTCTTTTAAATACCAAAGTGTCCAGCTATCCTACTAAAGTTTGCTTCCCATATCATCTTTTGTTGCTTTGCAACTAGAACATAGATGTGCCCCATATGATAGAGGACATTATATTTCAAATACAAATTAGAAACATGTTTACCTTTTTGAAGTGCTTGATATGTATCAGCAATGGTATGATCTGCTTCATATAGAGCACCCTAAGTGGTAGTCTCATGTCCGCATAGGTCCAGAACTATTGTGAGTGTAGTAATTGGTGGGCAGCTCAAACAATCTATAGTTGTATTTGAGCTCCCCTTTTTGTGTTTGATTATCAATTGGAATTTCTGAAGATATGTGGCCCACTTTTGGTGCCTCTCATTAGTTTGCTTTGCCTCTGGATGAATTCCAATGGTATGTGGTCAGTGTGGATGACCATTTCTTTCCCTAAGATGTAGTGTTTCCATTGTTTGTAGGCTTGCACAATGGCATAGAGCTCCTTATCATATGTTGGATATTTCCTGACTATATCAGTGAATGTTTCACTGTGATAAGCAATAGGATGGCCATGTTGCATGATGAAAACTCCCATGGCATATTCAGATGCATCTGTCATCAACTCAAAAGGTTGATGTAAATATGGCAAGGCAAGAATAGGTGTTGAGCAGAGTCTATTCTTCAAATTCTCAAATGCCCTTTGTTGTATTTCACCCCACTAAAATGTAGCTTTAGCTCCTCCTTTAGTCACTTGGGTTAGTGACTAAGCAACATGTGAAAATCCAAGAACAAACATGTGGTAGAAATTTACAAGACCCAAAAAGCTATGAAGCTCTATGAGGGTCCTTGGTGTGGGCCATTATCAAATAACCTAAATCTTTTTAGGATTGACATGGACCCCTTCCTCTTTCACAATGTACTCAAGGTACTAAATTGTTGTCATCCCAAATGTGCATTTGTCAAAATTTGCATATAACTTGTGCTCTCAAAGAGTTTGAAGCACCTTACAAACATGTTACAAATGTTCTTCCCATGTTCTGTTATAGATGAGTATGTCATCTAAGTAGACAACCACAAATTAGTTGGTGAATGGTCGTAGGATGTCATCCATCATCCTCATGAAGGTTGCAGGTGTGTTAGTTAATCTAAAAGGCATAACCAACCATTCAAAGAGCCCCTCCTTAGATTTGAATGCAGTCTTCTAGACATCAATGGGATCGATGGGAATTTGGTGATAACCAGATTTGAGATCAATTTTGGTGAAGAACTTCACACCACGAAACTGGTCCAGTAGGTCATAAATCATGGGGAGAGGATAGTGATTCTTCATAGATATTTTATTCAGGGCTCGGTAGTCAATGCAAAGCCTCCATGTTCCATCTTTCTTTGGTGCCAAGACAATTGGGCTACCACAAGGTGAAGAGCTTGGCTTGATGTGACCTTTTGGATCAATTCTTGAATCTATCTTTTGAACTCATCATTCTCTAAAACTGATCTACAATACACAGGATTGTTAGGCAAAGGTGATCTTAGGATCAAATCGATATAATGTTTTACCTAGCAATGCAATGGAACTCCTGTGGTTAACTTGAATAAGTCATCATATTCTCTTGTGATTCATCTTATCTGCTTATTTTGCTATGTTGATTGTGTAGTCAGGACTGCAACATCGGCTTTCTTGGATTTATGTGGCTTGACCACCATGAGAACAAATTACAATGTTTTCTCCACCAATCTCTTACATTTCTTAGCACTGATCAGGGAGACAGATGTGGGAGGTGGTACCTCTAGTACCCTATAGCATTGTGTTCCAAGAGTGAGGGTGATCCTTCAGGTTCATGATTCATAGATGCCATGTCACTCATACATGAATGGCTGACCAAGGAGTACATCACAAACATCTAGATTGACCACATCACACAAGACTTCATCTTGGAATGGTTTTATAGCATATGAAAGAAGACACTGATGGGTGACAAAAAGGTCTCTCCCTGGGCTCAACCATCCAATACTATAGGGCTTTGGATGAGGCTTCATGGATAGATTCAAACTTTTCACAACTTTAGCAGAGATTAAATTCTCTTGACTCCCACTATCAAGAATGAAATGCAGAGGCTTACCTTTTACCCATAATTTGGAGTGAAACAATCTTTCCTTGTCATCTAGTCTTTCCTCATATGTCTATGATGAAGCATCAATGGTGTTGGCTTAACATCTACAATTTCTTCTTCATCCTCTTCAACTGTGGGTTGTGTATGAGGTAAAGTAGTAGATGTCGAGTATTGTGACTCAGAAAGTAATGACTTGATGGCTCGACATTATTCTTTGGAGTGAGTTCCAGTTTTGTGGTAATCACACCATTTTCAAGCCTTTCCCTTTTGGGATTTCTTATCCTAAAACTCCTTTTGCTTCTAATTTTGGCCTTGTGTTTGACCTTCCTTGTCACTTTTCCATTTTGACTCTTTGTATTATTTCTGCCATGCTTCTATTCAATCTTCACTGTGAATTTATATGCCTCATCAAGGGTTTCCAAATTAAAGAATTCCATTTCCCCCCATATGTACCATTGTAGTCCACCATGATATTTGAGAGTCTTATGTTTCTCACTTTCTTGAATGCCCAATCTTGCAAACAAAGAATGAAAAGTGTCTGTGTAATCTTGAACAGATTGGTCCTTACCTTGGCAAAGTTGTTGCCACCATATGTACAGATCATCATATACTCCAATGGGATAGTATTCTTCTTTCACCATTTCCACAAAATCATCCCAGGTAGGTTCCACCTCAAGGCCAATGTGTACTGAACCTCTTTTTTTACACTTCCCACCAGTTTTTCATAGGTAATGTTGATTTCAAAAGATCAAAAGTAATCTTTTCTCCATCGGTGAACTTATTTACAGAGAAGTAGGAAGATACCAATTTTATACTGCATTAGCATTGATTTTTCCTTCAAATGTAGGAATATCAAATTTTACCTAAACCTTGAAGGGTGTTGGGGCACTGAAAAGATGTTCCCTAGATGAGGAGTCAAGAAGTGGAGCTGCGGAGCCAAGATTTCCCATCGAAAGTGTTTGAAGAATTTGAGAAAATTATTGTAGCATCTGTGCTTGTTTCCATTAGAGGGATTCATTCACCATTTCCTTGAAAGGATCAAATTTCTCAATGTCATCTGCCATTTGAAGTCATTTGGAGTAAACAGGTGGAAAATTTGGAAGCTTTGTTGTTTCCCACCCAAGCTTCTTATAGCTTGACCTCATCCTCGGGATCATACACTCTCAAGACAAACCACTCTGATACCAATGATCCAAAAATCAAAAGTTTTGGTTGATAAATATCTCAATAGCATAGAAATAACATAGAAACAATGAATTCTCTGGGAAGAGATGTAGTATTAGTCAAGATCGCAATACAAATATATGCTTATCTCTAGGAAGAGATGTTTGTCTTCACATTTCAAGTTACCTATTCATTTATACACATTTTGAAAGCATGGGGAGGACATGGAAGGTCACCAATCTCGAGGAATATTAAGTGGTTCGACTTCCAATATTTTAAAAAATATAGAATTCAAGGAATTACTATTTTTAGAAACTTACTATTTATAGACTACACTATTAAAATTGAAATTTGGGGCACTTCTATTGGGTTTTCAAGGGCCAAACTTCATTGAGCAAAGCTCAATGCCATTTCACAACATTCTCCTCATTCTTAGCTTTCCAACGGTTTAAACGGCAAGTCAATTGGAGCTATGGTGCCAAAGTTATGGCTCTCGAAAGTTCCATCATCAATTGGGGTGGAACTGTCACCCGAATTGTCGCCCGAATTGTTGCCCGAATCATGAATGTTTTTCCTTAAAATTTTCATTCATGTATTAAATTCAGCTATCAAGGGTAAATATATACATTTCTTATAGATCAGAAGCATTTCAAGTATTATACCCTTGTGCATCTCACTAATACTTAAATTGTGTGTGTGTGTGTGTGTGTGTGTGTGTGTGTGTGTGTGTGTGTGTGTGTGTGTGTGTGTGTGTGTGTGTGTGTGTGTGTGTGTGATACCTTACTCTTTGGACATATCAACCCTTACACCATGCATTAAGCCTCCTTTACCCTCATCACATTCTATGGGATTTTAATCTACTTCTAATGAGTATGATTTTGGAGACCCACACACACACACACACACACACATAAACATGATCGAGGCATAGTTGATCTTACTTTACCTTTTTTAAAGGAAGTAAAATAATAAATTGGCTATAGTCTTACATCTAATTCTCATAAAGATCATCATTCTAATCAATCACCCACATTTATATCTACTACTAAACAAACATTTGTGCTTCATACACAAAACAAACATGCATCACAATTATTATTAATATACCCTAAGCTCATTGACTATAGCACTTCACATAAAATTTTAACATTGGATTAATTTTAAAATGATGAATACCTTGGTGCATATGAATATTTCCCTTATTTTTATCATAAGAAATGATTTCCTTATGAAACTAATGATATGACACATGTGACTATGTATTTTTTAGAAAAAGACTAAAATTTTCATTTTTTCATCTTCATTATCATATTTAATGAACCTTATAAAGATGAACAAGATCATTTTTTCCCCTAATCTGGTTGGTTTTCAAAATATATTGATTATTATAATTTTATGGGGCATATAGAATCTAGATCTTAGAATAAGGTTAGAGGTATCCACTATATCTATAAGTTCCCACCTATCTCTTCTCTATAGGTTCCATCCCCATCAAGATATCCATCCATATAGACATCAAGCCCTCGGCATATAGATAGATATGGCCATATAAATAGATAGGGTGGGAGAAAAAAGAAGGAATTTTTTTAATATTAAACCAACTATAGGGATTGGTGGGTTGGATATTCTCCTTCACAAGAAATCCCCCAATATTTAGTATTACCTTCATCCTATCACTCCCTAAAAGGGAGGGAGGGAGGTCAAAACATATCTCCTATTGAATTACGTCAGCCATCCATAGATCACCTTGCTTTAGCCAATGACCCTATATATAGTTAATTAAATATAGATATATCTATTTACTTAATATTATATAATAGGCTATACATGAAGTATATATCCTACTATATACTCTATAGTGTGTTGTATAAGGTACTAGTATGCCATATATAGCACCTATATGACATGCTTATTTTGGGGAAAATGACGAATCTATACCATAAACACACCTAGATAGTCCTAATACTATTCCTATCACTTAATTTATAGAAGATAGATTAGCATTACATAACTAATAAATAGTTGAGTTTCACTTTAGAAATAAAAAAGATCTATGACCAATACTATTGGCTTCCATGTTAAGGTATGATGAAGGAATTTTTTTTGATGAAATTTATGTGATTACCTCAAATTATTTGCATGTGCATATAAAGATATGCATGGTTTTGATCATAGAGTAGCAATGCATAATAATGTATTATATCCTTATACAAAACAATAATGTAAAATAATAATAAAAATTCATTCAAAATTTGCATTTTTATTCAAAAGTGATGTTGAAAGACTTTTAGATGTTGTATTTATTTATCTTGCTACTTATCCCTTATGGGTTTATAATATTGTCCTAATAACAAAGATTAATGGGGAAATTACATGTTGTATGGATTATAAATACCTCAACAAATCTTATCCCAAAGATTAATTTACACTTCCAAACATAAATATTATTTTGGAATCCATAGTAGGATATGAGAAGTTATCATTTATGGATGATTTTTCATGGTGTTTTGATGCACTTAAGGAATAACTTCTAAATTTACTAGTCCTCATGAATCCCATTCTAGATAAGCCTAAATTATTATATATCTCAAATATTGATCATGCCTTGGGTGATTTATTTCACAATATGATGATACTCATCATTAAGATGCCATATATTTTATCATTTGCACACTACTTGATTATAAACAAAATTATACTACCATTGGAAACTATGTTTAGCACTTCTTTTTATTACCCAAAAATTATGACATTATTTACTTCAAAATGAGACATGTTATTACTAAAGTGGATCCACTTCAATATCTTATGGAAAAAATCCATTTTTTAGGACCCATAGAAAATGGGTAATGTTTCTTATTGAGTTCAATTTAAATTGTGTTTCACAAAAATCTCTTAAAGGACAAGATATTGTTGTTCAATTATTTACTGCTCCATTACAATATTAAATGACAATAAATGTTGAATTTCAATATAAATTCACCTCCTATAGCATTGAAAATGATCTTTAGATTATGAATTTTTATGGGGATAAATTCTCCACATAGCCTAGATCATGAATTATATTCATTACTCCTCAAGGATTACTTATGCCCTTCACTTTTCACTTAGGATTTTCAAGCACCAACATTATAGTTGAATATGAATCTCTCGTTATTGGTTTAATAACAATAATTTTTTTGAATATCTAATATTTGCATGTATATGGAGACTCTTAATTTGCCACTAATCAAGTCATAAATATTTATCAAATAAAAGAAGAAAAGTTTATTCATTATAAATTTATGGTACAATCAAAGCATAATAGTGTGTCCTAATTTTTGGCATAAAGAGGCCACATACACTTCCAATTTCCCCTTAAAATATTTTGATTTTGGGTCATTGATATTGATAGTGTGTTCAATTAATGGTTTTTTTCCATTATTTATCAATTGGTGAGAAGTCTAGAGGTAGAATTTTGAATTCAAGTGATGGGTGGGAAGAGGGAGAGTTGCAGTCTGAAGATGATCCCATGAAGGAGGCATCTGATCACATGTTTTTCTTAGGACATGGTCCATTTTCCACTTCTAAGGAGGCACCAAATCACATGATTTTTTTAGGATATGGTCCACCTGCCATTTCTACAAGTAAAGGATTAGACCAGACTAGTGGAAAGAAATCAATGTCATGGGAAGATATGGTGTTTGGAGAGAGGTTAAAAATAAAAATCATTGAATACTCCCCACTTGTTCCCACCTATGAAAGAAATAATGTATTTTTGATGTTCCTAATTCAGTCATCAAGAAAGTTGACTCTTTGTTTTCAAATTCTCTCTTCACCAAACTTTACAATTTTAGATCCAATATTGATTTATTTAGAAAGTGAGCTAATTTTAAATGGCATCCTAAGGATAGATTGACATCATTTCCATTAAAAATTATTTATTCTTGATCAATTTGTCAAATTTTGAAGACTAAATTAGGATCTTTATCAGGGCCCATAGTTTATGGGTAAATCAAATGTGTTTCTCCATAAGTGGAAAGTAAGTTTTAACCTTGATAATGTGGTAATGGAGGATATCTCTATCTAGGTTAACTTGCCAGAATTGCCTTTGGAATTTTAGGCCCTAGAGGTTATTCTTGGGATTTCTAGAGCTCTCAATAAACCTATTTCCATTTACTACATTACTAGGTCCATAAGAAAGATCTTGGATGCCAGATATTATGTCTTCATCCCTACTGATAAACCCCTAATTCATTCCATTGATATCATATCTAAATATGGGGTTTAGAATCAAAGGATTGTGTTTGAAAGAGATTGGAAGATCTAAAAAACCTCTAATATCTTCAATCATTCCTTGAAATAATGTCCTCTCTCTAAGAGGTCTTACCATCCCCCCACTCCTCATTGGGTGAAGAAATCTATTTCTTTGAACCCTTTCCCTCACCCTACCCAAGCTTCCCTTCCTAATCCTCCTTATTTAAACCCTTCTCCCCATTCCCACAATACCCCCTTCCTCCTCTTGTTCCTCTTAGCTTGGGAGAGAGGTTTTTTTATTATAGCCTCTATTAAGGACTCACTTCCCCCAAAGATTCCTAGTCTGGTATGGACTACCCCTACTAAGATTTATAATTTTTTGATCCATTCCATTGCTATTAATTCTGATGTGATTGACCACATTAATCTGATCATGGAGAAGGTTCCCCCAGTCTTGCGTCATTTGATAAATTTTTTGGCTAAAGTAGCCTTTTCTTCCCTTGGTTCAACTCTAGTTTCTTCTCAATATCAAAAGGAACCCTACACAAAGAGTCAAGAAGATTCAAATTCAATCCTATATTTTGAATATTTACTCTCCGGTTAGGATATAGTTCTATAATATTTTTTTCCTATAAAATCTCTGCTAACTCCAATTAGTAATGAGGGGATGCATAAGTCTTTTTTGTTAAATGTGGAGTCTATTTCACCCCTAAGGTTAAAATAAAGTTAACAAGGCAATTTTAATAGGTATTTATATACTTCTAAAAATTTGAGGTGAATTTTTTAGTGTGATAATCACTTCCCACATTTGTGGCATTATTTATGGAGAAATAAGTGTGATTTAAAAAATTGAGAGAATTAGGGGATTATATTTTATCCAATTGGTTAAAACCTCCCTTATTTTGTGCCATTTTGGTGGGGATATGGATTATCACCAAGGTATGGAATTTTTTTTAAAGAGTATAAATAGGGGTGAGGGGAAACACATTAAAATTGAGTTTTTCATCTCATTTTGAGCTCTGCTTTCTCTATGTGGTCAGTGTGATCAGTTTTGAGGTGTAGCTTTACATCTCATAAATTATAGTGTGAATTCAGACTAGAGAAAATTATCTCTATGAGAGGTTTCTTGTTTAGAGTTTTTGTACTCTTGTTTATAATATTATTGAGATCCTCTTGGTGGATGTAGACCACATTGGGTGAACCACGTTATATAGATGTTATATGTGTATGTTCTTAGATCTAAATTTTTCTTCCATATGTCTCTATTGCTGTGATTCTAAGGAATTATTTTTGTGTTGCATATTAGTTCATAATTAATTAATTTTAATCACTTATTCCTAAAAAATGGTATCAAATCTAGCTTTAGTAATTGTGCTAAAGTGGTGAATTATAGGGAAAGATATTAGCTTGAGTGGGAGCTATGGTAGCTAATGGTAGATCTAGAGTAGAAAAATTCAATGGGTAGAATTTTGGATTGTGAAAGATTTAGATGGAGGATTACTTTTTTTTAGAAGGATATTCATCTCCCTTTGATAAGGAAAATAGGTCAACCTTCAGGTATCAATCAGGCAGATTGGAATTTGCTTGATAGGAAAGCACTGAGAGCCATATAGTTTTGCCTTACATCTTCAATTGCCTTCAATAGGTAATTTTAGTTAGGATGCTTTAATTCTTTCCTTGGATAATGTTTTTGAATCTTGGTTATTAGATTCAGGATCTTCTTTTCATGTTACCCCACATAGGCACAATTTTAATGATTATGTTCAAGGAGATTTTCTACATGTTTATCTTGGTGATGATGAACCATGCATAATAGTAGGTAAAGGTTGTGTTTAGATAAATATGCAAAATGGGAACACATGGCTACTAAAATGTGTTAGACATATCCCATAACTAAGGCAAAATTTAATATCAATAGGGCAATTAAATAGTGAACGCTGTTCGATGATGTTTTTAATAAACTCTTGGAAAATTATCAAGGGTGCTCTTATGGTTGTAAGAGGTAATAAAGTTAGTACTTCATATTTTAATAGTAGTGCTAATCATTATAATTTAATTACTTTAAATGGAGATGCAACTTTATGGCACTATAGGCTTGATCATATAAGCTGAAAGGGCATGGAACTTTTGAAAGATAAATTGCCCAAATTAAAACAATTTGATTTAGAATTTTGTGATGATTGTGTGTATGGGAAGTAGAATTAAATTAAGTTATTGAAAGTTGGACCTAAAAAGAAGGAGAATAAGTTGGAGTTGGTTCACCCAGCTGTATGGGGGCTAGCTCAGGTATCTTTTATTGGTGGTTCAAATTTTTATGTTACATTTCTTGATGATGCAACTAGGAAAGTTTGGATTTATTACATTAAGAAGAAATCTGATGTGTTTGAAACATTCAAGAGATGGAAAGATTTAGTTGAGAATGAAATAGGTCTCAAGTAGAAATGTCTCAGGATGGATAATGGAGTTGAGTATTGTAGTAAAGCATTTGATGATTATTGTTCATAGAATGGAATTCATAGGCAAAAGATGGTTCCATGGATACCATAGAATAATGGAGTGTTAGAGAGGATGAATAGGACAATCGTGGAACATGTTAAGAGCATGAGGTTGCATGTAGGGATTCTCCTAATGTTTGTGGTAGAAGCAGTTAGCATAGTGGTATATATGATTAACACAGGACCTTCATTGCCTTTGGATGGAGACATACCTAAGGAATCTTGGTCTAGTAATAAATTTAATTATTATTTTCTTAGGGTCTTTAGATGTGAGGCATTGGTTCATGTTCCCAAGAAAGATAGGACCAAGTTAGAGGCTAAGTTTGAGAGATGCACCTTTATTCATTATGGTGAGGATGACTTTGGTTTTTGAGTTTGGAGTCTTAGAGACAAGAAAATATTTTAGTCTAGGGATGTTGTCTTTAAATAAAAAGTAATGTATAAGGATAAATTCTACAAATGGGAAAAAAAGAGTACATAGTTTTGGATGGTATTACAAATGGTAAAGTGTCTAAGGAGATAATTTAGGAACCTCCTACATAGGAACCCCAAACTCTTGTAGTAAGAAGATCTATTAGGGTAAGAAAAGTTTTCAAATGTTTTTCCCCATATTTGAATTATTTTTTGCTTACTGATAGTGGAGAACCATAATATTTTAAGGAAGTAATGAAGGTGAATGAAACAATGAAGTGGGAGCAAGCCATGGAAGAACATAGTTCTCTCATGGAGAACCAGACATGCAATTTGGTGAAGCTACCCAAGGGAAAGATAGCATTGTAGAACAAGTAGGTATACAAGATCAAAGAAGAGGATGGAGGAAGGAAAATGTACAAGGCCCAATTGGTGGTCAAGGGTTTTTCAAAGAAGAAAGGTATTGATTTTGATGAGATTTTTTCTCCTATTGTTAAAATGACTTCTATTAAAACTATACTTGGTATAGTTGCAAAAAGGATTTGCATTTAGAAAAATTAGATGTGAAGACTGCATTCCTTCATGGGGATTCAGAGGAGGAATTATAAATGGAACAACCACAGGGTTATGAGGTCAAAGGAAAGGAGAAATTGGTGTGCAAACTAAAGAAGAGATTGTATGGCCTAAAACAAGTTCCATGGCAATTGTATGAAAAGTTTGTTAGTTTTGTGTTGGAACAGGTTTACTCCAGGTGTCATTCTAACCATTTCATGTATGTCAAGAGATTTGAGGATGGTAATTATATTATCCTATGCTTGTATGTAGATGACATGTTGGTTGCAGGAAAGAACATGCAACAGATTTAAGTACTCAAGAAGTAGCTTGGTGATTCGTTCTTTATGAAAGATTTGGGTGTAGAGAAGCACATCCTTGGTATGAGGACAACTCAAGATAGGAAGGAGAAAAAGATGATATTATCCCAAGAGGAGTATGTGAATAAATTTTTTGAGAGATTTAGTATGCAGGATACTAAGCTAGTTGGGACTCCTTTGGCAAGCCATTTTAGATTATTAAAGTAGTGTCCAAAGATAAAAGAAAAAAGCTAAAGATGTCTAAGGTACCTTACTCATCAGTCCTTGGTATCATGATGTATGCTAGGGTTTATACTAGGCCATATATTACCCATGTGATGGAAGTAGTAAGTAGGTACATGAGTAATTCAAGTTATGAGAACTGGTAAGTAGTGAAATGGATTCTTCAATATTTGAGAGGAAACATGGGTACAACATTATGTTTTGGTGGATCAGACACCACTTTGCATGGTTATGTGGACTCAGATATGGTTGGGGATGTTGATATCAAGAGGAGTAAAATAGGTTATGTATTTACTATCAAGAATACAATATTAGTTGGATTTACTGAATATAGAAGATTGTAACTTTATCAACCATAGAGGCTAACAAGGAGATGATTTGGTTACAATAGTTACTAAATGAGTTAGGGTATAAGTAGGGATTTTAAGAACTACATAGTGATAATTAGAGTGCTATACATTTAGATAATAACTCTACTTTCCACTCGAGGATGAAGCACATACAATTGTGATATCATTTCATCAGAAAAACTTTAGAAGAAAACATGGTGAAGCTAGAGAAGATACATACAAGACAAAATCCTATGGATATGTTGACCAAGGTAGTCACATTAGAGAAGTTGATGTTATGTTCAACTTTGATTGGTCTACATGAAGATCATGGAGGTGTGTTAAATTTTTTTCAAGGGGAAATGAACTCAAAGTAGGAGATTGTTAAATGTGGAGTTTGTTTCACCCCTAAGGTTAAAATAAAGATAACAAAGCAATTTTAACATGTATTTATTTAATTTTATAAACGTGGGAATTTTTTTTTAGTGTGATAATAACTTCCCACATTTGTGTCATGATTTATGGATAAATAAGTGTGATTTAAAGAGGTTGAGATAATCAGGGGATTATATTTTATCTAGTTGGTTAAAACCTCTCTTATTTTGTGTCATTTTGGTAGGGATATGGCTTATCACCAAGGTTGGTATTTTTTATTAAAGATTATAAATAGGGGTGAGGAGAAACAAATTGTAATTATGTTTTGCATCTTAGTTTGAGCTCTACTTCTCTCTATGATTAGTGTCATTAGTTTTGAGGTCTAGCTTTGCATCTACAAAATTTTGGTGTGAATTCAGGATGGAGAAAATTATCTCTATGATAGGTTTCTTATTTAGATTTGTTTTAATACTATTTATAATATTATTTAGATCCTCTTGGTGGATGTAGCCCACATTGGGTGAACCACGTTATATCAGTGTTATGTGTGTATTTGCTTAGATCTAAATTTTTATTCCATATGTCTCTATTGCTGTGATTTTAAGGAATGATTTCCATGTTGCATAGTATTTCATAATTAATTAATTTTAATCACTTACTCCTAACATTTTTCACCTATCCCTGGTCAATTTTATTTAGTAGGAAAGAAAGAGAATAGTGATAAAAATAAGGAAAAGGTAGAGAACTAATGAATGAAGGTACAACAAAAAAAGGTAGGAAAAAAGCAAAAGTAGGTGAAAATCCAAAATTTACTGATATAGAAACTCATTAGAATGCCAAAAAAATTTAAACAAACAAACAAGTTGTAAAGGGTACCTAGATGACCCTCAGATAATTCTCGAGCACTAAGAGATGAAGATTATAGATCCTAGAATATAAGGGGTTTGAATAACACTACAAAATAAATATTCGTAAGAAACATGGTATTTAAACACAAACTTGATGTTTTAATCCTCCAAGAAACCAAGATATTTGAGGATAAAATTTTGAAGAATAAAGATAATATTTGGGATAAATATTTAAGTTATAGTAGTTGTTCTAGATTTGCTTTCAATATAATGATGGTTTTCTAGGACCCACTCATCCTAGAGGGGATGATTTTGTTAAAATCTAACTCACATATCAGTATATTTTTCAAATATACTCAAAATAAAGTGGATTGGGTCCTTTATAAACATCTATGCACCTAACACTAAAAATGATAGAAAAAACTCTAGGTAGATTTGATTGAGATTAGGAAATTTTTCAAAAATATGAACTCGATGGTGGTAGGTGATTTTAACTCTCATTTATTCCCAAAAAAAAGAAGAATATTCTCATTCAATGACAACATAATAGATTTTAGTGACTTTATTATAGAGGTAGGTCTCATCGATGTGGACTTGAAAGGTAATCCCTTTACCTAGTCAAACAAGAGAATGGAAAAATACCTTATTCAATCACATAGATAGGTTCTTGGTCTTAATGACATGGGATATATAATTTTCCATCTCTTTATCCTCCCTTCCCAGGGTTTGCTCTGACCACAACCTCCTCATTTTCACTGGAGATAAGATGAATAAACCTAAGATCATTCCATTTAAATTTGAAAAAAATGTGGTTATCCAATCTGACCTTGTTTCAATCATTGAAGGAGTGGTGGAAGTTTCCAATGCATGGATCATTATGTTCATGTTAGTTATGAAACTTAAACATGTCAAGCACAAATTCAAGATCTAGAATGAGTAAGTTTTTGGCAGTATTTTCACCTAAAAGACTAAAAAAGGCAGAGTTACATAGAATTGAGGAGGAAATCAATGCTTTCAATTTCACTATTTCCTCTCAAGTTAAACAAAAAGAACCCCTAATTTTATTTCATAATTTATAAGCCAAGGAAGAAATATTTTGGCATCAAAAATCTAGAAACACCTAGATTAATTAAGGTGATAGGAACACAAAGTACTTTCATCTCTTAACTTCAAGAAATTGTCAGCATAAATTAATTTCAAAAATCAAGGGAGAAGATGGGGTTTTGTATAAAGATGAAAAAGACATTAAACTACAAATTATTAATTTATACAAGAAAATTTTGGCTCTCACCCCTTCCTAGGATTCCCATCTTGAAGAAAAGGTTTTGAATCTTATTCAGGGGCTCATATCCTAATACGATAACACTTTCATCATTTTTTCCCCCTCTAATGAAGACATTAAATCCATAGTTTTCTCTTTGGAAGGAGACAAAGCCACATGGATAGGAAAATTCCCCCCTTTCTTCTTCTAGGTTTTTTAGGACATCATGGAGAATGAATTTTGTCTAGCAATCACTAAATTCTTTAAATTTGAAACAATGCTTCAAGAATTTAACAATACTTTTCTAGTCTTAATTCTTAAGAAGGATGGAGTGAATCAGATAAAGGATTTTAGACCTATCCACCTTTGTTCCACTTTATATAAGATATGCACAAAAGGTCTAGCTTTAAGAATCTAAATTCTTTTAGACAAGTTGATAATGAAACAACAAGGGGATTTTGTTTTTGGTAAACATATATCAGATGGTATTATCATTGTTCACAAAACTATACACTCAGTTTCCAACTCTTCTAAACAGGGAATGTTCCTTAAGATTGAAATAAATAATGCTTATAACATGGTTTCATGGATTTTTATTAATAAAGTTCTATAAAATTTTGGGTTTAATCAGGTGGTTAAGAATCTAGTCACTTCCTGTATCTCCTCCCCCATGTTTTTAATTGACATTAATGGGGTCCCCAATGTTTTTTTCCTATTAGTAGAGGTCTCCACAAAGGGGATCCCCTATCTCTATATCTATTCATTTTAATGGCTGAAACTCTATGTAGAATCATCAAAATTACCATTTTTTCTAGAATAATCAAGGGAATTAAAGTAGCCCCTAACACTAGACCAGTAACCCATCAACAATTTGTGGATGACACTTTGATGATGGGAGAATCCTTAGTGATAAAATCAAAATGTTTCAAGAAAATTATTAAAATATATGAAGTAGTTTCGAGACGTGTTAATTTATTTAGAAATTCTATAGTCTTCATCAATACTCTAGAAAATTTGTAGGGGAAGATATCGAGGATCCTTTGGTGTGTAATTAAGAATCTTCCTTCTTCCTATTTGGGCATCCCTCTCTTTGGAGATAATATGAAATCACATATTTGAAACCCTTTTATTTGTAGGATTCAGAAGAAATTGGCTGGATGGAAAGGGAATCAACTCTCCCAAGATGGAAAATTACAATTACTTAAGAGTTATCTATAGAGTATCCCAGTTTATTTTATGTCATTATTTTATATTTTGATAAAAGTGATGGATCAACTATGGTAATTGTCGAATAAATTCCTTTGGAAAGGGATGGAAGATAGATTTAGATTTCCACTTATCTCTTGGAAAAAAACTTATTTACCTATAGGAAAGGGGGCCTTAGTTTCTAGGAGTGTGAGTTATATGAATCAAGCACAATTGGATAAACAAGGATGGAGGGTGATAAAGGAAGATAAATAATAGATGAGGATTATTGAATCCAAGTATTTGAATTTGAGGGAAGGTTTATATTTTCTTGCTAAAGATGGACCTATTAATCACTCAATATTTTAGAAATCTTCGAGCAAAAGAAAGGATATTCTTCAGAGCAGTCTAAAATGGAAAATATGTATAGGTAATAGAGTTGATCTTTGGGGTGATATACGGATCAACCAATTCCCACTTAGATCCTCTAAAGCTATAGTGTGATTGAGTGGTCACTTCAAGGAGGTAATAGGTCACAAAGTGTACAATTACTGGTAGGAGGTTGAAGGTAGTAAAAGGTGAAAGTTACTTCATAAATTAGATTTGAACCAACAAGAAACACTTTTTTACAAGAGTTAAATAACCATCTTCAGAACACTCACATTAGTAAATTTACCAAATATGACGACCTTATATGGATGGCCAATCCTAGTGGTCTCTTCTCAGTTAAATACAATTACCTATATTTATAGGACCAAGAAGATTTGGAGGAAAATTGCAATTTCTTGTGAATAAAAATTTGATCCCCAAAATTAATATTTTTTTCTTGTTGGTTGCCCAGAATAAAATCTTAACAGTGGACAAATTAATGAAAAAGGGACTTCCAATTCCTAATAGGTGTGTTCTTTTCAAGGAGGTTGAATCTTCTAAACATATCTTCCTTATCTACCCCTTTGTTGCTTCCATTTTTCAATTTGGCTAATTCCCCTTGGATTTTTTCAAAATCCATACAGGATTTGATCTACCAGTGGGAGGCACCTTGGGAATATTCCCCCTTAAAATTTTTGTTTAACTTATCCCTCCCTCATATTTTTTGGGGAATTTAGAAATCTACAAATTTGGCCATCTTTGACAACTTGAATCCCATCCTCATTACCACTTTCAAAATGATAATGGATTATGTCAAGGAGAATTGGTTAAATTATGCTTCTTCTTTTTTAAATCCCCTTCTCTTCACTTTACTCAGATCTTACTTTCACTAAAGCTTGTGATTCTTGCTCCATCCCTAAAGTAGAGCATTAATAGAATGAAGGTTAAGTGTATTCACCCTCCAGTTCTATGGTACAAACTAAATGTTGATGGAGTGGTAAAAGGGAATCCTAGACTCGTATTGGGGTGGAAGAGTTATCTAGGATTTTAATAGTAACCTCTTGGTAGCATATGTAGGCCTTTTAGGGATTAAAACTAACCATTTGGTAGAAGTCATGGAAGCTTGGTGAGGGATTGAGTTTGTAGCTAAGATGGGGTTGGAAAACCTATAGGTGGAACGAGATTCACTAAATATTATTAACTATTTGAAGGGCACCACCCAATCTTCCTCCATAATTGTCAACATAATGGAGGATGCCAAATCTCTTCTAACATCATTCAAAGGTTTGACTATAGGCCATGTTTATAGGGAAGGAAATAGCAGTGCTGACAAGATGGTAAATTTAGGGGTGACACATGGCTCTCTCAGCTATTGGCAAGGTGATATGGACTTCCCCAATGATATCATTCTTATCATTCATTATAATAAATCCCATTCCAATGTGTTATTTCATGATTATCATCATTGATAAATCTAATTATCATGGGAGTAGTAACTTTAGCACGTGTATCAAAATTATGATATGATAACACCTTAAGGCCATACACAAGCATAGAGACTTGATTTTAATTGCTATTATTATAAGGGGAAGGCCAATTAATGGATTTTTAGATTTGATATCTAGTTGTTTTGCTCATAGAAATCATAAAGAAAACAAAAAACACAACATTGGTGGTGATTGTGATAGGGTTGAACCCATTTCTTGTGTAGAGATAAAATAATATACTTATGTATAGAGGATAATGATGAAGGGAGGCCTTGAAAAATTCATGAAAAAGATAGTTGGCCATGATGCAGTAATTTCTCATGACTTTGCAAGAGAATGGACAAAGAGGGAAGTCAGAATGCATGGTTTAAAAATCACTATAACTAAAGAAATAATCAAGGAAATCACAAGTATGGACTGAAATGGTGTTAAATATTTTAAAGACAAGAAAAGGAAAGAGGAGCTTTTAGATTTTTTTTATAGCTTTGAAAAGAAAAAAGCTATGTCTTCTAATCAAAAGGGGTTTCTCTAGGTTGACCTACCAAGAAAATGGTCGAACATCTCCTTACAGGTCATGAAATATATTACCCTTGAGGGAAAGCATACTTTTATTTTTTACCATCATTCCCTCCATATTTACGTTAGAGCCCATCCCATTATCATCCCCTTTTTCCTGTTGAAATCCCTTGAAGTCTTTGTTACTAATTTTAAGAGTAACCCTTTGGTGGATATTATACATCAGGGTATCATTCTATTAATTGTCAAAAGGGGGGAACCTCTCTAGATAAAATTAGTCTTAGAGGCCATACATAGTAACAATTATCAAGAGGATTATGATAGGGCTAGTGAGGATTTATCAAAACCTGAAGAGGGGAAGTATGAACGATTTGGTGAAGAAAATGCCTTGGGGGACTTCCAACCTAAAGACAACTAGAAGGGTGTTCTTGTATATGTTAAACCTATTTTTATCATCGGATGTTTTTATTTAAACTTTAATTTGATAGATTAAATATCATAATCCATGTAAAATTTGTAGATAAAGGTGGCTATTCATAGGATTTTGAGCTCAAAACTTTCTGATGAGTTTGATAAGATGAAGGCATTGTTGTCATTAGGAGATTTTTCTATGGGGAAGGTTGATAACTAGAAGGAGGAAGATGATAATGTGGGTTAGTCCCCACATGGTAAAAATAATAGTCAGAGTGGAGGAGGAAAAAAATAAAGGAGGGATACAGGATAAGGAAATATAAAAACTAGACTCACAGGGTCTAAGAGGAAGAGGGAAGCCATAAAACCCTTGTAGGTTATCAAAAATCAATCTAGAAGAAGGGATAAGCATAATGAAAATATTGGGACCAAAAAATTGGTGTTTTACTTGGATTCTGAGGACTCAGATTAGTAATTCCCCAATATCTTATTTATTACTATTTTTTGGTGTAGGTTTGATATTGGATCATGGTCATTGCTAGTTTTTGAGTCTTAATACTCATTTTTGGCTTATGTACTATTTTTATTATTTTTCTATCTTTCAAGCTCTCTTTTTTAATGGGCATAGGACCCTTAACTCATATATTAACCCTATCTAATAAAAAACATAGATGTGGTGCATATACACTTTTTCCAAAATTTTAAAAAATTGTTAAGTATTTTATAAGATTTATTTTATAATTATTTTAAAAATAATTATTTACCTAGTGGGACACATTATTATTATTTGATTTGGTCCAATGACTAATAACATCCCTCTCTCCTTTTTCTATTGAAAATATCCCTCAGAAAGATAATTGTCATATTGATGCAATGGTAAGTATTACTTCTTCAATTCCAATTGATATTAATGATGATCGTGCAATGTGTGTCATACAAAAAACATCATAATCCTTCAGTAGAAAATCATACCATCAATGATTTATAAGAAATTTAAATTATTAGAATTATAGATAATCCCTAGTGATATATATATATATATATATATATATATATATATATACATACACTACACGTGAAGATAAAAAGTTCTTACAATGTCAAGAAATGGATTTTGTACTTATCAGTGGATCTCTTTCCAAATCTCTTTTGATGGAAAAATATTAAAATGTATATATCATATTGGACTTCAAATAACCATATTTGAAGTCCATGATAGTGAATTTGGTGGTCATTTTAGTGGAAAGGCCATGTCTTGTAATACTTTTTCAAGGATATTATTGACCCAAAATTGAGAATGTGTGCCATGAACATGATAAATTATTCTCTCAATATCAAAAAAATAGAAATCTTAATCATATGCCATCCAATGAATTACAATTTATCATATGTAAATGGCCTTTTTATCTTTGGGTATTTGATCTAATTAGGAAAGTAAATTTTGAATCCTTTAAAGGACATAAATTTATCATTACTGACATTGAATATTTTTTAAAATGGGTTAAAGCTATCCCATTAAAATTGATTAAATGTGAATATGTTTAAAAATTTATCCTTACACATATCATTGCATGATTTGGATTACCTAATGTAATGATCACAAATAATGGCTCCTCCTTTAAGAATAAAACAATAAAAAATAATTGGTTGTAATTTTAAAATTTTACATACTTTCTCTACCCCTTATCACCCATAAGGAAATGGGCGAGCTAAGGCAAAAAATAAAACAATTATTAAGATCTTAATAAAAACTATTGTAAATCATGGGGGTGAGTAACATAATTATATTTTATATATTTTTTGGTCCTATCATACATGTGTCCAAACACCAACAAAAGCTTGACTATACTCTCTTGTCTATCATATAGAATCAGTTCCTCTCAAAATAAAAATAACTTCCTTAGATGTATAATTGAAAGACATTATATCAAATATAATGAATATAAAAAAGTACCTAAGGGAATTATAAATTCTTAAAAACAAACACATATAATCTCTTGAACATTTAAAATTTTATTAATCATGCATTTAAAGAGCATATGGCAAGAAAATGCATGATAGATAATTTCAAATTGGTGACCTTGTATTTAAATAAATTTAAAATACTACCAATTATGATAAATAAAGTAAAGTAAAATTCAAGCCAAATTGGTTGGGACCATTTGTAGTTACTGAAAAGATTGGTATTGGAGTTTATCGTCAAGCTACACTTGAAGGAAGGCCTATCAAAAGTATCATGAATGTTATTAATATGCATCATTATTTCATATAACTATATTTATCACATTCATTTATGATTTAATTTTATAAACATGGAAAAATAATAAAAACATTCATATATTCCAAAAAATACAAAAATATTGAAATATTTTTAAAAAATCAAAACTAGGAGTTTTAGGAATACTATCATGTTGTTGGTTATATATTGCATTTGTCAACTATATTTATGTTAAGTACACAACATATTTCATTACATTTTCAATACAAAATTTTTATCACAAGGTATTTGAGTGTGAAACATGACATATTTTTATAGATTTAAAAGTTAATACACAAAGTAAGTTGTTCTAATTAGAAAACCCTATATATAGTGATTCAAGATAGAGCCACACCATTAAGACAATAGGACACTTCACCCATGTCCTCTACTATGTTCCTATCCTTATGCATTTTAAACCTATGATTTAACCTAAAACACATCCACATGAACATTTTCTATAGGTTTTCATTAGAGAATACAAAATATATCTCAGATATCATTCATATTTCAATCTTAAGACATACTTTTCCATGTTTTTGATCTTGAGCTAGCCTTCAACCCAACAACCTTACCAAGTTTGGGGCATACCATTGTTATATGAACTCTTTTGCAATTATTATTCATTATAAGCCTATTTATCATGTTGACTTATAACGTAAATACATGTCTCTTTTTTTTCATACTTTACATGTACCATGTAAATATTATATTCACAAACATGAACATAGATACATATGATAATTTTAGTTTCTTCATGCTTCTATTAGATGCTTGTGCCATTTCATATCATGCTTTGATTTTTATCTTATTTTATGTGATCCTTGTTAATTTTTATGTTTAACATACACCATATTTATTGTATGACATCATCATGCCTTGTTTATACGGCCCTTGACTTTCTATTTTTGTGAAACATTAACATGTAATTTTTATTAATCCTTTGGTCCTTTTGTGTAACATTCATACACTATTTCTAACTCTATGTGATAGGTTACATGTCCCTTATATGTGGCATGTATGCCTTCTTATGTGACATTGTGTGACTTTACTCACATGTTTGTTACTTTCTACTATATGGTACTGTGATGTCTATCATGCACTACTAGGTATATAATTAAATGCATCTATGCCTATAACACACACACACACACACACACACACACACACACACACACACACACACACACACACACACACACACACACACACATTGCAAGTTCTTTCCATGCCTCATACACTACAATGGTAAGTCCAATTACAATGATGTAATGAAATATCCAAAAATTTCATATGCTATAATGTTACATATTTTTTATTCTAAAACAATTCAAATATTTACATGTTATTACTTGATTACATCCTTCGCAATTTCTCTCACTTTTTCTTTTGAGACAAAGGGTTTATAGGAAATTTACCTCCTCTAAAAATGGGGGTATCATAATGGGATTATAAACAAGTTTTAATAGGAAATAAATTTAAGATTTGACATATTAAAATAACCAAAATTAGAATTTTAATATTTTGGTGACATTTGTCTTACTTATGCAACTCCATTATTACAACTACTTAAGCACATATACACTTATGTGAAGATAGTTACAATATTTGAAATAGTTTTCAAAAGATAAAAGTAACTCTTTATATAATACAGGGGGTATGATATGCATTCGTGTCCAAGCTACTATTTAACAAAATTCATATTTATATTTTTCAATAAATAAAAGTTTCTAGAATTTATTTTTTGAATCTAAATTGTCTACAAAATTATGATTCATATTTTGTAAGTGGACCACATTTGATCTTAGTGATGATTGATGTCTTGGTTTCACTTTAGAAAACCAATTTTTTGGTTCTCACCTCTTAAAAATCATATAGAATACTCTATGAGGGTTGGAGCATATAGTATTTCTAACTCAAGCATCAACATTTTTTCTTCAAATTAAGACTTGATCACTCTCAATTAACCATAGGTTCAAAACTTATCTGCATGCCTCAAAAAGGGGTAATGCACATATCCGTGCCAAATATAAAGTGTGTCTATAGACTCAGGTATCACATTTCCTTCACTATAGTAATTTTATGCATCACTAGAATAAAGGCAAAATAATGTCAACACTGAAATTTTATCAATAAATTATTGATAGTGATTGTCCTTGACACCTTTACCTTGATTTATCAATCTACCATTCCAACAACCCACAATATTTAATGAATCCTTAAAAATCTCACTTTTACTATGCATATCTAAAATACTTCCCTATTATATCCATATTCAATATATACTTTACTGTCACTTTGATTGCATAAGCCTCTGTCTCTTTTGGATAAGAGCACACTATCAAATAACAATACATTATGTCCTTGCCTTGTAATGCATCCTTCTACATAGTGTTATAATGGTCATATTTTCAAAATGGCACATCATAACAACTCTCCCACATATAAAAATAGGTAGGTTATTGAAAACATTCCAAATTTTCACCTATAAAATGACATCAAAGCTCAAACTTGAAACCCCTAGTTATCTTAATAACTCTCATTTAAAAACACATCTAGCTTCTAAGTAAAGATTTTTATTATAATAGTGATGCAATACAATAATAAATATCCAAGCCTAACATTAATTTATTTCAATTTAAATGCATAATTTTTCAAGCATTCTAATCAAATATTACTAGTTTCATTCACATTATCTTCCCTAAAGGGAGAAATACATCATCCCGAGGTCCACTTCGATTATGTATGTAGCACTTAATCAACAAGGGGTTTTCTAAGGATATCTCAACCATATCCCACTTCCACATTTTCCCCCTTTTGTATTTGATATCTATTTGATGCTTGTGAAATATTAGGGTATTAAATTTATAGGTCTTGTATACATCAAATCGATCATTACCCAAAAATAGTTCACCTATAGATAGGGGTGAAGAATCCCTTATTATCATATCAATTTAAAAATTAATTTAGATAAAGATATAGTGTCATGCGATGATGTGTTGAAACCTTGTCTTCCTTTTGTGACCTTGTCCCATTATATGGTGGATCTCTATTTACTGATGCATATGTGTTTTCAATTTCTTATGAGAAATTACAGTCACCTACAAGATAACATAGTCTAAAATAAATCAATTTAAAAGGAAAATTCTATATAATGAGCCCTTATTTATACTTTTATCAATTTACAACTTCTATAAATTTTGTACTTGTTGTATTATGTATTATTTAACTTTATATATCATATTTAAATAGTTTACATTTCAAATTATAGTTAGTTATTTATTCTAATTAATTTTATTGTAAACAAAAATGAACTAGTAGATGTTGGCTAAAGTGGGAGTGTTGGAATAATTAATTTCCATCACTAGCAGTATAAAATAGGTAGATTATAATTACATGCTAAATTAGTGGATATCAATTCAGATCTATTTTAGTCCATAAAACCCTATTGTGTGGCATGATTAGAGATTCTTAATTAGTCTAGTTAGTCAAATTCTACATGATCAAAGGAGTCTATTTTTGTTTGATTTATTTCCACAAAGAAGGATTATGACATCTATTTTTCAATGGAAAAAAGTGTCTGATTAATAGAAGGAATCATTAGTGCACAATATGAGATTTTTCATTTGTTTTTTTTTCTCTTCTTATCTTCTCTACTTGGATTTTTTATGTCTTAATTTTTTTGCACATATGGAGGCTCATGTTTTGAATATGTCATCAAATATGATAAAATAATACAATGATATAAATATTAAAAACCTCAAAATATAACTATTTCTAGAGGGATTAAAATATTCATAGACATATATGCATGCAAAAATATACTTAGAATCTATTGAAAAGGCCTACCCTAAAAGTTCATAAGTACGTATATGTGTGATCCAACTCAATGCTATGGCACAATGATTTATACCAGACCATTACATATTTTTTTGGCATAAATAAAATGTTTTGGAGGAAACAAAGGAGTGAGAAGCAAAAGAAGTTTGAAATATGCTCCAAGGGATATGCAATTTACTCTAATTACAAATCCCATATGAATATATACTATACTAGAGGGCATTCATGTGATAAAGATAGATTCCCATTAATTTATCTATATTATTCCAAGGATTAAATTATTAAATACTAAATTTAAAACTACAAATGCATTAAAGTATTCAAAATCAATTATATAAAATTTACCACTCCCTATAGAAACCTTTATACCTATAATGACAAAAAAGGTTTTGAAGAGTAAAAAAACTAAGCAATGCTTAAACAATTATCATAATTATTATTCATATCCAAAAAATAAGGGAGAACCCATCAAGTAAACATTTTTCACTATGAAGATAAAATTTTCAAATTAAAAGAATAACTAAATCGTAAATGATTAACTAGTACTTCACTATATAATATTAGGTAGACATTTGAAAATAGAATATAGTTATGTAAAATGATTATTTGAACTAAGAAATAAATAAAATATGAAATAAAATCTCCATTTGAAACTATATCACCTTCTCATATTTATAAAATTGAATCAAATAGTTTGGCATCTATACATTTAATAATTTAACTTAATAGGCATGATCCCCTTGTTAGGAAACCTTAATAAACCTTATTTTAACATTTTCTACCATCCATCTTGAGATGTATTAATGAATTTTTATCTTGGATCTATTTCCATCAACATGCATTGACTATTGGATTTAGTTGTTTTATCTATATTTGAATTAATATGGAAATTAACCCTAATTTTGTTAAATTGAATATCATAAAGTAGAATGTTGGAAATGAACATCAATAAGTAGAATGAAAGAAAAATATTGGATTTAAAATACTGTAAAAGATTTAAAGGATGATAACTATACAATGAAATAACATAACTTAATTATATCCTATCTGATATTTGATTATGTTGACTGACATACAATTGCAATTATAAATTAGGAACTATGACTATAGGTATGCCCATAAGTTGTAACTAGGAATGAAGAAGGCCAGGTAAGTCATATTGGTTTCCAAACTAGCTAATACTTCTAACATGAACTTGTTAGTCTTTAATTTTTTATAAAAAGGAAGTTATCCCACAATCACTGACACTAGTCTGAATTAGGTTTGTATGCATATATTTGACCCTTGGAAGTGTGAAAAAGACTTGTAAATAAAATTTGAAAGATCGAAACTTTAATAGGGGTTGTAATGTTTGAAAACCCAAAAATATAAAAAGGATAGTGTTATTGGGCTGAACTATCCCGAATCACCCCGATGATGAATGGAAATTTCCTATGTATCCAATACTCCAAAGACGGAATTCAAATCCATGTAGTTTTACAAATTAGAGTGCTTTATGCAATTTTGATTCTTTCAATATATGAATACATCTAGGGATGTCATGTATAATTGATCATGATTTACTTGTGGTTGAAGAAAATAATAGTTTGAGCTGGTTGAGTACTACTTATAATTTTTAGAATAATAATTGGGAAAAATAGGGGATATTTTATTAATGTGAAGTAGTGTAAGTATGCCTCTGTATTAATTTAATAGGTGATAAAGTAAGTGAATTAAGTGTGAATTTATAGAAATCCAAAATGGGAAACCATATGATAGGAATACTAAACATATATATGAAAATATAATATAGGGTTTAATTTTAAAATTTGACTGGTATAGGACCAATGACAAAAATTTTCTATAGAGGTCCAAAATGTCTGGCACTCTTTACCACCACGAGACATTTTTATCCCTTAAGGAAACTTGTGGACTTTGGTTATAGATATATCCTTACAAATGCTTAGGGGTGTTTTTAGTTGTTATAACATTTTTTAGATGCTAGATAGTAATTTATGAAATAAATAGGTCTACGCAAGTGTTTAGGATAACATGAGTGAAAAAATAGTTCCTAATTAAGTGTAGAAGTTAATCAAAGTGAAATATGGCAAAAAATGAAATAATCAAGTATTCATAACTAGATTTACTTTACTACATTTACTCTCACCCTTTATTCTAAAGATCAAATTAATAGATTGATGAAAAAATTGTACCTTAATGTGTACAACACACTTTGCCTTTGGGATAATCTACAAATCATGTAGGGTGTTCCATAGACATTCCTAAAATGATGAAAACATAGTTAATGCTCATACATGTGAAACTAAAAATTCAAATGTAACTTAAACTTGAAAAGTTTGAAAATAATAAGGAATGAATAAACCTGTATATGTGAATGAACATTCATTGTGACTTTGTTTATAGATAATTCTTCCTTGAATAATTGGATAGGATTGGCTCCTTAGACAAATAAATGGAGAATTTGAGGGTTATCAAGCCTGAAATTGAATTTTCATTTTTATAAAATAAATGGCACCCATTGAGAGATTAAAAAAAACCTTAATTTAAATTAGATGGTATTCGTAACCCCAAGACATGAAATAGGTTGAAATCTAAAATGTATTTTCAAACATAATACTAGAGGGTACTTAACCTCTAAGTGATGCATTCTGCATTTAAACTAAATCAACCACTATTTATGGATCTTATATAAAATTGAAAACTTATTCCTAAATGCATGATAAAAATAGAATTGAGTATATCCAAGCTCCCACCATGTCGACAGCTAGCAAATAATATATGAAAATTTTGAAATATAACATAGTGTGCAGGAATTTGTATCATGTCCCTATTGATAAGTGAAGAATATATAACTATATGTAGATGCAAATTGTAAATTGTGTTTGAAACTTGTATATGAACCTACATCATGCACTAAAAATACATGAAATTTTAATTTTACCTACAATGTGTGCATATTCACATCACATTCCCCCATAATCTATGTTGGTGATTGAATTTTGAACCATTTTAAAATTGTACTTTGTGAAAAAACTATTTTTAATCATGAAGAGGATTGTATCATGTATGAAAAGACCACTAAAATTTCCCCCTTTTGAGTTGAGATAATTGAACCTAAATATAAGTCATCTCAATATAAAATTTAACTGCAACATGCATAGTAATATTTAATCTTTGAATAATGTAGCATTTATGAAAATTATGCTAGGAAAGTGAGATATATGTCATTGTAGTATGTGATGTAAGGCCTATATAATATATAAATTAAGATCATGTTAATAGAACTAGTATCTTATGTGTTGTTTTTTTTCATGATATGGATCATGACACTTATCAAACTTAATAAGTTCAACATGTAGACACCAAAATTATGTTACACAAGTGTATAATGTGTTGTGTCAAAACCCCCCTTAGACCCCCTTTGTAACAAGTCTTCCTAACCCATGCCTTTACCCCACATATTTAATTAATTAATTAATTAATTAAGATTAATTGAATATTCCCTATGCCACCTTGCCTAGCCACCTTGCCCCAAGACCAATTCTCCCCCTGTGAGTCACCACTAGACTTGGTCTCCCACAAGTGACTAATTCTCACCCTATAAACCAATTTATAATGAATTACCTTATACCTAACCTCACATATTGACTATTTCTTAATGGGTGTCACACTTGGCATAGAGAAGTAGAAGAAAGGAGAAAAAAATATCCCTTTTGACCTATTCTTATGCCATCGACGTCGGTCAACCCTTGACTAACATCAGTCAACCTAAAATTGATGTCAGTCAACCCAAGATCGATGTTGGTCAACCTGAGACTGACATCGACAAGATCACTGACATTGGTTACTTAAGAAACATTCTAAACCTATTTTGGCCCCCTAAAAACATTCTTTCTCTCAAGTAGAAACTCACATAAGAGATCCAAAGCACTCTTAATAAGCTTTTGGTGATTATACACTATATCTAAGCTCACAACTTCTCTGTACCAGTCAAATCCTAAACTGAAATTGATCTATTGTGTAAAGAGCTCAAACTATAGTGAACAAGTGGCACACCTCATCTTCAGTCAGTCACCTTAACAAAGCTTTATCAAGAGTGTTTATTTAGGTACTTATATCATTTAAGCATATCTATATTCTATAAATTCTAATTATTTTTTATTAGCATTTACACAAGTCCCATCCATCATTGAGGAGGAGTTGCAAAACTCCTTCATCTCCATACCTCTGCCTTAACCAAACCAAACTCCTCACCTAGACTTCTTACTATCTCTCTAACCCCTCATATAACTCTTTTCCAACCCCATTAACATGTCAAATATCCTTCCCTACACTCAGGAAAGCCTTCTGTGAATTTTTCAATCCATTTCCCCTATCGACATCAGTTATCCTATTGACATCAATCACATTTTCCTACCAACATCAGTTATCCTACCGATGTCGATGAATACCCTTTTACCCAAATCACCCTGAACTATCCTGAACAGCCCTCTAACAAACCAAAATCATATTTTGATTGCTTTGTGATACTAACTATTACACATAGGTTACAAAAAAGGTACATGAAACTCTCTCTCTCTCTCTCTCTCTCTCTCTCTCTCTCTCTCTCTCTCTCTCTCTCTCTCTCTCTCTCTCTCTCTCTCTCTCTCTCTCTCTACTTTACTTTGTCATTTCATTTTTAACTCTTTATATTAAACAATGGACTATCATCCCCTGAGAAGTTTGTCACTTCCTGGGACAAGCAAGTTGCTTAGCAGCCCACTCACCAACCTACTAACAAATATTTTGTGGTAGTGTGTTCTTACTTACAGTTGGTCCTCCCTAGCCAAAGAGGAGTTCTTGACTTCATCTGGATACAGTGCACACCAATTTGGGTACAATAATCACTAATCCCCAACCTTTCTTTCTCTATTTCTCACTTCTTAAATTTAATCAAAAATAATTTAAACATTTTTGGCACACTCGATGGGACCCAAAGAGTTTTTCTTAGGTTCATTATATGCTTTTTAAGTGTTCATTTAAGTGCACAATAGTGAATTTATCATTTTTTTGCACTTTTTCTCTCCTCTTATAGCTTATAAAAAAGGAAAAAAATAAAGAAAAGTGCAATTTTCTTAATTTTCTTGTTTTAGAAGCATTAAATTAAACTCTTCTCTCTCTATCATTCTTTTTTCTTCACAAAATAAAATCTATATGTTTCAAGTTAAAAATAATTCTTTTTACACATATAAGATAGTGAAAATCATCCTCTTTTCTTATTCCTCTTTGTTTTCATCTGAATGAACACAATTTCAATTTGGGTTTAAAACATATTGCATTTCATTCTCTATCTGTTGCATAATTAACACATCTAGTTAATTAAAGCATTATGAATGAATCATAGGTCACAAATGTTACACATCCAAACCACAAACACAAAATAATCACTTCAACATACCTGAGACAAGGCCCATCAATATTTCATCACCTGGTAGATCACCTTACCCTACCCCATTATTTTACTTGGATATCATTACCAAGGGAAGAACCCACTCTATTCTCTAGTAGAGTATAAACTCTAGGAAAATGGTATATTTTGGCTAAGTGACCTGGCTCAACTTTAGGCTCATGAAGTGGGGGAGAGCAAGCTCCTAGCACAAGCTACATACTTGGTCTAACATAGATACTTTTTGAAAACCAAAATTTACCTGAAACCATCCTTAGACTAATTTCTAGTGCCTAAAATAGCCAATTCTTCTTCTCATTCTCTACTTAAGGCATAAACCAACATGAATAAAATTAATCTCTATTACTTAATATTATTGGTTGCGTGTTATTTTCCATTCTCTATATTTTTGAGTCTATGAGGATGCTTCTTTTTTTATTCATGAGATCAAACCAAAATTGACAAATACAAAACTCAAATAATCTCTAAAAATCAGACTTCCTAAGTGTTTATCACTCTCATACATATTCTCTAAGACCTTTCAAACACCTAGATCTCACTCTCTGAATCTTAGAAACTCATTTTTTTCACTTTCTAGACTTCCATAGTGATGACATCGATTATATATAATTGACATCGATAGCTTCCCCAACTGACATTGGTCATAAGTGATCGACGTCGATGACTATGTAAATTTTTTAATTTACAGTCTACCTTAAACAATAACTTCACACAGCCCTTTAAAATTTCTATGAACCTTATTTACCTTTAGCCTGACCTTTACATAGTGTATTTAGACCGTTAGTGTATTCTTTTACATGGTTTTCACATGAATCCAAATAAAGACACTTGTTGATTACACAATCCATCAACTACTTCCACCTTCCCCTTCTGTCTCTAAATTCACAATGGAATAAGATATGGAAAGAACACCCTACCCTAATCAAATCCCTGTTGTAGTTGTAAGTGATCAATATTTCACTTAATTTATTGATCGTAATGTAACTTCATTCCAACATTACCTTGCTAAAAGCAAAACTCAAACCTCTTTAGGTGACCCACTCCTTGGAATGCCAACATCGTTGATGGTATCAAATCCAATTTTGGCTGAACCTTCCATGGTTATGCAAACCATCACATTAACCAATAACCCAATTGTGCATGATGTTCGAAGTGTAGTATCACCTACCATTCAATCCAATCTCCACCCTATCATAACTTGCTTACCTTCGCAAGAAAAAGGGGTGTAATCTATTTCAACCCCATTTCAAAACTTCGTGGTACCCATCCCATCAAATATTGCACCTATTAACACCCAAATCACAACTCACCCCTCAACAAGCATAAGTATGACTTCCACTCAACCCACAACCACAAATCAAACCATTTCCCTTACTTCAATTGGGTAAGACCCATTTATTTCTATTTCTCAACCTATGACTCACTATCCTTATGTTGTGTCAACACAACCACAACAAGTAGTGTCATATATGCCTTCAACTTCTTATTCTCTTCCTTACAATGTAGGAGGTGTTTCTCAAACAAGTCCTCCTCTTGACCTCATCAAAATGCTCATAGATAAAATGAGCAACCTTGAGACATTTGTATATGGATCAAAGAATATTCTATTTTATGATCAGATCTACAATGAACCCATTCACCCCTCTGTACCAATTAATCCATACCCAAACCAATGGGAACTCCCAAAATTTTCCCTTTTCTAGAGCAGAGGACCCACAACAACACTTGCAAGCATTCAGACATGCTTGTTATTTGATAGGACATGATGATATAATATTACTTCGCACATTCCTCATGTCTCTTTTAGGAGCCAATTTGGATTGGTACAGTTCCGTCATGCACCATTCACTATTCTCCTTCACTAAACTTTCATAACTTTTCCTTGATCACTTCTCCATTAATATCTCCAAAAAGGTTTCCATAACAGACCTTTATTCTATTCAGCAATTTGTTGATGAAACTATTGCCAATTTCATTGCTCATTGGAGAGGTCTCATAAACCAACTCTCTTTCTCCTTGTCTCAAACTGAGCTCATTGATATCTTCTATAAAGCATCTACAAAACATATTTCATCCACACTCTAGGTGAAAAACTTTCGCACACATTTAATGAAGCTTTCACAATAGCATGAAAGCTTAAAATCTAGGCCATAGATGAGGATAGGATCAAATTACGTAATAAAAATTCTAATTCTAAATAAAATGATCCTTATTCATCTAACAAATGATCCTTATTCATCTAAAAATTCCCATCCAAATCAAAAATCTAAAGGGTATACAAATGCTATGGTTATGAAATCCACTTCTTCTACAAGCACGACTCAACCCATAACACAATCAAACCTAATCAACCCAACAAATATCTTTCAACAATGGTATGAGTAATGATAGTATACTCCTATTGAGGAGTCATATGACTCCATTTTAGAAAAGCTACTCAACTAAGGAGTTATCAACCTTCCTACCATCAAACCTCCAATCCAATTTGATCCTTCTTGACCCATTCCAACATGGTTCAAATAGGATGAGTTTTGTAACTATTATCACGCCAAAGGCCACAACATCAATGATTACAAAACTCTTAAAAATATTATCCAAAATATGTTGGATATGGGAGATCTTGTTTTAGATAATCCAAACACTCCTCCAAACTAGAATATGAACATATTCAGATAACCCTTCCCTAATCATGCACCCAACCAAAACATAGTTGACACTACTCCTCAAACTTCTTTAGATCATAAGATTCATAAAGTCATTGTGATCTTTCCCTTAACCCAACCATTTCCAAAATAGGAGGTGCTTATTTTACCTACTCCTACCCCACAAATGGTAGAAGTTGGTTTGACTCCATGTCCTCTTTCAGTAGAATAACCTATTTCTCCTCTTCTGCTTCCACATGAGGAAGAGAAACCCTTACCACTCCCATTACCCCATGAGGAGTCACGAATTAACTTTTCACTTATCTCACCTACACTTTCACAAAATGTTGATCATGTTTCTCCTACCCCTCAAACAAATAGTGAGAGAAATCTTTTTTTACTTCCTCTTCAACCCATAGAAGAAAGTGACTCATCCACTCTTCTTTCACAAATAGATGAGTTGGATTTCTCCACTTTAACATTTGATGAAGTAACCATTTAACCACCCCCAAACCAACCCATATTTTAATTTATCTTACCCATGGAGGATCTTACCTTACCTATTCCTCATCCACATGTTGAAGGAACAATCATACCATTTATTTATCCCCTTGAGAAGCCCTCATCTCCTCATTCCCTGCCTACTATAGAGAAATATACTTATTTATCTCTTACTAAAGAAGATGAACCTATTTTGACTCTTTTCCATCTTTGGACAAAAATATCAGAGGCAAATCAATCTTCTCTCTCTCAATCATCCAAATACAAACCGGTTGAACCCACACCAATGATATCTAAACCATTTTCATGTTTAGTGGAAAATCTCAAATTCCTTGATTCTAAGAAATTAGATCAAGCAGCATTTAGGGATCACCTTACAATTCCCTATCCAACACAAAATGTATCTCCCTTCACTGCTAACCCTCTCACAACCATTTATCCTAAATTTTTTGATAAGGTGCGTGTTGTTTCACCTAAGTTTTTAGAAACCTTTTCTTCTACTTCAGAGCCCTGCACCTAACATGTATCTACCACATTGAAACAGATAAGATCTTTAGGCAAATGACCAATTTCTAATCTATTTCATCTTCATATGAAGTTAGATTTAACCCCTCAAAAACAAGGGGGCATCTCTCTCCCTGAACTAAAGAAGAAAGGTAAAACCCCAAAACCTCATCGATCTACCCTTCTTCCACCTTCAACCTTACCATCCATTCTGGGTCCACATCCCTCTACCTTGGTGGGAGTGTCATCAACCTCTGTAAAACATAAAGCGTTATTACCTCCATTATTTCCATTACCACCTCATAAACCTTCAACATTTAGCACCTTCTAACCCAAACATAAAAGGGTGGAAGTGAAACATGTGGGTTCACCACCACCTAAAAGGGTGTCACACAAGACTATACCCATTACCACCAAACTCAAAAAGGTGTCCACTCCACCTATGACAATGAGTGTTAACCCATTTCAAGGCTCCCAAGTATTCTATCTATGCCAGTTATTGCAAGCATTAGCAATAACTCTTCCCCCCATCAAACCATTTGATCCTCTTGGACCAAAAACATTATGGTTCAATTATTCACAAGTTTATTTATATCATCATTCTCTGGGACATGATACTAAGAGTTACAACACTCTCACAACAATCATTCATCACCATTTAGATGTTGATGCTCTCTTGGGTGTTAAATTAGGTTAAACTCCTAACATTCAACTCTCAGCATCCATAATGCCTCATAAAACCCCCTTTCACATTAAACCTAAAGATGTTATTATACCTTCTCTATCACCTCCTTCACCTGTATTTCAAATTAACATGATTAATGTGACTATATGATCACAAAATCAGAAAGACAAAGGAAAGGAAAATGTCTCTACTCCTTGGGTTCTCCACTTTACAAAGGATATCCCCTCTTTAAATCCCAAGATTTCCATCTTGGGTGTCCCACAATAGTCATCATCGAGAGTTATCCAAAAATCCATGATGAAGCAACTTCACCAATCCCTGGTGAAGATGTCTCTATATGAGTTAATTCAAAACTCATCCCAATATTGATAGGCTCTCATTAATGTCTTACAAGTGGTTGAAGTTTAACCCAAAGATCCCCTCTCAGCATCTTGAAGATTACTATTATGCCCTCTTTATCACTACCTACATTGATCAAACTCATGTCAAGAGAGTTATGATCGATGGGGGATCTAGAATCAAAATCATTTCAACCCATGCGTACAAGCAATTATCACTCCCTGACAATTATTTGTCATAAATAGATGCAGTGTTACATTATTTTAATGACTCTTCTGATATAAATGTTAGCACCATGGTCTTGCACATCTATGTGGGTCCTCATACCCTTCTCAAGTTATTTTATGTTATAGAGGGTAAACTCTAATACAACATACTTCTCAAGAGACCATGGATACATGTTATGGCATGTGTACCTTCCACATTACACCATTATGTTAAATTTGAATACAATGGTCAAGTTCATGTCATTCCTACCGACCCACCTCCATTCAAGACATGTAACATGACCTATAGACCAAATGATGTTCGTATTCCTTTCAACACATCATCACCTGCACAACCCACTTCTGAAGCCTCTACAAGTTATGTTACCCTAGACACACCTATACCAACTACATAGGTTCTTGACAAGGATCCCATAGAGGAAAACTTCAAGTGATTATCACTTGGTGAATATCATTTGTTAGCTCTCAACATGTTCCATATCCCCCAAGAGTATGGAAAACCTCACATGAGTGCCAAATATGATCCTCATATTGGTATGATCATCCCATATGGTCCACCACATCTCAAAACCAAATTCACATATGGGGGAATTGATCAATCTCTTATCATGGGTAATTCATCCTCTTCACCCCAAAAGTTTAACTATGACTTTTCCTTCTTAAGCAAGCCTATATTTGCACATAATTATCTCTATAGGTGTGCTTAGAAATTTTGGCCTAGGATTTTATGATCAAGGTACTCAGACATCCATTTAATACCCTACCCATCAAACCATTGATAATACCAAATAAAGGCATCACATTAGTTATGTTGATCCAACTCAATCCATTAATACTTATCTCCTCATCATTGAAGAACTTGTATCTCCTTCCAACTCCTCTTCTCCACCATCACCCACTGAATTGGAGATATCTATACCTCCTATTTTTTTTTCAATAAATCTCATTCACTTGGGCCCCTTATCCATTTCCAGGGTAGGGAAACATGGTCCTTTCCTCTCATACATACTCACATGATCGATGAGGATTCTCCCACAATTAACACAATCTCTTGTGCAACTGATGATGACATTCTTACCTATATGGGTGCTGATGATTCCTACATCAAATGATCTTTCCATTTTGAGACATAAGTTATGTTAAATGAATCAACCATTGACATTAACTTGTCTTCTCATGATGACCCTCATATTCTTAATATAGGCCAATCTCTAGATTCTTTCAAACAAACTGACTACACCACATTTCTCTATGGCCATAGTAAGGCTTTTGCCTAGTCTTATAAATACATGCCTGGTATTGACCCCTTAATCATAACCCATAACATTATCACTAATCATGATGCTAATATAGTTAAGCAAAAGCTTCATAAAATGCATCCTTGTATTTCTCTCCTTGTTAAGGATGCGCTCCAACACCTCCTCTCTATTAACTTCATCTAGCCTATTGACCACCCATAATGGGTTTTCAACATTTTACCTATAACAAAAGCAATATGGGGAATCCATATTTACATTGAATACCATGACCTCAACCTTGCTTATCTAAAGAATGACTTTCCTTTGCCGTGTATTGACCAACTTGTTAATTTAATATCCAGCCATGAGATGTTATCACTTATGGATGGATTCTTAGGATATAATCAAATCCTAGTTTCTCTTAAGGATCAACACAAAACAACCTTTATCACCCCATGGGGAACGTTTTGTTATCAGGTTATGCCCTATGGACTAAAAAATGTTGGTGCTACCTATCAGTGTGTCATGACTTATATCCTCCATGACCTCTTACACACAATTATGGAGGATTATGTCAATGACCTACTTAGGAAATCTAAACTTTATCAAGATCACTTGGGGGTACTTAAAATCATTTTCACTCACCTTATTTAGTATAACATTCAACTCAATCCAAAGAAGTGCATCTTTGGTGTTCTTTCCAGAAAGCTCTTGGGCTTTATCATCTCTCTTCGAGGTATTGAAGTTGACCTTGGTAAGGTTTGGGAAATCCTCAAAATTCATCCACCAATAACACTCAAACAACTCTATAGCCTCCAAGGTAAACTCCAATTGATTCATCACTTTATCTCTCAACTATCGGATCATTGTCAACCTTTTCACCATCTTCTCAAAAAGGAAATTCCTTTCCATTGGGATAAAAATTGAGAAGAAGCCTTTGATTCACTCAAATGGTATATCCTTTCTCCACCCATCCTTATTCCACCTAAATAAGACAAAACCTTCTATCTTTATATCTCTTTGACTGACCATTCTTTAGGATCTATGATAACGCATAGGGATGATCACCACTTTGAACAAGTAGTCTATTCCATAAGTTGAATGCTTATTGACTATGAAACTCACTACACTCATATCGATAATTTATGCCTTGCTTTAATATTTTCAACTTCTAAACTATGACATTACCTCCTCAACCATAAAACTTATGTCATCACCCACATTGATCCTCTTAAATAAATGCACTCTAAACCTTACCACAACCAATGCATCACTCAGTGGCTTATAGCTAACCAACTAGCTACCACTCCTCTCCTTGATAGCCAACCCTCAAATCTCAAATTCCTTGATGAGTCTATTGTCATTCTTTCTATTGATGATATCACCTATCAAATGATGATGTTCTTTGATGGGTCTAAATGTCAAAAAAGTGAAGGAGCAGGGGTTATCCTCATCCCTCTTGATGGTGAGCTGATGCATTTATCATTTAAACTAGACTTTGAGTACACCAACAACATGGTAGAATATAAAGCCTTAATTCTAGGGATTCAAATGGTTATCTTCTTAGGAATCAAATCCATAACCATTTTTGGTGACTCACAATTAGTCATCAACTAGGTCAATGGTTCTTATCTATGCAAGAATGAGACTCTATAATGGTACAAACATCATGTAGATACCTTATTAGAATCATTTAACCATTAACTTTTATAGATCATTCCTCACTCAACCAACAAGTTTGTAGACATAATGGCTTATTTATCCTCCCACATACCCTCTTCCTCCTCTTCCTCTAAAATCTATGTCACTATACATCACCTAACTTTGCCTTCTTACATTTCCTCCAACATCCTCTTTATGGGGAATATCACTAATGATCCACATAACTTGTGGTATACTCAACTCATAGATTACCTCTCTTACTCTATTACTCCTCTTGACCTCTACCATAATGCATAGCATGTATTCATAAAGCATGCTATTCATTACGCTAGGGGAACTTCTCTACAAATGGGGTTTCGATTGTCTCCTCCTTCGATGTCTCATTAGTAAAGAGATTCCCTTTACTATTATGGAGGTTCATGATGGGATTTGTGGTGGTCATTTTAATGGTCACATAATTTCCAAATGTCTCCTTTACCTTGGCTATTATTGGCCAACACTCTCTCATGATTTTACTAACTATGTTAGACATTGCCTAAATGTCAATGATATGCTAACCTATTTCACATTTCTAGTCATGCCTTACAAGTTGATAAGGACTTTTGTCACTTATCTCAATGGGTTTTAGACTTAATTGGTGAGATTAACTCCCATTCTTCTCTTCATCACCGATTAATCATAATAGCAATAGAATACTTCACTAAGTGGGTTGAGGCCATTCCTCTCATATCCACTAGGGCTGATAAAATCATTGAATTTATCAACCATCATATCATATGCCATTTTGGTGTACCTTACAAAATCATAACTAACAATGGTTAGTCTTTCAAAATAAGACTATCTAGCAACTCTGTGATGCCTTTGGTATCAAACTCAACTTCTCTTCACCCTATTTCCCACAAGCCAATGGGCAAGCTAAAGCCTCTTTAAAAACTTTGACCAAAATCCTTATGAAAGTGGTTAATGTTACTAACAAGGATTGGCACATTCATATCTCCTATGATTTATGGGCTTACTGTACTAGCATTCACACTTCTATAGGAGCTATTCCTTTCTCCCTAGTCTATGGGATGGAAGTTGTTTTGCCCTTTGAAGTCCAAATTCCTTCTCTTAGGATTTCACTACAAGACATTCTAACTAATGATGACTTTTACCAAGAATGTTTGTCTCAACTTGAGCTGTTTGATGAACACTGTCTCATAGCCCTTAACCATCTCCACATCTACCAAAAGCATATCAAATGTGCCTATGAAAAAAAACCTTAAAAAGCATGATTTCAATATTGGAGATATCCTCTTAAAGGAAAATCAACATGCAACTAACTTGGAAAAGAGAAAATAGGGAAAGTTTGTTCCCAATTGGCTAGGACCCTACATTATAACTCATAACTATGGCTTTAGAGCTTATCGCTTGTCTTCTCTCGAAGGATGACCAGAACCTAAACCTCTAAATGCATTACAATTACGACCATTCTTTTATTAATTTCGTGACACTTTACCTTGTGTTTAACTTAAGCTCATCCCTTGAGAAAACCCACTATATTCATATTCTTTTCACCTTACCCTTATTCCTCCACACTTAGTTAACCTATGAAGTGTTTTGGTTTTATCCCAAAATGTGGAAAACCTATAAGCCTCTATAGACTTGTCTATGACTAAAGTAACAAAAAGAATTAAAAAAATCAAAAGCAAAAGAAAATAATATGGTATACATCAACTACTCCAAATCATGCCTAGATTTTAAAAAAGTATATTTCTCCCTTGAAGTAAAACTACATTCAAGTAGACTACTCCCTTGAAGGATAACTACATTCAAATAGACTGCTCCCTTGAAGGATAGCTATTAAAAGCAAGCAAAATAAAAAGGACTCGACCATACCCTTGAAGGATGTCTGAGTCAAAAAAATCACTATCAAAGGAAAAATGATTTAGAAGCTTCCCTATTGATTAGCTTCATCCCATTGTGAGATTCCTACATCGATCATCTTACACAACAAATTCAAAAAAAAAAGAAAAAAGAAAAAAGCAACATAATAACTTTATGTCATGGACTTGTCTATAGTCGCTCTCGGGTAACCCACAAATGGGGCATATCATTATTACTCCAAAGGTTACACTACCTCATTACTCCTATTCCATTTTACACCCTCTTTCTCTCAAAAACACATTTTCAAGGGACTTTGAGCTTAGTTAACATAAGGTGATAACCGCACTTTTATAACTAACAAATGGTCAACTAATGCAGTGCATAAAAAAGGTTTAAACATTAGAACCTATTTATGTTGTTATTTTGGTTTGTGTCAATAATGAGCACCTTGTCTCTCTCTCTTTTACCTTTCACTTCACATGTTGAATTTTTTTTATAGATACATTTTCCAATAGAAGAACTCACCATATCAACTCATAAACATAACAACTCTAAATCCTACACCTACCCCAAAACTAATGCCCAAAACCATCACTTATGTATACATGATCACATATGGAAAATGTAGAAACCAAACAAACATGACCAACCCATTCATTTTTAGTATACACCCAATCACATATATGGAAGGTACTAAGAATGCAACTTAACCATCATTTTCCTAAAAACCAATACATAGGAAATAGACCAAGACCAAACCGATCATTTTCAATATGAAACCAATCACATATATGGTAAATACTAAGAATACACCTGAACCACAATTTCCTAAATACCAATACATAGGAAATAAACCATGACCAAAACATCTATTTTTAGTATAAACCATCACATATAGAGCATGCTAAAAATAGAAATTAACCAAGCATATACCATTTCACATATGGAAATTGCTAAACCTTTATCTCATAAACACAACCATTTCATTTTATTCATATACCATCACATATGGGAAATCTAAACATGAAAATCTCATCTATTATGCATATGCCATCACATACATGGAAGTGCTAGTAAACCAAAATCATCATTATATCAATATCATAAAAATTCATCCAAAACCATAAACATATACATGAAAATAACATTTACATCATCATCACATCAAATAAAACATCTCATCATATAACTATGTATTGAATCAATATACATCATATACAAATATCAAAATCTCTCTCTCTCTCATATACGTTCATATAAAAATATCTCTCAAAATCAAGATCAACACGACCTCCTCAAAATCATGGAAAATGTGATGAGGTTGTGTCACCACCTCCCTCTCCCTATCTCCATCTCCATGCACTGGAACCTGAGGTCTATGTATCTGACCATTCCTACTCCCTAAACTCTACAAATCTAGGAATCTATAGAAACACATGGATCACCCTCTCATAGTATGTGATCTCATCTAGTGCAGTGTTGTATCTCATAAAAGATATAGTCTGTGGAGGACCCATGGTATTTGCCTATCTTGCTACTTGTACTACTACCTATGGAGGAGGAAGAGGAGGAATAGATACCACTACCCATGTAGCTAACCTCAACTGATCTCTCTCTACTATCAATGAGGTCACTCATCCCTATAGACTGGCCACCTGACTCTAAAGATGGCCCACTTGACCATATAACTCTAGGACCTCTACCTATGAGGAATCTTATGAAAGGAATACAACATCTCTCTCTCTTATATGTCCATGTCCCTAGTATATAATGTTGTATCCCTCTTTATAACTATAACATCTCTAGCCTACATGACTACATATCTCACTTGAATAGTGGCATCTCTAGCCTATAATGCCACATCTCTATCCCAAATCATGGCATCCCTAGCCTACATAGCTATATCCCTCTCCTATAGGGCCACATCTCTGGCTTATAAAGTAGCATCTCTCTCATATGCCAAACCCTACATCGATGGAGCCAACCTCTTATTTGGTACAATTGGGTGTAGTCTTGCCCACCATGCCTAGTATACCCTAGTGCATCTAGCATCAACCACATTTGTGCATATTAGTAGCTCATCAAAATTAGGTCCATCTATCTTCAATGACAAATGGAGTGGTACCTGAATGTCATCATGCATACTATATCTGGGGAAATCAAGTGGAACATCATGCATAAGGTTAAGCTATATCCTAGCCCATGCCATGGGTATCATCTTGAGCTCCCTTGCTTTCCTACCTCTGACCCATAGTGTGCTCTATAGCCTAACAAGCTCCTCTCCCTAATCTCTAAAAACTAGATACATCAAGTAGGGGAAACCAAATAATATCTCCTAGACTCAAGTTGTCTAGTAACCCTCTGTAGTGCATGATATCCCACATATTGTTATCAAACTGTATATGTGCCATGGCCTCTTACCATCATCTGAATCCTACTACAATCATGGATGGTAGTCTTAATGGGCATGTAACTATGATGTGTTCATACATCTAACAATGTATCAAGTGCCCAATATATAAACTATAGCATTTGTGTAGATACAAACCCCACAGCTCTCTTACAATTGAGCCAAGTATACAGGCCCCCATGAAAAAACTATCCTCTACTCTATCATCTCAGCCAGGACCCATGTCAAGGTGATCAAAAAATTTACACCGTCTATGTCTGGTAGTACATACACCATGATGTTAATCATCATTAGGATGCTAAGATGATGCTCCTCCTCATCTACCAAAAATAGAGGCTCATAAGTGAATGATGTTGAGTGATATGTAGCCTCACTCACATGCTCACTAAATAATAACACCATATGGATGTTGTGTTCCTCCCTCATACATGCAAAAAGTTGTTCACCTTGTAGTAGTAATCTAAAGAACTTGTATACATCCTCTAGTGTGACTTTCATCTCAACATTGGTTGGTGAAAGGTGTTGGTGGTATGATCCCACCTCTCAATCAGCATGATCATCAAGCTAACATCTCAAGTGACCCAAAAATACCACTGAACTCCACCAAGACCAACTACAACCATGTGGTCCCACTCATATGTTGACACATCTCTTATAATCCTAGTCAGGAGTGTCAGAATATGGTCTTTTAGGTCAACTCATGCCTCACATGTAACCATAAACACATAAAATTAATCAATAGACCTTTTAAACCACTACCTTAACCATTTTCCCTATCCCATGGGAGAACTACATTGGCTTGAGGCCCTTTTGGGCTATGTAGGTAACACTCAGTAGACATGGGATCTTCTAGGGCTATCTCGATCGTCTACCCACCTAACTATCCAACCTATCCCTTTTTACACAAGACCTTACAACCTATCTCTCTTAAACTAGGACTTTTAGCCAATCTCTCACTAATCAACTGAGCTAAATCTACTCTATGCCACATGATTTGCCTATTCCCTAAGGCCTCATGGATTTTTAACTCTTTGTCTCCCCATTTTTACCTTTTTTACTTTAATAAGGCCATCAATGTTGGTCACTTATCGATCGGCATCAGTGCCTAAGATACCAACATTAGTTCACAACATGCCAACATCAGTGCCTTTGCCACTGATATTAATAGGAAGACCTTAACCAACATCAATAAACTATCATCAAAATTGGTGATTGGTTCAGTTATAGGTCCAAACTCTAGCCATTAACCATTTCCAAATTTTAACCCTAAACTACCCTAAAACCCACCCAAACAAACCTAAACATGTTCTTACCCTCCCCACTACTCACTAACAACCTATTACACCCCCCACTCAACTCAAATCACCAATATATATATATATATATATATATATATATATATATATATAAACCAAAGGTTTAAATTACTCCACCTCATCTTTCTGCCTCCACCAAGTTGGGATGACTAGTTCCTATGCTTCCATGCCTCCAGCTAGGTCTCCACCTCATCCCACCATTTTCTCAACTTTTTTGGCTTTTTCTTTCTCTCTAACCAATCAACATGAAAATTAAATTGGTTGGCCACCTAGCCCCTTTTTATCAGGCTTAGTTGGTCAATGATGTCAGCCATTTATGCCCTAGGCCACCAATATCAACTGATTTACCATCAACATCGATATACCACTACCGATTTTATTACCATGTAATATCATTATAATGCTTGTACATCAATTTTTATAGTCCCTTCTTCATTCTACAGAAACCTTGCACACACCCTACCTTTACAAACTTGACCATGGGGATTATTTTCCTCTCTTCTCATGCCAACTATTACCCAAACACACATTTCATTATGCACCCACTCATTACATATAAGTTTATTGTCTTGATCATTTATGCTATCTAGTACACATTGACAATACCTTACATGTATGACTATCAGTTGATTTGTATCATCACTAACTGATCCTATCACCTATAACTTGTTATGTTTTTAGGAGTACTTCCTACCTCAAATACTTGAAACACATTAGACCATTGGAGCTATAGTTTTAGTTGATTATACCTTCGTATCTATCACTAACAAGCTATGCCTTGGTAACTTTAACCAAAATCCTCTATGACCACACCTATTTTCAACTTGTCAACACAAATTTTTAGTACTTTATGACCATGACATCATCTCTACAAAAATCACCCATAACCAACCAATCTCATTTATTCCTTGTCAAATCGGTCACCAATTTTGATTTTTTCCCAATTAGTTCCCATTTTGAGGGGGAGGATATCACACCTCATGCCTAGACCACTCAACTTTCATTTTTGTCTTGCAACTTGCTGGCACAACTTACCAAGATAAAAAGGGAAAAATGTAGACACCAATATTATGTTACACAAGTGTATAATGTGTTGTGTCAAAACCCCCCTTAGACCCCCATTTTTAACAAGTCTTCTTAATCCATGTCTTTACCCCACATATTTAATTAATTAATTAAGATTAATTAAATATGCCTTGTGCCACCTTGCCTGGTCACCTTGCCCTAAGATCAATTCTCCCCCTGTGAGTCACCACTAGACTTGGTCTCCCAAAAGTAACTAATTCTTACCCTATAAACCGATTTCTAACCAATTACCTTATACCTAACCTCACATATTGACCATTTATTAATGGGTGTCACATTTGGCATAGAGAAGTGGAAGAAAGGAGCCAAAAATAGCCCTTTTGACCTATTCTTATGCCGTCAACATCGATCAACCCTTGACCAATGTTAGTCAACCTAAGATTGACATCGATGGGATCACTGACATTAGTTACTTAAGCAACATTCTAAACCCATTTTTCCCCCCTAAAAAACATTATTTCTCTCAAGTAGAAACTCACTCAAGAGATTCAAAGCACTCTTAACAAGCTTTTGGTGATTATACACTATAACCAGGATCATAGCTTCTTTGTACCATTCAAATCCTAAACTATAATTGATCCCTTATTCAAATAGCTTGAACTATGGTAAGCATGTAGCACACACTCATCTCCATTCGGTCAGTCACCTTAAAAAAGCTTTATCAAGAGTATTTCTTTAGGTACTTATATCATTTAAGCATCCCTATATTCTATGAATTCTAATTGTTTCTGATTAGCATTTACACAAGTCTCATCCATCTCTGAGGAGGAGTTACAAAACTCCTTCATCTCCATACCTCTACCTTAACCAAACTAAACTCCTCACCCAAACTTCTTACCATCTCTCTAACCCCTTAGATGAAAATTTTCCAACCCCATTAGCCTATCAAATATCCTTTCTTATACTTAGGAAAGCCATCTATGAATTTCTAACTCCATTTCCCCTACTGACATCAATTATCCTACTCATGTTGGTCACATTTCCCTATCGACATCAATTAACCTACCAACATCGGTGACTACCCTTTTACCCAAATCACCCTAAACCAGCCTGAATAGCCCTCTAACAAACCAAAATCATATTTTACTTGCTCTATGATATTGACTACTACACATAGGTACAAAAAAGGTACTTACAACTCTCTCTCTCTCTCTCTCTCTCTCTCTCTCTCTCTCTCTCTCTCTCTCTCTCTCTCTCTCTCTCTCTCTCTCTCTCTCTCTCTCTCTCTCTCTCTCTCTCTCTACTTTACTTTGTCATTTCATTTTTAACTCTTTTTATTAAACAGTGGACTAGCATCCCCTAGGAAGTTTGTCACTTCCTAGAACAAGCAAGTTTCTTGGCAGCCCACTCACCAACCTACTAACAAATATTTTGTGGTAGTGTGTTCTTACTTACAAGTGGTCCTTCCTAGCCAAAGCGGAGTTCTTGACTTTGTCTGGATATGATGCACACCAATCCAGGTACATATAATCACTAATCCCCAACATTTATTTCTATATTTCTCACTTATTAAATTTAATCAAAAATAATTGAAACACAACAAGCACACAAACTAAAATATAAATGTCAATCACTAAGGCAAAGGGTTGCATACAAGAGATATATTCAAAAGTCACATAAATAAATATTATACACACAAATCCAAGGGACACCTGAAAAGGAAATTGATAATATCTCAAATAAGGTACATGTTTAAATGTCACATAAACATAATATAAATTGACAAAATGAAATGGAAATGTTTAAATGTTACACATAACAAAAAAATCTCATATAGATGTTCAAATAATTTTGCACACAAGGGCCAAGAGCCACACACAAGAGAAAAGTAGTATGTAGATTATTATATATAATTAATATGATCAATGGAAAATAGAACTATGAATGTAGCCTAGGCCATGTATATGTAATGGGATTGTATATTAGAAAATAACATGTTCATGTACATAATGTAAGATAGAGACATTAGAAAGACATTAAAAATATTGTACACCTCAATATTATAGGAGTAATATAATGATAACACTTGTAAATATTATAATTGATCATCAATGCCCTCAATTTATCAAGGCTATTGAGTAGAGGCAAGCCCAACACCTTAGTCCATGTGAGATATGTATGTACTGTAGAACACTCGGGAATATCAATGAAATGCATGTGTGATAGAAAAAAGTATGTTATATACTAATAATGAAATAAATAACATATGAAAATGATCTAAAATAGATGTATAATAATGCTTAGGTCCTTATTTTGGATTTTTAAAAAATATTTTGAATGTTTTTGTACTACTACAATATTTTTATTTTGGTGTATTTTTAGAATATCTCAACTTAGAAAAATAGAAACTAGTGATAATCAAGACATCTAAATTAGAATAAAAGAGATATATTTGAATAATTCATGATATGTGACCATTTAAAATATGTACTATAAAATGATGGTATGGCCATGTATGAACAAGATTATCCCATTGTATATGTGAATATAACTAAAATCATGTAGTAATAAAATATGTAAGTAAAGGACTAATTCATATATACTCATTTCATTAAATGTGTACTTATCAAAGTATGTATTATGTATGAAAATTATAGCATAAGAAAAGACATATTTTCAATGAATGAGAAATGATTTTCCACTTAAAACTCAATGAAGTGTCTAAAAATTGGAAGTATTAAATATCTATGTGTTGATATTATGATTTATGGATGAAAAAATGTAGAGATTAGGATCAACCAACTAAGGATAGTAATGGTAGTCAGTCCTAACCTACTTTACATAGTTTTATCCTTGTCAAAAAATGTAAATATGTTAGTACAAATTATGTAAAAAAGGAGATAACTAGAAGAATATGGAAGCATTAATCATTGTTTAGAATTGTTCAAATTTATAAGGTGAAAAAGAAGGGCCAAGAGACCAATAATTCAACAAGAGCCAAGGTATTAGAATAATTTATCAAATTAAACACATGAAAAAAATGAATAAATATGATGTAATAATCAAGAAGTGATCTAAAATCATATTTTATAATTTTTTAAATTATTTTGAACTATTTTCTAATTGTAATATTTGTGTAAGTGCATGATGTTCATAGGGGTTTTCACATGTTTTCCCTCTTATCTAGCTAATTGATAACCTCTTGTACCCACTTTTTAAGTAATCATAATGGACCCAACCAATTGGGTTTGAATTTTCCTTTATTTTCCTTTTTTGCATTCATATTATTTTTATTTTCATTTAGTACTAGATATCCCACTTGAATTTATCGATTGTAATATTTTTTCACATTTACCAATTTGATGTAATGTTTATAGTCTTTGAGATGTTCAATAGCCTAAATATGTTTTGCATTAAGAATTTATAATTCATGTAATAAATATTATTGATATTGATATATTTGATTATATATTTAAGGGAGACTTGGAAGGAATGAATTTATAGTTTAATTGGTACTATAGGTTTTATATTGTAAACAAGAGAGTATGGTGTTTCTTTTGTCAGTGTACTCATAATTATGTGGTATGCATTAAGTTCATAAATAATTTAATTATGACAATCCATTCTATGCTTTATAACTATTTTAATAAGTATATTGACAAAAAATTTATTCTTAGCTTCTACCTAGCCATTAACCTGTGGATAATGTGTGAAAAATTGTGTATTTTGTAAAAAAAATATTATAATATTTTAATTAAATGTTTATCCATTGTCTATGATAATATTTTATGAAGTTACAAAACTTGAAATAATGTTTCATTGATAATTATAATATATCTTCACCTATAGTGGACTAAAAGTGTATGCCTTCAATCCATTTTATGAATAATCATGAGCTTGCGACTACTTGTTGATTATGGATTTATTTTTATGATCAAATAAAAAACCCATAGATAAAAATACCAAGGTGAAACAAAAGGTTATAATTCATATGATGGATTTTGATTAACATCAATATTTTTTTTTGGATTGAGGATAAATTTTTACATACTCATGATATTCTTGTTCCATTGTATCCCAGTAGTAACTTTGTCATAATAATTTATGAGATATAGATTTTCCACTAAAAACATGACTACATGAACTATCAATTACTATGAGTATTTATAATTTAACTTATTCACAATTTATTCATACAAGTAATCACCCATCAAGTGATATTTTGAATAAATATCCACCAATAAGAACATAATGGGTGATTTCATTTTGTGATTTTTTTTTCATTGATTTAAACATTTTATGGTATTTATGTTTTATATATATATTACTATACCATTATTTATTAAATTCACTATAAGTAACTACTATAACTTTTAAATATTCTACCTGTGTTGTTGGTGGTATTCTCAAAGGTAGTTATTGTTGGTGGTGGCATTATGGTGCTTAATCAATTAGGGATATAGGCCCCCATTGTGTCCCATAAGCTATGATCAAAAGCAAGTATCAATAAAAATTAAAATATATTTCATGTTCCCTATGATCATAAAAAGGTATGCCAATACATCCCTAATGCATTATCTATAGCATAAACAAATAATAATAAGGGCCTATTATGAATAGGTGTCATGAGAATAGGTGGTTGTAATAGCTATTACTTATAAGAATAAATAATATTTTATAAAAATTCATTCCATTTAAAATATCTATCTTTTTTTTAGTAATCATGTAAAGGGTTGTGTTTTATCTACAAGTTGAGCCACAAAATGTCCAATTGCTTAATTTTTTTCTTATAAAGATCATAGTTATTTTAGACCCTTTGGTAGAGGCATGTCTATTTTTTTTTTAATTTTTAGGATCTAATTCAATTCCTCATTGATATATGATATGTCCTAATAATTTTATATAACTAATACCAAAAACACATATGGATTTAATAACACATTATATTTTTGTAAATGCTCAAAAGATTGTTGTAAATCAATGTCATGATTTTTTTTATGTTTAAATTTAGTGAATAAATCATATACATAGGCTTCCAATATATTGTGTATGTATCCATGAAAAATATTTGTCATAGAAATTTTATAATTAGCTTCAACATTATTTAATCCAAAAGGCATAATTATATAGAAAAATAGTCCCCAAAGTATAATAAATGAAGTTTTTTCTTGATCCTTGAGAATAATTTTTATTTGAATATATCTTAAAAATCTATCCATAAATGATAAAATCTCATATGTTTCTTGTATTATACAATCATATCATTATTTGATAAAGGGAATTCATAATTTTGAAAAGCTTTATTTAAATCCCCGTAATAAGTACAACATTTGATGTCTCTATTAAGTTTTACAATAGGAACTATATTAGATACCCATGAAGGATAGTTGATAGTTATAATAAATCTTGATTCGAGTAATCTTTTAATTTATTTATTTACTAGTAATTAAACTTTAGGATGCATATTTCATATGTTTAGTTTAATAGGTTATAGATTTAGATATCATACTATATTATGCATTGTTCATAAAAGATCTATACCTAACATGTTTGAATAAGCTTAGGAAAATAATTTTGGATAATAATCTAAAACCTGTCACAAATATATATATCCCTTATTTTTTAACAATTCTACTACTAATATTGGTTGTGGACCTTTATCTATTCCAAAATTGAGTTTTAGTGTTTCTTCATTAAGTAAAGTTGATATATCTTCAACATAGGGTGTTGTAAGAATAGTAAATAGACCATCAAGTTGGACTTTTGTATTACATTCATTAGGTTATTTGAAATATTCATGAGAAATGTTAATACAAGGAAATTTATTCGTATGGTATAATGGTGGGAGATCCTCATATTCACCCAAATATTATAGGAGATATTTGTCATTAGAAAATTCATCCAATGCTAGAAGTTTTGGTGAAGTTGTATGATCTATCATGTATGGGTATATCAACTATAATGTTTATGCACAATGGGATTATCATGTTGGCTCAGGTTGTGATTTAATGGAACGTGTATAAATAGTAAATGGTGTGGATAATGCCTTCTTTAATCAACTTGAATATTTACAATGACCTTATCCTTTTCATCCTATTGGTTGAATTATTTGAATAGGATCAATAATTCCTTGTTCATGTGTACCTAACCCATAAATTTTACGTCCCATTTTTTGTAAATACATAAACCCAAATCCATACTAATTGTAATGATTTGATGAAATTATTGGATTAGTAAATTAAATTTTTGGTTCAATAGATTTGTATTAATGTGCATGTAATTGTATATGAGGAATATAGTGATCCTTAGGTTGTGTCATCGAACAATACTTGAATGGACCTTTGTCCAATGGGAATTTATAAATGTATCCATAATAAATTAACATTATAAATTCATGGAGAGTATATGGTAAAACATATATTTCATGAATCCATGATTTTTTTCCTTCAAAACAAAATTGTGGGAAACCCAAGTGATAATTCTCCACATAAATGGATGAAACTAGAGGTAAATCCATCAATGTTTAATTTGGCACACCTAACTTGATGGGGACATCATGTGAGGCCCAACATGGTCGAGGCAACCAACCTAGGGGAAAGACCCTGAAACCTCTAACATATAGTAATCAACACTCATCCACATTGGTTATCCCATTAGACTATGAATCCATGGTATTACAAGAAATATATTTTAATTTATATCATTTGTCATAATTTGGCACATTGTATTTATTGTTCTAGGACCCACTATAGTAGGCAACATAGTTTTTCCTAATAATTTCCTTGAAATATTAATAAATCCATGAATATTCATATCAATATGAATAAGATATTAAATTTTATACTTAGTAATTTTAGGAAAGATATTTTGCAAATATTTAATCCTGAACCATTATCAACCAAAGTACTTCTGTCTTCCTTATTTTATATTTTTACATGAATATCTAATGGAAGGTGGAAAACTATGATATGCATGGGAGGTAGATCTTATTTTTCAAATGATATATTTTATTTTTTCCATATTAATATATTAACAATAAAAGTAATTTAAGGATGTTATACATCATTTGGTACCATTTTTTATTTCAATGTTGCATAAATGAGATCTTTATAAATATGTAATGTTTGAAGTAAATCTAATAATGAAATATAGGTATGCATATGTTATAGTTTATCCAAAATATCATACCCCTAGGTTGTATTTGTGGGAGATGGTGGGGGTTGAGGAAGGCTTGGTATAAATGAAAATATTATTCATTACCTTCATGTAGTCACAACCATACATACATTTTGAATATTAGAACAAGATATTCAAAGATCATTATATTGTTCATTACGTATTTGATATTTATTAGATTTAGTTTGATTTAATGCATAGTTTTTTATAATGTTACTTATGAAGGGAAGAAAACATATAATGGAAAATAAATCAACTTGAAATTCACTTAAATTGATGATGATATAAAGTATGTTGTTTGGATTTGGATATCATAGGTTGGTCGGGTAGATCAAAATGCATCGAGCTAGTTGATGTTGTTTGTGGTGTAGTGTTAATAATTGACTGCCTTGAGGTGGTTGATGCTAGGATTGGATATGTAGGTATAGGAATTGAATTATTAATGGTTTTTAAAGTAGTTAGTTTTAAGTTAAGATATGCTAATAGTATCAGATTAGTAGATGGCATAGAAAATAAAAAGAGTGAGAATCAAATTGTATCATTTTATTTGAGACAATATGAATAGATGGTAAGGTAATAGAGTGTGTCATGTGTGTATATGTAGTGATAGGTGGGATTAGTAGGCTTTCCCATATGTTCAATTATATAATTTAAATGAGATGGATAAATATATTTAATGGTGCATATAATGGGAAATTTTTAATAATTATAATGTGGATAAGGATCAATATATGATAATACATTCCCAATGTTGTTCATTTTGGCTATATTTTCATTATTGGATATATAATTAGGGTCAATTAAAGTTTCCAAAACATTGGAGGTAGGAGTTTGAGTAATATTAGATAGATTATTGGGACATGGATATTTATAGATAATAAGTTGAACATTAGTTTGATTAACACCTTCATGCTTGACTTTGGAATAATGACCTTGAGATACCTTTTCATATGAATTTTGAATTTTTTGAATCATAGTTTCATGATTGAAATTGGTACAAAGAAAAAATTCAAGAACAAAGTTCCTAAGTTGTCTACAAGTTTCATTAGAATGTCCCCAAATTGTATGATACATAGAAAATTTATGTGAATCATACCAATTTTTGGTGGGAAAAGTAGGGTCTAGTTCTCATGCTAAAGGTTTTGGAATACACTTTTTGATTTCGACCATAGAGATAGGTTTATGATTATGAACATTGTTTACATATGATGATGATGAAGGAGGTGGCTGGGAGGGACTTTATATGAAAGGTGGGAAATGAGTTTCATTGTTGGGGCTACTAGGAAGAATAAAATGAATGGCATGTATCAAATCATGTGTGTCTATAACACCATCATTGGTATCATGATTTTTTCAATATCTCATAAGTATTCATTTTCCTGTCAGAGGTTGGGAAAGATCAAATTATCTTATTTGGAAGTCTTGATGCTTAACTTGGTCAAGGGATTCTTCCAAATATTATGTAAATAGATTCATAACATGATATTGTAGTTTTGGATGAAAATAATTAGTGAACAAATGGAAGAGGTTAACTTCTGACATGTTGTTTTCAATTTTGTTAGATAAGACTTTCCATATTTTAATGAAAACTTGAATAGTTTTAGATTCTTCCTATTTACAATTAATAAAATGGGATAAAATAATTTTAGGTATATTATTGGTTGGAAATTACTAAACCAATACATTGAATAATTATTATAAACTAGAGATAGTGTTAGACTTGAGTTGATTGTACCAGTACAAAGCATCAACTATTAATGTTTTAACTAGAATTTTGGTGGCAACAAATGTATTTAGCTTAATCCAATCTTTATAAAGGTTACCAAAAAAATTTAAATGTAAATTAGGATTAGTAGATCCATTATAAGTGATAGTAGGAGTAATACATTCTATGTATATGTTTTCAATTTGAGGCATCAGTGGTTCATTTTGAAGATGTTTAATGACCTTATTAAGAAGTGGGTGTTGACGAATAATATTACCTTATGATTATCTAAGGGAGGTAATATGGATTTAGAAATACCCATTGACTTTTTGAGGATGAATTTTCAATTTAAAAATTTGATTTTGCATTATCATCATTTGGTTAGCATTATTAATTTGAAAATTAGTAATTTGATTCATGGATTGTAATAAAATTTGATTAGAATATAAAGTTTATTTACTAGTAGAAGTGGATTGAGATGCATTAGTGGTAACATTAATGTGAGTATTAATATGATAAATTTTAGTAGGTCCACTATATTAAATACCCTCCATAATAGTGGCTATACCTAGTATAGTGGAAGAGGAAGGAAGAGAAGAAGTTATGTATTAACTTGCCCTAGATCCTGTCAAAATGGTATGTGTAGATGATGTTGAACACCATATGTCGGGTCCCATCATGAGGTTATAATTTATCATAGGATCATTTCCCTTATGTTGAGTGTTTTCATTGATGATAAATATAATTTTAGTAGTGTATTCAAGATCACTATCATCCTCAACCATGGGCATGTAGGGAGGATAGTTAAACGGATCTAGAGGTTTGGAGGTAGATGAATTATAATTAGTTTTTCTAGTAGCTACATGAATATTTATTTTATCTTGATGATTTATAATATTCAAATGTTATTTAATAGATTTTATGGAGCTTGTAAAAAATTCATATCATGTTGTGTTCTTTATTTAGAATTATCAAAGATATATTGTATGATGGAGAGTTGAAGTGAAAACTGTATCAACCAACTCAATAAAGTAGTTAGTTAAAAATGTATTGAAGATTTTGATGTAGTTACAAGGAATAGATGTAAAAAACAAATTATATCAAGCTTGGTCCATGTATTAATTAAAGTATAGGTAGAAAAAATTGAGTAGAAAATATACTATATCGATCATGGTTGATGTAATTACACACACTAAAAGGTATAAATAAAACTATATCAATCTTGGTAAATGTAGTTAGATATAGGGAAATTTTAATAGTATTATGAATAAATTATATTGGTCCTAGGTGATACACCTTATTAAATAGAGGCAAGAGAAAAGTAAAATCAGTAGACTATATCAAACCTAGTTAATGTGGTTTGTTTACACACAGACAATGATATTAATGCTAACTAGTGTAGTTAGAACACATAACATAAAACTATATCGATATTGTTTGATATATTCCACAATACATAATATTATAAGAAATAAAAAATTGGAAAAATAACTAATTTTTGCTAATTATTTATCCAAAATGAAAATTAGGTAGATGTACTACAATAATTTGAATGATTTGTAGGGTCTCAAAGATAACTTCTTGGATAATGTCAGCTCAATATTTTAAAGAAGTAAATATGGAGGAAGTATCATTCCCATATCCCACTAAACCCAAATTTATGTGTAAGCTAAGAGTAAATTCTTGACACTAACTACTAATAGGGTCACTACAGAATCAAACATATGACTAGATTCCTAAGGTTAAATAAAAATGGAATACTAAGCATTTCTAATATACTATGAGGCATGTGGAAACTAATGTCAATGTTTAGTTATATAATACAGTTATGAGTATTGGTTCAAGACCCTCACACCATAATGTTTGTAAATAATATACAAGGATTGAAAATAGAACACCATGTAACCTTGCACAATAGTAGGTAAGTAGTTTTAAATGTGTTAGAATGTAGTTTCAAGGGAAAGCTAAAACAAGAGAATACATTTTTAAAATCAATGTCAAAAATAAATTTACAACATTTAATGAATTGAAATAAACAATCAGTCAACTTGAAAGGAATTTTTTTATTAATTTATTAAAAGAAAGATTAATTTTCCTTGCTTATGTTGAAAAATGAAAGAACACAAAACTACATCGACATAGGATGATGTAGTTGTTCACAAAATATAGAACTGTATTAACATTGGTCATTATAGTATATGTAAATATATATATATATATATATATATATATATATATATATATATATATATATATATATAAGAAGAATAAATTAAATAATACATGGTTGATAAAGTTTATTACAAATACGCAAAGATAAAACTATATTGGCTAGGGTTGACATAGTTTGACAAGGAGATAAAATTAATTTAGAACTAAATCAAATAGAGTTAATATAATTGTTTGATTAAAATAAATTTTTAAGGAATAAATAATTTAGATATAGAACTAAATCAAGTTGCTTAATAATTTTATTAGATAAATAATTAAAAAATTATAGCAAACATGGTTGATATAGTTGGGTAGATAATAACTTGGTAAATAAAACTAGATTAGACTTGGCCAATATAGTTGGGTGACTAGATAAAATAATGCATATTTGAGTGTACAATAGTATTGACCTACATTGATGTAGCCTACTAAAAAATAAAGAGTTAAAATTGTATCAACCTACATCGATATAGTTTCCTAAAAACACAAATAAATTAGACTAGATTGGCATGCATAGATATAGTCTATTGAAAAGTATATAGGAATAAAAATATATCAACATGCATCAATATAGTTTTTTGAAAGAGAAAAATGATGGTTAGTTCATGTCAAGTTCACTAGAATGTATGCAATGATCTATCATTAACCTTTAGCTTATCCTATCTAAGAGGTATAAACTAAAAGATGTTAAATCAAATAGAGCCCATTGATACTTAATGTATTAGCATATGAATAAATAGATCTATTAAAATAAATAATAGGAACATTTATGACATAATATCAATAGAGAGGATTCCAAAAGCTTTAGGAAATCAATATAATGAAATAAATCTAACTAGGTCACCTAAGGCGGGAAATAGAAAATTTGAAAAAACTTATAGATACACTAAGTATAAGTGTAGAGTGGATTCAAAAAAAGAATTATAGATTCATTCAAGCTAGTAATTATGAAAATTATATCTATCAAATGAAAGAGCTAGGGTTAGAATATACTTACCTTGAATGGAACTTATCAAGTCTTAATATCCCCCTTGGCCAGTGGTGCTTTGCAAGAAATTATTTTAGTTGTAAGGATTAAAAAGGTTTAATCAAGATATAAGATAAAATGACTCACCTTATTTCATCCATTATTCTATAAGATAAGATTTTTCCCTCCAAGACAAAGTTTAAGCAATGGCTTCTCCAAATCTAGACTTAAGTAGAATAACAAACAATGATAATGTGAAAATGAATATTCATTTATTAGATTGAAATGGTGGCTTGTATTTATAATTGTGTTTTATCTTAACCCTCCCTTAAGTTTTAATTTATTTCATCAAATAACCTTCATGTATTTAAAAATATGTTGATTTAACCTCAAACTAGGTTAGCCAAGATAGACGTAGTTGAAAAACATCTACCATAACTTTTGGACTACATCAACCTGCACTGACTTACTTTGGAAACTAGTGTGAATCAATAGATACTACATCTATTCTAGCTGGTATAGTTAGAAAATATGGGTCTTGGTATAATTAGGGTTTATAAGGAGGAAGATTAGGGGATCAAGTATTATGAAACTATAGTGGATATAATCATGATAGATTAAACAAAAATGTCTCTCACAAAGCACCAATTGTCTACTCACACATTTGATGGTTCAACATTTGAGGCATGTACTCAGAGAGATTGAAAACTGATAGGTTACTACAAGAGATAAAATGTCATTAAATGATGAAGTTTAAAAATATTATGTGTAAATGGAATCCATTTAGATACAAACAAAATGATACTTTCAAGACTTAGATGTTGGGTTGGGTAAGTGAATTATTATCATATAAATTTTTTTACATTAGGATATATATCCTATAGCATTAATTTAATTATTTTATTATGAATTTGGGTGTTTTAATTTTTTCGTGCTTGAACGTGTTAATATGGCTATGTTAGATTCATTGTAATGTCCCTTATCATCATTATATACAAGTTAGTATTTTCAATCCTAATGACTTTAAGTTTGTTTATATATTTATATAACTTGGGACATTCAAACATGATAACATAACATTAAATAATTTAAACCATTCCTTATCTTATATAATTGATGGTGGGCC